>JAJQWJ010000002.1:149561921-149693836 GCA_023637945.1 Phaethornis superciliosus | reverse complement strand
TAAGTCGTGGTGCAGCCCGAGGAGCTCCTTGGGAGGAAAAAAATTTTTTTTTTCTTTTTTTTTTTTTTTTTTTTTAATTTTTTCCTCCCAAGGAGCTCCTGGGGTTTTTTTTAAACCAACTTATAAATTTAAATAGTATTTACTTGTCACTAAAGTTGTGACAAGTAAAGTAAAGTAGAAAGTAGAAGAAAGAAAGTAGAAAGTAGAAAGTAGAAGAAAGAAAGTAGAAAGTAGAAAGTAGAAGAAAGAAAGTAGAAAGTAGAAAGTAGAAGAAAGAAAGTAGAAAGTAGAAAGTAGAAAGTAGAAGAAAGAAAGTAGAAAGTAGAAAGTAGAAGAAAGAAAGTAGAAAGTAGAAAGTAGAAAGTAGAAGAAAGAGGAAGTAGAAAGTAGAAAGTAGAAAGAAAGTAGAAAGTAGAAAGTAGAAAGTAGAAAGTAGAAAGTAGAAAGTAGAAAGTAGAAAGTAGAAAGTAGAAGAAAGAGAAAGTAGAAAGTAGAAAGTAGAAAGTAGAAAGTAGAAAGTAGAAAGTAGAAAGTAGAAAGTAGAAAGTAGAAAGTAGAAAGTAGAAAGTAGAAAGTAGAAAGTAGAAAGTAGAAAGTAGAAAGAGAAAGTAGAAAGTAGAAAGTAGAAATTAGAAAGTAGAAAGTAGAAAGTAGAAAGTAGAAAGTAGAAAGTAGAAAGTAGAAAGTAGAAAGTAGAAAGTAGAAAGTAGAAAGTAGAAAGTAGAAAGTAGAAAGTAGAAAGTAGAAAGTAGAAAGTAGAAAGTAGAAAGTAGAAAGTAGAAAGTAGAAAGTAGAAAGTAGAAAGTAGAAAGTAGAAAGTAGAAAGTAGAAGAAAGTAGAAAGTAGAAAGTAGAAAGTAGAAAGTAGAAAGTAGAAAGTAGAAAGTAGAAAGTAGAAGGGAGAAAGTAGAAGGGAGAAAGTAGAAGGGAGAAAGTAGAAGGGAGAAAGTAGAAGGGAGAAAGTAGAAGGGAGAAAGTAGAAGGGAGAAAGTAGAAGGGAGAAAGTAGAAGGGAAAGTAAAAGGCTAGTAAGGAAAGTAGAAAGCTAAGTAGAAAGTAGAAAGTAGAAAGGCAAAGTAGAAAGGCAAAGTAGAAAGGCAAAGTAGAAAGGCAAAGTAGAAAGGCAAAGTAGAAAGGCAAAGTAGAAAGTAGAAAGTAGAAGACAAGTAGACAAAGTAAGAAAGTAGAAAGTAGAAGACAATGTAGAAGGGAGATAGACAAGAGAAAGACAAAGTAGTAGAGAAGTAGAAGGGAGAAAGTACAAGAGAAAGACAAAGTAGAAAGAGAGAAAGAAACAAAGTGGACAGTAGAGAATGTGAGTTGGCCAACTCTAAGACAAAAGAGAGACAAATAGAATTTGACAAGACATACACAGACACCGACACAGACATACACAGCCAATCCAGTCCACTCCAAGGAGACAACATACAAAACCTACCTTACCCTTATATTTTTTCATGGGTTAAGAAATGACACAGGACACAGAAAGATAAAACACAACTTTATTCAAGTTTTATTGGTCCCTAACTTATTAAATAATGACATGAGACACAGCAAGGCAAAACACAGCTTTCTGCACATTTTATTTGTCCCTAGTTTAGGAAATAGTGACACAGGACACAGCTTTATTCAGGTTTTATTTGGGCCTACTTTAGGAAATGATGACATGGTACACAAAAACAGAAAAAATTACTCTTTATTCAAGTTTCCATTTGTTCCTCACACCTAATACATCTTGACAATCCCTTTCTCTAAACAAGTGACTTACAGATGAAACTAAGGAGCCTTCACAACATCTGCCTGGCTTCTTATCTCAGTGCTGCCTTTCCGTTCTCCAAACTACCGCTCCGACGCAACGCCTACGCAGTCCTCTCCCGCTAAAATCCCGATTACATTGGACTGCCGTCGGTACCCGCTTCTGCCGTGATTTCGTGATGCTCCCCGGGAGCTTTGCTCCTGGAGGCCGCCTAAATCGTCCTGCCTGACAAAACCCGGGTCCCAAGCCTTTCTGCATCCAAACATAGGCGATGAACATCGCCTCGCAGACCGACCGGGACCCGGGAAAAAAAAAACCCAGCTGGGGGAGCGAAAAAAAAAATCCCCCAGCTGGGGTTTTTTTATTCTAAGTATTTTTTAAAAGTACCTGAAAGGGAAAAAAGTGTTATCTCCACCTATACAACATAGACAACAACTACCTCCCACAACTATTCTTACAGCCACGGCCATCTCTCAACTACCAGGTACAATTTCTCTGCTTCTATACACCTACACCCTTCATCCCCAGTGCTCCTCAGGAACATTGCTCCCGAGGGCCTCCTAAACCATCCTGCCTGCCAAAACCCAGGTCCCAGGCCTTTCTGCATCCAAACATAGGCGATGAACATCGCCTCGCAGACCGACCGGGACCTAGGAAAAAAAAAACCCAGCTGGGGGAGCGAAAAAAAAATCCCCCAGCTGGGGTTTTTTTATTCTAAGTGTTTTTTTTAAGTACCTGAAAGGGAAAAAAGTGTTACCTCAACATACAACGTACAAGCACAGGCTAGACCTAAACCCCTATGATACAAGCAAGCTAGCCCAGAAAAACCAAGCCATCACCATCACCATCACTAGGCAATACAAGTACATCACCATCACCATCACTAGGCAATACAAGTACATCATCATCAGCATCACAGAGCAATACAAGTACATCATCGAGCAATACAAGTACATCACCGAGCAATACAAGTACATCATCATCATCATCATCACAAAGCAATACAAGTACATCATCATCACAAAGCAATACAAGTACATCATCAACACAAAGCAATACAAGTACATCATCATCATCGCAGAGCAATACAAGTACATCACAGAGCAATACAAGTACATCATCATCAGCACAGGGCAAAACAAGTACATCATCAACACAAAGCAGTACAAGTACATCATCAACACAGAGCAATACAAGAACATCACAACGCAAGTACATCATCATCATCATCACAGGGCAATGCAAGTACATCATCATCATCATCACAGGGCAAGACAAGTACATCATCATCATCATCACAGGGCAAGACAAGTACATCATCAACACAAAGCAGTACAAGTACATCATCATCATCATCACAGGGCAATACAAGTACATCATCAACACAAAGCAGTACAAGTACATCATCATCATCATCACAGGGCAATACAAGTACATCATCAACACAAAGCAGTACAAGTACATCATCATCATCATCACAGGGCAATACAAGTACATCATCAACACAAAGCAGTACAAGTACATCATCATCATCATCATCACAGGGCAATACAAGTACATCAACACAAAGCAGTACAAGTACATCATCATCATCATCACAGGGCAATACAAGTACATCATCAACACAAAGCAGTACAAGTACATCATCAACACAAAGCAGTACAAGTACATCATCATCATCATCACAGGGCAATACAAGTACATCATCACACCGAAGTACAAGTACATCATCACACCGAAGTACAAGTACATCATCATCATCACAGGGCAATACAAGTACATCATCATCATCACAGGGCAATACAAGTACATCACCATCATCACAGAGCAATACAAGTACATCACCGAGCAATACAAGTACATCACCATCATCACAGGGCAATACAAGTACATCATCATCACAAGGAAGTACAAGTACATCATCATCATCACAGGGCAATACAAGCACATCATCATCATCATCACAGGGCAATACAAGCACATTAGCACAAAGCAATACAAGTACATCATAATCACAGGGCAATACAAGTACATCATCATCATCACAAGGCAATACAAGTACATCACCATCATCACAAGGCAATACAAGTACATCACCATCATCACAAGGCAATACAAGTACATCACCATCATCACAAAGCAGTACAGGTACATCACAAAGCAGTACAGGTACATCATCATCATCACAGGGCAATACAAGTACATCATCATCATCACAGAGCAATACAAGTACATCATCATCACAAGGAAGTACAAGTACATCATCATCACAAGGAAGTACAAGTACATCATCATCATCACAGGCAATACAAGCACATCATAATCACAGGGCAATACAAGCACATCATCATCACAAGGCAGTACAAGTACAAGTACATTAGCACAAAGCAATACAAGTACATCATCATAATCACAGGGCAATGCACGTACATCATCATCACAGAGCAATACAAATACGTCTTCATCACAAGTCAATACAAGTACATCATCATCATCACAGAGCAATACAAGTACATCACAGGGCAATAAAAGTACAACATCATCATCACAGAGCAATACAAGTACATCACAGGGCAATAAAAGTACAACATCATCATCACAAGGCAATACATGTACATCATCATCATCACAAAGCAGTACATCACAAAACAATACAAGTACAACATCATCATCACAAAACAGTACAAGTACATCACAGGGCAATACAAGTACAACATCATCATCACGAAGCAGTACATCAGCAGCACAAGGCAATACAGGTACACCATCATCAGCACAAGGCAATACAGGTACACCATCATCAGCACAAGGCAATACAGGTACACCATCATCAGCACAAGGCAATACAGGTACACCATCATCAGCACAAGGCAATACAGGTACACCATCATCAGCACAAGGCAATACAGGTACACCATCATCAGCACAAGGCAATACAGGTACACCATCATCAGCACAAGGCAATACAGGTACACCATCATCAGCACAAGGCAATACAAGTACATCACAAGGCAATACAAGTACATCACAAGGCAATACAAGTACATCACAAGGCAATACAAGTACATCATCATCATCAACACAAAGCAATACAAGTACATCACAAGGCAATACAAGTACATCATCATCATCATCACAAGGCAATTCAAGTACGTCATCACCGTCACAGGGCAATACAAGTACGTCACAGGGCAATACAAGTACGTCACAGGGCAATACAAGTACGTCATCATCATCATCACAAGGAAGTACAAGTACATGATCATCATCATCATCACAAGGAAGTACAAGTACATCATCATCACAGGGCAATGCAAGTACATCATCTGTACAAGGCAATGCAGGTACATCACCTTACATCAGGTTAGGCTATTCCACGTCAAACAATGAAATAAGGCAGTACAAATATTCAAATAAAAAGCTATGCAAAATTTTCTTCTACAAGGCAACACACAGTAAAATGACTCCAGTACAGAGGAATACAGGCCAGTAAAAACAGATAGTCAAGTACCAATACAAGATTCAAATACAAGGCAGTGCACAAATACAAACCAAAATGCAATGCAGTATCAGGTCAAGCACGACTCAACACCAGGTCAAGCACGGCGCAACACCAGGTCAAGCACGGCGCAACACCAGGTCAAGCACGGCGCAACACCAACATGAGCCATACTATACAATGCAGTAAATGTTTTAATGCATAAATACAAGGACGCACACCACCTAGCCCGCCACAAGGCCACGCCACAACGCCACGCCACCTAGCTCGCCACGCCACCACGCCAATTCAAAGTCAAAGCATTGCAAGACACAGAGAACTAATCAGACATACAATGTATATCTGGAAACCTACAATACAAAATCAGTATACTGCCAAACACAACAGATACAGAGCACTACAAAACCAAACACCTGAGTAACAGATTTGTTACCTGATGGGCTTCGAGACTGAACCCTGAAGGAGGCACAGGTGAAATACTACATAGTATTGTCCTGGAAATACAACTTGCGAGATGAAAAGGCACAGGTCCAGATGGTCTCCCCAAAGATGGTTCTCCATAAACCGTGCAGAATCCCACGGCGTCCCATCTACCGCCGCTGACCACTCCGACAGCACGCCCTCCTCAGACGACATGCTCCTTGGAGAAACTGTGCTTCTGTCATCTAGGGGACAGAGAAACAAAATTACTGTTGTGCTTCTTAAAATGATCCCAATCATTCCTACTGCTCCATCTCACCTCAAATGCTCAGCCAAGTCCAACAACGGCCAGGACAGCATCTGCAAAAACAAGGGAAAAGGCTTTAACAAGTGGTCAAAGACTTTGATCTTACTCACTGAAACAGCTTACTAGCATCTCACCTTCTTAGGCATCTCATGGGTCTACTTCCTGACACCTCAAAGACTCTACATGGCACCTGAAAAAAGAAAGGCAATATATAACATACTGCTGCTTCTAACAAAAGCCTCCCAGACAATTGCCCCATCTAGTTTACCTTAATCCTTCGCCAGATACCCCTCAGGCATTTTAGTCCAAACTGGATGCTGAGCCACCACCTGAAAAAAATACACAGGTAAAGTCTTTTACTTCAATACTACTCATAAGATTTAACACTTCCAGCAGCTAACTACACAGTGCTCACCTTCCAAATCTCGTGTCCCGTTGAGACAAACCACCTGGTCTACGCAGCTTTGAAACCTAAAAAAAAAAAAAAAACACACACAACATAAACACCACAAAAACCAAACCTATTAATGCTCCTCATAGAGCAAGTACATCCACCTCCCCTATGACAGATTTTTTTTTTACCAAGCCTTGCTATGACACTCAGCTACCCACCTGCTTTGCTTTTTGTTCCATGCAAGTACATCACCATCATCACAGAGCAATACAAGTACATCACAGAGCAATACAAGTACATCACAGAGCAATACAAGTACATCACAGAGCAATACAAGTACATCACCATCAGCACAAAGCAATACAAGTACATCACAAGGCAGGACAAGTACATCACCATCAGCACAAAGCAATACAAGTACATCACAAGGCAGGACAAGTACATCATCATCAGCACAAAGCAATACAAGTACATCACAAGGCAGGACAAGTACATCATCATCAGCACAAAGCAATACAAGTACATCACAAGGCAGGACAAGTACATCATCATCAGCACAAAGCAATACAAGTACATAACAAGGCAGGACAAGTATATCATCATCAGCACAAAGCAATACAAGTACATCACAGAGCAATACAAGCTTACTAGCATCTCACCTTCTTAGGTATCTCATGGGTCTACTTCCTGACACCTCAAAGACTCTACATGGCACCTGAAAAAAGAAAGGCAATATATAACATACTGCTGCTTCTAACAAAAGCCTCCCAGACAATTGCCCCATCTAGTTTACCTTAATCCTTCGCCAGATACCCCTCAGGCATTTTAGTCCAAACTGGATGCTGAGCCACCACCTGAAAAAAATACACAGGTAAAGTCTTTTACTTCAATACTACTCATAAGATTTAACACTTCCAGCAGCTAACTACAGTGCTCACCTTCCAAATCTCGTGTCCCATTGAGACAAACCACCTGGTCTACGCAGCTTTGAAACCTAAAAAAAAAAAAACCCACACAACATAAACACCACAAAAACCAAACCTATTAATGCTCCTCATAGAGCAAGTACATCCACCTCCCCTGTGACAGATTTTTTTTTTTTTTACCAAGCCTTGCTATGACACTCAGCTACCCACCTGCTTTGCTTTTTGTTCCATGTCCTGGACTTCTGCATCTGAAAGAGATAAATCAAACTCATCTCAGGGATACTAATCAATATTGAAAGCACCTCCCCACCAACACCAAACACACTGACTAACCTTCAGATGGCACCCTTCTCTTCTCTTCCAGCCTTGTCATGCTCATCTTTGTCACACGGCATCTGAAAAACAGTATTATGCAAGTCAGTAAAATGCTGCTCAACAGCTGGAATATTCCCTTAGGGCTCATCCAACAAACCCTGATCCTACAACTCCAGGCAGGGCAGCTCCAAACCAAACACGCAAACAGACTCAAGACACAGCCCTGCAAACCACGAGACTCTATGGCAAGAGAACACCAAGCAAGAAGCATATCTCCGGCATCCAAGACTGTTTGGCAAGAAGACCTACGGCGATGTGACTGCCAAGCTAGGGAATGAAGCGATGGATGCTAAGAACACAGACTTCAAGACCTGAGAATACAAGGACGATTCTTGCTCTGGAAAATTCTACGAACAGAGATGTTGATATAATTGACAATGATGTTTCAGAAGATGACCATCAAGACACTTCCAAGATCAAACACCAATCTAAGGTTTAAATTTGTCGTGCAAGAAAAAGACGCTGCTGACTAGCACCGTGCTGATCGGAATGATGCCCAAGATGTGTGACTTGCTGTCTGAGGACAGAGAGGACCATCAAGGCCTGAGGAAGGACTAAGACAACAAAGATGGACAACACAAAATACACCACCCAACACACTAAGGCTGGAGCTGCCCTGCCCACACTAGCATCGTGCCAAAAACTAACTTGCCCCGTTTTGCCACACAAAGGGGGCTGCTCCCAGACAACCCTTTCCCAGAAAGCAACTTCAAAAGCCCTCTGGCAACTCCCAACCTCAACCCCTCACCAATTCAGTCCCTCAACTTATCTTTCTGAGAGCTGGGGTTCTGAATCTATGTCCAGCAGCAAACACCACACTGTCTGACAGGCATGTTCCTTCAGTACACAAGTTCCTGTTCATCACCTACAATCAGAAGAAAAAAAAGAAAAGAAAAGAATCAGAATCAATGTCACCAGTAAGGACTGTTTCAGCCATCGCCAGCCACTTACACTACAAAAAGAGGCCTCAAAAGACTGGCACAGCTTTCCGCTCCCCTTCTTGATCCAGAGTTCAATACTGTCTTCACCACAGTTTTGGGCACCTAAAAGAACAAGAGAAAGAGTTACTGTTCTGCTGATCTGTCATCACAAGCTCCATGCACCCACTCACTACCACCTCAGCTCACCTTCAACGGTCATCCGTTCCAAAAGGTAGGATGCACACCGCCTGCAAAAAGAGGGAAACATTTAACAGAGTGGACGGAAAAAAAGGCGAACGACTCTGCGCAAAGCCAGCTCACCTTTTTTGAGCCGCTCCTCAAGACGTGGCTTTGTCACTCCGGCACTGTGGGTGACACCTGCAAAAGTCCAAGCAAAAGGCACACGCTGAGATATTGCCTCCAAAAATGACCAGGATGTTGTAATATCTGTCTCTTGCTCCTATACCTTTGCCCCTCACCCGTCTGCCTGTCATCTCTTTGGGGTGCCAAAATGAGGTTAGGAGAGAACCTGAAAAAAAAAAAAAAACAACACAGGATGCTCATGACTAACTGACAATACACAACCTGAGAAATTACTGCTCCTCCAGGCCACTGGCCTTTGCTCACCTTGCCACAGCCTCCTCCGGTACCCATAACCCGCTTCCCTCGACGCTTCCGCCTTCAAAATGACAAGAAACCATAACGCGGTCGGGCAGCCAAGAGAGACACCTTCCCACCGACTCCACACCCCGACCAACCTTTGGATGGTGATGGCCTCCTCCTCCATCCATTTCCTGCTAGTCATTGGCACGGGGGATCTGAAAAACAGGATTACACAAGTCACCGGAATGCTGCTCGGCACCGAGTCGGTCAGTTTATGGCGCTTCCTGTGGCCCCTGATCCTACACAGCAGGCAGGGCAGCTCCAAGCCAAACACTCACACCCACAGACCAACTCGAGACACAGCCATGGGAGTCACAAGACTTGACCTCAAGAGAAAACTCGCAGCAAGAAGAGAGACTCTGGAATCCAAGACTTTGGGGCAATAAGACCTACAGCGATGCGTCTGCAAAGCAAGGGAATGAAGTGATGGATGTCCGAGAAGCCGCCTTCAAGACCTGAGGACTCAAGGATGCGGGGAATGAGTCCCACTCAGGGAAACTGGTTGGACAGAGTTCAGATGACAATGCAATTGAGAATGACATTGCAGAAGACAACCATCAAGGAACTTCCAAGTCAAGAGACCGATCTGCAATTATGATCTGTCTTGCAGAAGATGCTGCTGATTAGCACTGTGCTGATCAGGAAAGGCTTTCCAGGGATGATGCCCAAGATGCAGGACTAGCTCTGTGAGGACATATAGGATCATCAAGGCCTGAGGAAGCTCTAAGACAACACAGACAGACAACACAAAACACACAACCCCACACACCAAAGCTGGAGCTGCCCTGCCCATGCTAGCATCGTGCTGGAAACTAACTTGCTCTATTCAGCCACTCAAAGGGGGCTGCTTGTAGACAGCCCTCTCCCAGATACCATCTTCAAAACCCCTCCTGCAACTCCCAGCCTCAGCCCCTCTGCAACCAAGTTCCTGTACTTAACTTTCAGAGAGCTGTGGGTCTGAATTTACATCCAGAAACAAAACCACACTGGCTGACTAGCATGTTCCTGCAGTTCTAAGGTTCCTCTTCACCACCTGCATTTAAAAAAAAATAAAGAAAAAAGTGTCAACTGTCCACTTCAGCCAATGCTAACTGCTTCCACCACACCCACCTCCTCACTAGAACCTTGTGATGTATCTCTTATCTCTCCATTTACATCTAGGAGAGGCATGATACTCAGCAAGCAATTGGGAAAGGCAAAGAGGCAACGACTCTAAATAAAATAACCTAATTGAAAAAAAAAAAAAAACAACAAAACAAAACAGCAAAACCAAAAAAGCCTTCTAAAACCTTCTAAAGTTCTTACCTTTAAGAGTGTTCTCCAGCAGCTGTCTTCTTATTCTTCTCCTCCAGCAGCCGTCTTCTTCTTCTTCTTCTCCTCCAGCAGCCGAGTTGTCGTCTTCTCCTCCAGCAGCTGAGTCGTCGTCGTCGTCGTCGTCTCCTCCAGCAGCCGTCCTCAGGAGTAGGAGAGCTCTGATCTCAGAGAAACCCAGGAGCTCTCTGAAGCCCCTAGCCAAAGGCTGTGGCTTATATACCCCAAGCACCGCCCACAGCCTTTCCCACAATCCCCTGGGAAAGGGGAGGTGGCAATTACCACAAGGTATAAAAAGAGCCAGAGGAGAAGCAGTGAGCTTTCTTTTTAGTCTTCAGTTTACATGACGTTGGGAACTGAATGATAGTCGGCATCAGAAGAAGTCCTCGTGGAATGAAGAAAGCATAAAATGCGCAACAGAGCCGGAAGGTGGCTGTGGGAGACGAGGTTGGCTTCTAGTGGCATGATTGTGGGAGAAGGGTCTCCATATGGAATTCTAGTTCCTGAAATTCAGCTTTCATTTTGCTGTCTCCATGTTCTGTGGACTTATCTAACTCTCAAGGGGGTAGGGGCTTGCTGCGATGCTTTTCAACTCTATTAGTCTGTCGTTAGTGTTTCACGTGGCAACGGTTTTACTAGATTTCAATGAGAGCTGAGAGTGTCCCGAGGTCTATATATGTCTGCTACTTATTATGATATTTGCCGAATGGTCAGGGTCAGCGCACAAGACACGGGCACCCAAATAAAGAAGGTAGTTTATATTTACTGATATATTAAATTATGAGAACAAGTGCAGAAACAAACAACAAAACTGAAGTGCAACAGGAAAGTCAAAGCAAAACACAGCAACTCATCTAATAGTTACTATACACACGCAGTGATAGCGAGTAAGATGTGTCGCTGATTGCCGTAATGATTTGACTTTGTCTGGATCTGCGGTTGCTGGGGAGCCCTGGTTGTTATGAGGACCTGGAGAACCCTTCCCGGCAGCTGGGAAATCCTACACGGTGCGTCCTCTCGTAGGTGAGGTGCGCAAAGATCGCCAGAAACGGTCCAGCTTTTTGAATATCCCGTTGCTGCTAGTCTGAAGGACTTGTGCTTTTCTTAACGTGGAAATGTCTGGTCTGATACCCCCTAAGGACCAAAACCGGGGCCTGGCTGGGGCCCAAGTCACAGCTCGTAGGGCTGCCTAAGCTATCTCCCTCTTACTGGTGGTTACCTAATATATCTGCCTGGATCACTCAGCATATTGGCTGCTTTTGCTTTCTCTCATGGTTTAAAAAAAAAATTCTCAGAAGGCGGAGGATAAGGTACTGCTTTCACAAGCCTTTGTCCTCCTATATACTTAGCTGATCTCCCAGTAAACCAAATGTAAAACCTTTTGTAAAGCCTCTTCTTTTATTCAAAATAATCTACTGCAAACACATACTTTTCCCTTCTTTCCCTTACATAACAGGGGGCGGGGCGACGTGGGGGGGGGGCGATGTGGGGGCGTGGGGTGGGGTGACACGGGGGGTGGCGTAATGCGGGGGGACGGGGCGACGCGCTGGGGGGGGTGGGGTGATGCGGGGGGGCAGGGCGACACAGGAGGACAAGGGGGCAGGGTAACACGGGGGCAGGGTAACACGGGGGCGGGGCGACAGGGGGCGGGGCGAAAGGCAGCAGGGTTGGGGTTGGGGAGGGGCTTGGAGAGGGAGTGGGATTATGGGTGGGGTTAGGGTGGTGGGAGGGGCTTGGTGAGGGGATGTCAGATCAGGGGGCTTGGTAAGGGGGTGTCAGTTGGTCCTACGTGTCACATGTGCTGCTAAAAAACCAAACAGCGCGATACATGCCAAAAATTGAACACCACAATGCACACTGCCACGCACTGAATACAAGCCGATACAAAGCCATTGACCGGCATTCGGCTTTTTTTTAAGCGAAAAAGTACAAATGAGGCGCTGGAAGTTGGCCATTTTCTTAAAGGAAGTCGCCGATCTTTTTAGCGATAAACTATAAATGAGGCGCCGGAAGTCGGCCATTTTGTCACAGGAAGTCGGCCATTTTTAAGCAAAAAAACTACAAATGAGGCGCCGGAAGTCGGCCATTTTGTCACAGGAAGTCGGCCATTTTTAAGCAAAAAACTACAAATGAGGCGCCGGAAGTCGGCCATTTTGAAAGGAAGTCGGCCATTTTTAAGCAAAAAACTACAAATGAGGCGCATAAAGTCGGCCATTTTCTTAAAGGAAGTCGCCGATCTTTTTAGCGAAAAACTATAAATGAGGCGCCGGAAGTCGGCCATTTTGTTACAGGAAGTCGGCCATTTTTAAACAAAAAAACTACAAATGAGGCGCAGGAAGTCGGCCATTTTGAAAGGAAGTCGGCCATTTTTAAGCAAAAAACTACAAATGAGGCGCATAAAGTCGGCCATTTTCTTAAAGGAAGTCGCCGATCTTTTTAGCGAAAAACTATAAATGAGGCGCCGGAAGTCGGCCATTTTGTTACAGGAAGTCGGCCATTTTTAAACAAAAAAACTACAAATGAGGCGCCGGAAGTTGGCCATTTTGTCACAGGAAGTCGGCCATTTTTAAGCAAAAAACTACAAATGAGGCGCCGGAAGTTGGCCATTTTCTTAAAGGAAGTCGCCGATCTTTTTAGCGAAAAACTATAAATGAGGCGCCGGAAGTCGGCCATTTTGTTACAGGAAGTCGGCCATTTTTAAGCAAAAAAACTACAAATGGGGCGCCCGAAGTCAGCCATTTTGTTACAGGAAGTCGGCCAGTTTCTTACCGAAAAAACTACAAATGAGGCGCAGGAAGTCGGCCATTTTGTCAAAGGAAGTCGGCCATCTTTTTTTCAAAAAACTACAAATGAGGCTCCCCGCATTTTGTTACAGGAAGTCCACCTTTTTTAAGCATAAAAGTATAAATGAGTCTCAGGAAGTCAAGACGGGACAAGAAAAGAGGGCATGGTCTCAAGTTGTGCCAGGGCAGGTTTAGGTTTGATATTACAAAGAATTTCTTCACAGAGAATAGATAATTAACTAAACTAGGTAATATGAGATCTAAAGCATTATGGGGCTGCTACAGACTAAACAACACAGCTTGTACTTTATACAACTGTAAGTTTATTTTTGTTACATTTATGATACAAAAAATTTGTCAGATAACTGTTTGGCTTTCATTTTTGAAGCATGATGGAGAAAAGGGTGGGTAAAACTGCAGGAGTCAAACAGATCAGTGCTGCAGTATATAAGGTTACCAAAAAGGACTCTGAATTGTTAATACATCTGTATGTACCAACTTTCTCCTTTTTGTAAAGGAGGAAAAAAATCTTGTTGCTGGTGACTTCCAAAGACTCTTGAGGGAACTGCTCTGATGGGGAGTTTCCAAAACGCAACATCTTTGAATGAAAGGCATTTCTGTTTTGGACTCTGTCTTCCCATCCTATGTCACTATTCATGCTGAAGAGCAGCTGTTCCTGGTCTCCCAGCTTTGCTTGCATCAGGCCAGGGATCAGATTCCTTCCTCAAGAAAAGGCACATCAGGTAACCGGTATATTTCTGCGATCAACAGGCTTGTCTTCATCTTCCACAAAGCAGAGTGCCAGTAGGAACATCCGGAAGAATCCTATGGGTTGACAAACCTCCTCTGCAACAACCTCCTGAGTCCCGAGACCTTCTCCTAAGACCTTCTGACCCCATTCTGCTGCCTCATTTCTTCTTACAAGCACATATTTGTCCTTCGCATCTGAAAGTAAGTATCACACAAGTCACTGGAATGATGAACAATGGACAGACAATTCCAGAATCTCCATCCCAGTTAGGAATCCCATCTAGAGTACTACTACCCTCATGGCATTAATAAATACAGCCCCAAAGCTTTAAACATATAAACATACAACCGTGAATTACTGAGAGGGTCAGTCTCGTGCACTGCACAGGAAAAACCCTCTCATGAGAGTCCTATCACCTTCAAACATCATCAAAGCAACTGCCCACCCACCCAGACTATGGCTGCTCCACCTAAGATCACTATACAATTGTGGCCTAAAAACTCAAGGCATACAAACATCACGAGAGACCCTCATGGGTCTTCAATATCCCCAGCTCTACACTCTGGGCAGAGCAGCTCCAGGCCAAACACACAAACACAGACCAACCCAAGACACACCACAGAAAACTACAAAATTCAACATTAAGAGAAAACTCTCAACAAGAATTACTCTGGGCTCCAAGAAGTTGGCCAAGAAGACTTAAAGGGATGCAAGGGTAAGGCACGGAGGCCACATGGTGGCATCAAGTGTCATGGAATGCTGTCAGATAGAATAATTGCACTTCAAAATAACATATCAGATGGGCAAGATGACTAGCATCAAGACGTAAGGATGCAGAGACAAGGTGGCAGATGTGGAAACTTGATGACCAGAGATGCTCATTCATTGATAAAGATTATAAAAGATGTCCATTAAGAAATATGCAAGATAAGAAGGATCCAGATGGCACTATGAAAATAATGACTAAATGTGTTCCACATCGTGGGGGCAATGTTCAATACTACTGACTTGGTCTGAGAGACTCTGCAATCCAAGACTTTTGGGCAAGAAGACCTACAGCGATGCAGCCGTGAAACTGGGGGCTGAATCAAGGAACGCCAAAGTACTCGGGCTTCAAGACCTGAGGATGCAAGGACGCGGGGAACAAAGTCCCACTCTGGGAAAAATCCACGACCACAGATAATGCTGACGCAGTTGGCAATGATGTTTCAGAAGATGACCATCAAGAAACTTCCAAGTCAAGAGACCTATCTGCAATTTAGACTCGTCGTGCGGAATAACACGCTGCTGATCAGCGCCGTGCTGATCAGGAAAGGCTTTCCAGGGATGATGCCCGAGATGCGGGACTTGCTCTGTGAGAACACGGGGGACCATCAAGGCCTGCGGAAGCTCTGAGACCACAAAGACGGACAACACAAAACACACAACCCCACGCACCAAGGCTGGAGCTGCCCTGCCCACCCTAGCATCGTCCTGGAAATTAAATCACTCTATTCACCCACCCAAAGGGGGCTGCTCCAAGACAGCTCTCTCCCCTACACTAACTTCAAAACACCACCTGCAATTCCCAACTTCGACTCCTCTGCTCAGCCCCTCCCCACCCACCCTCAACTTATCTTCAGGAGCGATAGCAGCACAAAGCCAGGGTCTGTAACGAAAACCGCATTGCTTGACTGGGACGTGCTTGCAGTCACACGGTTCCTCTTCATCCCCTACACAGAGAAAAGGAAAAAACGCAACCCACAGATCACAAACGGCGCTGCCACGAGTCCCACCTAAGCCAACGCACGCTACTTGCTCTGCACTCACCTCCTCAAGGAAGCCCCGTGGTATACCACGCACCTTCTCGTTCCAGAGTTGAACCCTATCGCCGCCATTGCTCGGGGTACCTGGAACACCAAGAGAAAGAGTTCCTGTTCTGTTGAGCACAAGTCACCAGCCCCGTGAAGCCCCTCGCTACCAACTCTGCTCACCTTCAAAGCTCATCCGGTTCCAACGGTGGCACGCACTGCGCCTGCAAAAACAAAAAGGAAACGTTTAAGCGACTCGATGTAAAATACATGGCTGACCCAGCCCACCGCCATCTCACCTTCCCCAACCGCTCCTAAATGGGTGTCTTTGTCCCTCCGAGGATGGTTGTGGCACCTGCAAAAGTCAAAGCAAAACGCACACGCTGAGGTAGTGCCTCCAACAACAGGCAGCCCACTGTGACGTCCACCTCCTGCTCCTTTACCTCGGCCTCTCGCCCATCTGCCTGCCATCCTTGTGGGGTGCCAAAAGTAGGTTCAGAGGACACCTGGAAAACAAAAAAAAAAAAAAAAAAAGCAATGCCAATGCCTTCAACAGCAGTAAAACACCTGAGAAATAAATGTTCCTTCAGCACACCAGCCTTCGCTCACCTTGCCACAGCCACCTCCGGAACAGATATTCTGCTTCCTCGGCTGCTCTCACCTTCAAAAGGACAAACAAACCATAATGCGGTCAGGTAGCCAGGAGAGGGACCTTCACTCTAACACCAAATGCTGACTAACCTTTGCATGCTTTGCATGGCACTCTTCTCACTCTCCTCCAGCTCTTTCGTGTACATCCTTGGCACACAGGACCTGAAAAAGTGTTACCCAGCACTTACTATAATGTTGCCCAAGAGCTGTACTATTCAGTTATGCCTCTTCTAACAAACCCTGACCCTACAGCTCTGGGAAGAGCAGCTCCAAGCCAAACACTCAGACCAGTTCAAGACACAAGCCCTGCAAATCATGAGACGCGATCGCTGGAGAACACTGAGTAAGAAGAACATCTCTGGGATCCAAGACTTTTGGGCAAGAAGACCTACAGCGATGCAGCCGTGAAACTGGGGGCTGAATCAAGGAACGCCAAAGTACTCGGGCTTCAAGACCTGAGGATGCAAGGATGCGGGGAACAAAGTCCCACTCTGGGAAAAATCCACGACCACAGATAATGCTGATGCAGTTGGCAATGATGTTTCAGAAGATGACCATCAAGAAACTTCCAAGTCAAGAGACCTATCTGCAATTTAGACTTGTCGTGCGGAATAACACGCTGCTGATCAGCGCCGTGCTGATCAGGAAAGGCTTTCCAGGGATGATGCCCGAGATGCGGGACTTGCTCTGTGAGAACACAGGGGATCATCAAGGCCTGCGGAAGCTCTGAGACCACAAAGACGGACAACACAAAACACACAACCCCACACACCAAGGCTGGAGCTGCCCTGCCCACCCTAGCATCGTCCTGGAAATTAAATCACTCTATTCACCCACCCAAAGGGGGCTGCTCCAAGACAGCTCTCTCCCCTACACTAACTTCAAAACACCACCTGCAATTCCCAACTTCGACTCCTCTGCTCAGCCCCTCCCCACCCACCCTCCACTTATCTTCAGGAGCGATAGCAGCACAAAGCCAGGGTCTGTAATGAAAACCGCATTGCTTGACTGGGATGTGCTTGCAGTCACATGGTTCCTCTTCATCCCCTACACAGAGAAAAGGAAAAAACACAACCCACAGATCACAAACGGCGCTGCCACGAGTCCCACCTAAGCCAACGCACGCTACTTGCTCTGCACTCACCTCCTCAAGGAAGCCCCGTGGTATACCACGCACCTTCTCGTTCCAGAGTTGAACCCTATCGCCGCCGTTGCTTGGGGTACCTGGAACACCAAGAGAAAGAGTTCCTGTTCTGATGAGCAGAAGTCACCAGCCCCGTGAACCCCCTCGCTACCAACTCTGCTCACCTTCAAAGCTCATCCGGTTCCAACGGTGGCACGCACTGCGCCTGCAAAAACAAAAAGGAAACGTTTAAGCGACTCGATGTAAAATACATGGCTGACCCAGCCCACCGCCATCTCACCTTCCCCAACCGCTCCTAAATGGGTGTCTTTGTCCCTCCGAGGATGGTTGTGGCACCTGCAAAAGTCAAAGCAAAACGCACACGCTGAGGTAGTGCCTCCAACAACAGGCAGCCCACTGTGATGTCCACCTCCTGCTCCTTTACCTCGGCCTCTCACCCATCTGCCTGCCATCCTTGTGGGGTGCCAAAAGTAGGTTCAGAGGACACCTGGAAAACAAAAAAAAAAAAAAAAAGCAATGCCAATGCCTTCAACAGCAGTAAAACACCTGAGAAATAAGTGTTCCTTCAGCACACCAGCCTTCGCTCACCTTGCCACAGCCACCTCCGGAACAGATATTCTGCTTCCTCGGCTGCTCTCACCTTCAAAAGGACAAACAAACCATAATGCGGTCAGGTAGCCAGGAGAGGGACCTTCACTCTAACACCAAATGCTGACTAACCTTTGCATGCTTTGCATGGCACTCTTCTCACTCTCCTCCAGCTCTTTCATGTACATCCTTGGCACACAGGACCTGAAAAAGTGTTACCCAGCACTTACTATAATGTTGCCCAAGAGCTGTACTATTCAGTTATGCCTCTTCTAACAAACCCTGACCCTACAGCTCTGGGAAGAGCAGCTCCAAGCCAAACACTCAGACCAGTTCAAGACACAAGCCCTGCAAATCATGAGACGCGATCGCTGGAGAACACTGAGTAAGAAGAACATCTCTGGGATCCAAGACTTTTGGGCAAAAAGACCTAAAGCAATGCAGCTGTGAAACTGGGGGCTGAATCAAGGAATGCCAAAGTACTCGGGCTTCAAGACCTGAGGATGCAGAGAACAAGTGCTACTCTGGAAATATCCATGACGAGAGATGCTGATGAAGTATGGGAAAGTGTTTCAGAAGACCACCATCAAGAAACTTCCCAGATGCAAGATTAATCCATGCGTTAAACTTGTCATGAAAGAAGAAGATGCTGACTAGTACTGTGCTGATGAGAGAAGACCTTCCAGGGATGATGCCAAGAAGTGGGACTTGCTCTGTGAGGACGAAGAGGACATCGAGGGATGAGCAAGCATAAAACACTCAAGACAGACAACACAAGGTACACACCACCACACACAAAGGCCGGAGCTGAGCTGCCCACACCAAAACAATACTGTAAACACATCTGCCCCCTCCTCCTGACCAAAGCAAGCTGCTCCCAGACAGCCCTCTCCCCGATACTAACTTCAAAACCACTCCCTGCCATTCCCAGATTTGTCCCTTCTCCCCATCCCCAGTGCTTCAACTTATCTTTGATGGTAGGGGTCCAAAGCCATGGTCATCAAGGAAAAACAAAACCATCCACAGGGATGTTCCTGCAGCCACAAATTTCCTGTTCATGATCTGCTGTAAAAGAAAAACAAACCAACCGACCACATCACCACACATAATAAATGTCACCAGAAATTCCAACATGAGCCAGCACCAACCTCTTACAGAAGACCCAGCATCTCAAGAGTCCTCTGAGGTCTCACCCACCTGCTCATCACAGAATTAGGCACTGCAGGACTCATCAATGAAGGGCACCTAAAATAGACAAAACCACTGTTTGGCTTGAAAGAAGTCACCGCCTTCATGAACCTCCTGAAGTACCACCCCAGCTTACCTTCGACACTCAGCTCCAAAGGTGGGAGAAAAAAAAACAAACAACAACAAAAAAAAAAAAAAACCACACAACAAAAAAACAAAAAACCACCAAAAGAAAAAATAAAAATAAACAAACCCTCACACAAACCCACACCAAAAAACCCTGCAGAAACAAAGGGAAACACTTAACTGAATTGACATTAAACACCCGGCTGACCTGGCCCACAACCATCTCGCCTTCTCCAACTGCTCCTCTACAAGGAGGAGCTTTGTATCTCCCAGGCAGCGTGTGGCACCTGCAAAAGTCAAAGCAAAACCAACATGCTGAGATATTGCCCCAATCAACAGGCAGCCCACAACAGCCTTTGCTCAAAAAACTTCAAAATCCCTTCTGCAACAACTCCCAACCTCAGCACTTCAATTCAGTCCCTCAACTTATCTTTCTGAGGGCTGCTGGTTTTGGATCGATGTCCAGCAAAACACCACGCTGCCTGGTGGACATGTTCTTCTTCATCACCTGCAATCAGAAAAAAAGGAAAATCACAAACAGCGTCACCAATAAGGTGCACTTCAGCCATCAACAAAAACTTATATTACACCCGCCACCTCAAAAGAGCCCCACATTGCTCCACTCACCTCCTTGATCCAGAGTCGAATGCTGTGACCACTACTGCTTGGGGCACCTAAAAGGCCAAGAGAAAGAGTTCCTGTTCTGCTCATCAGTAGTCACCAGCTCCGCGAACCCACTCTCTACCACCCCAGCTCACCTTCAATGCTCAGCAGGTTCCAATGGCGGCACGCACAGCACATGAAAAATAAGGGAAACATTTAACAGAGCTGACGTTAATACATGGCGGACCCAGCCCACAGCCATCTCACCTTCTCCAACTGCTCCTCAAGACATGGCTTTGTCACTCCAGCACTGTGTGTGGCACCTGCAAAACTGAAAGCAAAAGGCACACACTGAGATACTGCCACCAACAAAAGGCAGCCCACTGTAATGTCCACCTCCTTCTCCTTTACCTCGGCCTCTCACCCATCTGCCTGCCATCGCTTTGAGGTTCCAAAATGAGGTTAGGAGGGCACCTGAAAAAAAACACAAACAACAAGGGACGCTCATAACCAAACAATAACACAACACCTGAGAAGTAACTGCTCCTCTAGCCCATCAGCCTTTGCTCACCTTGCCACAGCCACCTCCAGTGCCTGTATACCGCTTCCCTCGCCGCTTCTGCCTTGAAAATAAAACAAACCATAACGCGGTCAGGTAGCCAACAGAGGCACCATCCCACCAACTCCACACCCTGACCAACCTTCAGATGGCGGCCTCCTCTCCTCCTCCATCCCTTTCTTGCTAGTCATTGACACGGGGGATCTGAAAAACAGGATTACGCAAGTCACCGGAATGCTGCTCGGCACAGAGTCGGTCAGTTTACGGCGCTTCCCGTGGCCCCTGATCCTACACAGCAGGCAGGGCAGCTCCAAGCCTAACACTCACACCCACAGACCAACCCGAGACACAGCCATGGGAGTCACAAGACTTGACCTCAAGATAAAACTCGCAGCAAGAAGAGAGACTCAGTAATCCAAGATTTTTGGGCAATAAGGCCTACAGCGATGCATCTGCAAAGCGAGGGAATGAAGTGACGGATGCCTGCAAAGCCGCCTTCAAGACCTGAGGATGCAAGGATGTGGGGACCGAGTCCAGATGCTGATGCAGTTGGCAATGATGTTTCAGAAGATGACCATCAAGAATCTTCCAAGTCAAGAGACCGATCTGCAATTTAGACTTGTCGTGTGGAATAAGCCGCTGCTGATCAGCACCGTGCTGATCAGGAAAGGCTTTCCAGGGATGATGCCCGAGATGCGGGACTTGCTCTGTGAGGACACAGAGGACCATCAAGGCCTGCGGAAGCTCTGAGACCACAAAGACGGACAACAGAAAACACACAACCCCACGCACCAAGGCTGGAGCTGCCCTGCCCACCCTAGCATCGTGCTGGAAATTAAATCACTCTATTCACCCACCCAAAGGGGGCTGCTCCCAGACAGCTCTCTCCCCTACACTAACTTTAAAACACCACCTGCAATTCCCAACCTTGACTCCTCTGCTCAGCCCCTCCGCACCCACCCCTGGGCCCTCAACTTATCTTCAGGAGCAATAGCACCACAAAGCCAGGGTCAGTAACGAAAATCGCATTGCTTGACTGGGATGTGCTTGCCGTCGCACGGTTCCTCTTCATCCCCTCGACACAGAAAAAGAAAAAACACAACCCACGCATCAAAAGCAGCGCTGCCACGAGTCCCACCTAAGCCAACGCATGCTACTTGCTCTGCACTCACTTTTTCAAGGAAGCCCCGTGGTATACCACGCACCTTCTCGTTCCAGAGTTGAGCGCTATCGCCGCCATTGCTTGGGGCACCTGAAATACCAAGAGAAAGAGTTCCTGTTCTGATGAGCAGAAGTCACCAGCCCCATGAACCCCCTCGCTACCAACTCTGCTCACCTTCAAAGCTCATCCGGTTCCAAAGGCGGCACGCACTGCGCCTGCAAAACCAAAAGGAAAAGTTTAAGCGACTCGATGTAAAATACAAGGCTGACCCAGCCCACCGCCATCTCACCTTCTCCACCTTCTCCTCTATGGGTGATTTTGTCCCTCCAAGGATGGTTGTGGCTCCTGCCAAAGTCAAAGCAAAAGGCACACGCTGAGGTAGTGCCCCCAACAGCAGGCAGCCCACTGTGATGTCCACCTCCTGCTCCTTTACCTCAGCCTCTCGCTCATCTGCCTGCCCCCATTGTGGGGTACCAAAAGTAGGTTCAGAGGACACCTTAAAAATACAAAAAACAGGTGATGCCAATGCCTTCAACAGCAGTAAAACACCTGAGAAATAAGTGTTCCTTCAGCACACCAGCCTTTGCTCACCTTGCCAGAGCCACCTCTGGAAGAGATACTCTGCTTCGTTGGCTGCTCTCACCTTCAAAAGGTCAAACAAACCATAATGCGGTCAGGTAGCCAGGAGAGGGACCTTCACTTTAACACCAAATGCTGACTAACCTTTGGGTGGCATTCTTCTCTCCCTCCTCCAGCTCTTTTGTGTACATCCTTGTCACACAGGATCTGAAAACCAACGTTACACAGCAGTTACTAAAACGCTGCCCAAGAGCTGTACTAGTCAGTTACGGCTCATGCAACAAACTCTGACCCTAAAGCTCTGGGAAGAGCAGCTCCAAGCCAAACATTCACACCAGTTCAAGACACAGCCCTAAAAATCACGGACTCAATCACAAGAGAACACTGAGCAAGAAGAACATCTCTGGGATCCAAGACTGTTGGGCAAGAAGACCTAAAGCGATGCAGCTGTGAAGTGAGGGGCTATGGCAACAGATGCCCACCAACCCGGGCTTCAAGACCTGAGGATGCAGAGAACAAGCACTACTCTGGAAAAATCCATGACCAAAGATGCTGATGAAGTATGGAAATGTGTTCCAGAAGACCACCATCAAGAAACTTCCCAGATGCAAGAATAACACATGCATTAAACTTCTCATGAAAGAAGAAGATGCTGACTAGATGCTGACTAGTTCTGTGCTGATGAGAGAAGACCTTCCAGGGATGATGCCAAGAAGTGGGACTTGCTCTATGAGGACAAAGAGGACATCGAGGGATGAGCAACTTATAAAACACTCAAGACGGACAACACAAACTACACGCCACCACACACAAAGGCTGGAGCTGCCCTGCCCACACCAAAATAATGCTGTAAGCGCATTTGTCCCCTCCACCTGACCAAAGCAAGCTGCTCCCAAACAGCCCTCTCCCCGATACTAACTTCAAAACCACTCCCTGCCATTCCCAGATTTGTCCCTTCTCCCCATCCCTAGTGCTTCAACTTATCTTTGACGGTAGGGGTCCAAAGCCACGGTCATCAAGGAAAAATAAAGCCATCCACAGGAATGTTCCTGCAGCCACAGGTTTCCTGTTCATCATCTGCTGTAAAAGAAACAAACCAGCCGACCAACCACGTCACCACACATCAGAATTGTCATCAGATATTCCAACATGAGCCAGCACCAGCCTCTTAGAGAGGACCCAGCTTCTCAAGAGTCCTGTGAGGTCTCACCCACCTGCTTATCACAGAATTACGCACTGCAGGACTCATCAATGAAGGGCACCTAAAAAACACAAAACCACTGTTTGGCTTGAAAGAAGTCACCGCCTTCATGAACCTCCTAAGTTACCACCCCAGCTACCTCCAACACTCATCTCCAGAGGTGGAAAAAACAAAACAAAAAACACACCACAAAAAAACCACACACAAAGAAAAATAAACCAAAAAACCCGAAAAACAAAAACACACACACACACAAACCCACAACAAAAGAACCCTGCAAAAACAAAGGGAAACACTTAACTGAACTGACATTAAACACACAGCTCACGTGGTCCACAACCATTTCGCCTTCCCCAACTGCTCCTCTACACGTGGCTTTGTACCTCCCAGGCAGCGTGTGGCACCTGCGAAAGTCAAAGCAAAAGCCACATACTGAGATATTGCCCCAACCAACAGGCAGCCCACACCAGCCTTTGCTCAGAAAACTTCAAGACCCCTTCTGCAACAACTCCCAACCTCAGCACTTCAATTCAGTCCCTCGACTTATCTTTCTGAAGGCTGCTGGTTTTGGATCTATGTCCAACAAACCACCACACTGTCTGACGGGCATAGTCCTCTTCAGCACCTGCAGTGATAAAAAAAAAGAAAAATCAGAAACAGCGTCACCAATAAGGCGCACTTCAGCCATAAACAAAAACTTATACTACACCCACCATCTCAGAAGAGGCCCACATTGTTCCACTCACCTCCTTGATCCAGAGTCAAATGCTGTGGCCACCACTGCTTGGGGCACCTAAAAGACCAAGAGAAAGAGTCAGCTGAGCAGTAGTCACCAGCTCCACAAACCCACTCTCTACCACCCCAGTTCACCTTCGCCGTTCATCCGGTTCCAAAGGTGGCACGCACAGCGCCTGAAAAATAAGGGAAACATTTAACAGAGCTGACGTTAATACATGGCTGACACAGCCCACAGCCACCTCACCTTCTCCAACTGCTCCTCAAGACGTGGCTTCGTCACTCCGGCACCGTGTGCGACACCTGCAAAAGTCAAAGCAAAAGGCACACGCTGAGGTAGTGCTCCCAACAACAGGCAGCCCACTGTGATGTCCGCCTCCTGCTCCTTTACCTCGGCCTCTCGCCCATTCGCCTGCCATCCTTGTGGGGTGCCAAAAGTAGGTTTGGAGGACACCTGGAAAACACAAAAAACAGGTGATGCCAATGCCTTCAACAGCCATAAAACACTTGAGAAATAACCGCTCCTTCACCACACCAGCCTTTGCTCGCCTTGCCAGAGCCACCTCCGGAACAGATACTCTGCTTCGCTGACTGCTCTCACCTTCAAAAAAAGGACAAACCAACCATAATGCGGTCAGGTAGCCAGGAGAGGGACCTTCACTCCAACACCAAACGCCGGCTAACCTTCAGATGGCACTCTTCTCTCTCTCCTCCAGCTCTTTCGTGTACAACTTTGTCGCACGGGATCTGAAAAACATCATGACACAAGCAACTGGAGTACTGCTCAACAGTGACGGACTAGTACTTTAGGGCTCTTCCAACAAACTCTGACCCTACAAGTCTGGGAAGGGTAGCTCCAAGCCAAACACTCAGACCAGTTCAAGACACAGCCCTGCAAATCATGAGACTCGATCTCAAGAGAACACTGAGTAAGAAGATTATCTCTAGGATCCAAGACTGTTGGGCAAGACGACCTACAGCGATGCAGCTGTGAAGTGAGGGACTGCGGCAACAGATGCCCACCAACCCGGGCTTCAAGACCTAATGATGCAGAGAACAAGTGCTACTCTGGAAAAATCCATGACCAAAGATGCTGATGAAGTATGGAAATGTGTTCCAGAAGACCACCATCAAGAAACTTCCCAGATGCAAGAATAACCCATGCATTAAACTTCTCATGAAAGAAGAAGATGCTGACTAGATGCTGACTAGTTCTGTGCTGATGAGAGAAGGCTTTCCAGGGATGATGCCCAAGATGCGGGACTTGCTCTGTGAGGACAAAGAGGACATCGAGGGATGAGCAACTTATAAAACACTCAAGACGGACAACACAAACTACACGCCACCACACACAAAGGCTGGAGCTGCCCTGCCCACACCAAAACAATGCTGTAAACGCATCTGCCCCCTCCACCTGACCAAAGCAAGCTGCTCCCAAACAGCCCTCTCCCCGATACTAACTTCAAAACCACTCCCTGCCATTCCCAGATTTGTCCCTTCTCCCCATCCCCAGTGCTTCAGCTTATCTTTGATGGTAGGGGTCCAAAGCCATGGTCATCAAGGAAAAACAAAACCATTCACAGGGATGTTCCTGCAGCCACAAGTTTCCTGTTCATCCACGCTTTCCAGAGTTGGATGCTGTCGGCATAGTCATTCAGGGCACCTAAAAGGTACAAAACTATTGTTGTGCTTGAAAGAAGACACTAGGTGCATGAGCCCTACACTACTACCACACCTGTAATGCTCGTTCAGTTCCTGGAACTTGCTGGCATCGTGGCTGGGAAGGGACAGGCCCCCTATCAAGCACCCAAAGGGAACTGCTTCTGGACAGCCCACTCCCTTCCAGTAACTTTAAAACCCGACCCTGCAGTTCCTATCCTTGACCCCTCTACACAGACCCTCCCCAACAGTCATCTCTTTCACTTTCCTTTCAAACAGCTGGGCCTCTGAAGCACCAACCAGAAAAGTAAACGACATCATCTGAAGGGAATCTTCCCAAAACCACCAAGTTCATCCTCATCATCTGCAATAACAAACAGCAGTGCCACCACAAACAGGACGTTAGTTAAATACCAACATCATCCACAACCTCTTCATAACCCCCATCTTGCCCTGCTCACCTTCTCCTTCCACACACCTTATGGCCACCATCGCTTCTGGCACCTGAAATACCAGGAGACACAAAATTACTGTTCTGCTTGCGAGATTGAGCCTCCTCGTTACTGTCCTGTCTCACTTCCAGCTCTCTTCCGGCTCCAAAGGTGGCACGTGCAGCGCCTGCAAATACAAAGGGAAACACTTAACAGAGTTGTAAAATCTCTGGATGAGCCAACCCGAAACCATCTCACCTTCCTGACCGCTCAACGCATGGCTTTGAGCAGCACCTGTCAAATGAAAAGTACGTACTGACATACTGCCTCAAACAACAAGCAGCTCACTGTGATGTCTGCCTCCTGCTCGCTCCTTTACCTTGGCCCCTCGCCCATCCACCTGCCATCCTTGCGGAATGCCAAAATGAGGTTTGGAGAGCACATGGAAAACGAAAAAAAACCAGGGGAGGACAGTGCCTTCAATGGAAATACAACACCTGAGAAATAACTGCTCCTGCAGCCCAACAGCCTTTGCTCTATGGAATGCTGCTCAACACATGGACAATTCCATTTAGACTCTTCCAAGGGCCCTTGACCCTACAATGTGGATAGGGCAGCAGCTCCAATCCAAACTCTCAAAGCTGAGGCCAACCCAATACACAACGCTGCAAACCACATGACTCGACCTCAAGAGGAGACTCTCAGGAAGAGGAATGATTCCAGGATCTATGACAGCTGGGCTAGAAGACATACAGGGATGCAACAGTGACACATGGAGGCTCCTTTGTGGCCCCAGGAGTGTTGAAGGAAACTGCCTTTAACAAGAAGCTACTTTCTAAGCTTAGTTAACAGGTAAACAAGAAGCCTTGATTCAAGACCGAAGGATCCAGGGAACCAATCCCAATCTAAGAAAATCCACAATTAGAGATGCTGACATAGTTAGGAAGAACATGTCAGAAGAGAACCTTTAAGAAAGCCACAATACATGAGGCTGTTCCATGTTGTGCATCTGTTATGCAAGACAACGCATCACTGAATGCATTGATAAGGTGTTTCAGAACCTAGGGATGGTGCCCCAGGTGCAAGAGTTGCTCTGTGGGCACAACAAGTATATCAAGGCCATAGAAAGCTCTAATACAAGACAAACAGCAGAAACTACACACTGCCACACACATAGGCTGGAGCTGCCCTGCCCGTGTTCACATTGTGTTAGAATCTAACCTGGTCCCTTCACCTGGCCAAAGGGGGCTACTCCTGGACAGCCCTCTCACCTGTACTAACTTCCAAACCCCTCCCTGCAATTCTGAACCTTCCCCCTCCCTGCCCAGCCCTTGCCCACACCTGGTTCCACTTATTTTTCAGAGGGCTGAGCACCTGAAGCCATGGTCAACAAAGAAAGCCACACCAGTGGGCTGGGATGGTCCTGTAGCCACAGGGTTTCTCTACATCATGTGCCATGAAAAAATTCCAACCAACAGTACCCCCAGCAAGTCATATAGCAACAAACACTAACCTCTTTCAGAACACTGAACTCTTCCAAACAGCCCCTGGGTGTTCCACTTACCCTCTCATTCCAGAGTTGAACACTGCAGGTGTTACCACTTGAAGAAACAAAAAAAAAACCAAGACAGAGCAAACAACCCCTGCACCAGCCAAAAGCCCCCAGCCCTGCTCCTCTTACCTGGCAGAGCTCCAAGCACAACACAAGCCCCAAGCAGACTGAGCCACTCACTAGAGGTGGAGGCTTATATACCCGGGGCCCCGCCCCACTGCCCTTCCCACAGTCCTATGGGAAAGCCCCCTCATCAACCTGACTGGCCACACCTGGGCTACCCCAGCCCCAGCTGGAGCCCATCAGAGAACATCATCCCCTGCTCTGGACACAGCTGGGAGCTCTGTCCCCAGGGACTGCCAACCCTCCCACCCCCACCCCCCCCCCCACCCCCCCCCCCGTGCACTCTGAAAGCAGAAAAATATTCATTTAGACTCTTCAGAAATCCCAGCAGAGTTGGGGATAAGATTCAGAGACTGAACTGAGCCAGAAAAACCAAGGGAATCTGCAGCACTCCTCTATCCCAGCAGTCCTCTGCTGTTTTCCTACAAGGACAGACAAATAAGTTTGGGGTTTTTATTTGTTAAAGATATTTCTACTTAGATTTTTCCTTCAAAATCCACTGCGTAGTACAAAACCAGGAGGAGGTAGCCTGGCCCTGAGAAAAGGGCAGTGATGTCACCAGGCATAAAGTGATAATGTCATAGGAAGGGGTAAACAACTGTACATGATGAAATCTATGGGGCACAGATGTATCTGTGGGGCAGGCAGGCAGTTGTGGGTCACGCTCACTGGAGCCTGGAGTAGCCACTGGTCAGGCAGGCCAGGCCCCCTGACAGCTGTGGGGCAGCAGCCCCACAAATCTAACTCCAGTTCTGGGGGACAGAAAAAATGATCAGGGATCCCCCCCCATCCCACAGTCATCCACAAATGTCACCAACACAGCCCCAAAAGTGCCCCCCAGCCCCGAAACCCCACAAAGTGTCCCTCAGCCCATGTCTCACCCCACAGAGACTCCCAAGTACCCCCCAGCTCCACGTTGCCCCATAATCACCCCCCACACTACCTAAGGGTCACCTCCTGCCCCACAGCAACCCCCAAGTGTCCCACCTTGACCCTCCATCATTTTAGGGTCCCTCCCTCCTAGTGCCCCACAGACTGCCCCTTCTCCACACCACCCCACAAACACCAGCCAGCGGTCTTTTCCTGCCCCACAGCACCTCCCAAGTACCCTTACCAATGGGCCTGGATAAAAAGTGCTCACAGTGACCACTGAAAACTTTTAGTAGCCCTAAACCCTCCCATGGAAATTCACCCACAGCACCACCAACAATAAGGGTTTGCATTTTATCAAAACCTGGGATATTCCACCCCTCGGCAGGCACTTCCCACCCCCTTGGAAGGGGTCTATGGGGTCCATGGGGATGGGGGGGGGATGTGACGTCACGCTGGACCTGCACCCCTGTTTCTCAGCTCCAAAGGTCAGGGTTAAAAATAACCCAAGGGGGAGCTATAGGGGCTATAGGGGCCCGGGGAAGGTAGGTGATAGGGGGGAGTGGCTCCAGAGGGGTCCCTATAGAAGATGGGGGGGGCTGGAGCGGTCCCCAAGATGGGAGGCAAGGGGGTATGGGAGCGGGGTATGGAGTACGGGGGAATCTATAGGATCTGGGGGGTTTTATAGGGTCTGGGGGTCCCTCAGTGTGTCCACCCCCTCCTTTGTCCCCTATACGTGTCCGCTGCTCTCCCTCCTGTGGTGCCCCCAGTGTTTGGAGCAGCGTGAGGGGTGCCTCCCGGTGGTGACTTGACTGCTGACGTCACAGGGGCTCCCTCTGGCTCGCCATGGGGTCCCCACGCTGGTGGGGGGAGGGGCGGCCTGGGGACAGATCCTGTGTCTGTATAACCCGTTTACAGATATATTCAGACCTCTTCTACTTATTTGTGAGGATCGTAAATCCAAAACCTTTTGTAAAGCCTCTTCTATTAATTCCAAATCATATACTGCAAACTCATACTTTTCCCTTGTTACCCCACATAACAGGGTTAAGATTGGTCCTATGTGTCAGATGTGCTGCTCCAAAAACCAAACAGTCCGATGCGTGCCAAGAATGGAACACCCCAATACACACTGCCATGCACTGAATAGAAGCTGATACAAAGACATTGACCGGCAGTCGGCCGTCTTTTTAGCGAAAAAACTACAAATGAGGCGCCGGAAGTCGGCCATTTTGTTACAGGAAGTCGGCCATTTTTTTAAGCAAAAACTACAAATGAGGCTCCGGAAGTCGGCCATTTTGTTACAGGAAGTCGGCCATTTTTTTAGCGAAAAACTACAAATGAGGCGCAGGAAGTCGGCCATTTTGTTACAGGAAGTCGGCCATTTTTTAAGCAAAAAACTACAAATGAGGCGCCGGAAGTCGGCCATTTTGTCACAGGAAGTCGGCCATTTTTTTAGCGAAAAACTACAAATGAGGCTCCGGAAGTCGGCCATTTTGTCACAGGAAGTCGGCCATTTTTTCAACGAAAAACTACAAATGAGGCGCCGGAAGTCGGCCATTTTGTTACAGGAAGTCGGCCATTTTTTAAGCAAAAAACTACAAATGAGGCGCCGGAAGTCGGCCATTTTGTTAGAGGAAGTCGGCCATTTTTTAAGCAAAAAACTACAAATGAGGCGCCGGAAGTCGGCCATTTTGTTACAGGAAGTCGGCCATTTTTTCAACGAAAAACTACAAATGAGGCTCCGGAAGTCGGCCATTTTGTCACAGGAAGTCGGCCATTTTTTCAACGAAAAACTACAAATGAGGCGCCGGAAGTCGGCCGTTTTGTTACAGGAAGTCGGCCATCTTTTTTTAGGGAAAAACTACAAATGAGGCGCCGGAAGTCGGCCGTTTTGTTACAGGAAGTCGGCCATTTTTTCAGCAAAAAACTACAAATGAGGCGCCGGAAGTCGGCCATTTTGTCACAGGAAGTCGGCCATTTTTTAAGCAAAAAACTACAAATGAGGCGCCGGAAGTCGGCCATTCTGTCACAGGAAGTCGGCCATTTTTTCAACGAAAAACTACAAATGAGGCGCCGGAAGTCGGCCATTTCGTTACAGGAAGTCGGCCATTTTTTTAGCAAAAAACTACAAATGAGGCTCCGGATGTCGGCCATTTTCTTACAGGAAGTCGGCCATCTTATTAGCGGAAAACTACAATTGAGGCTCCGGAAGTCGGCCAATTTTAAAGCAAAAAACTACAAATGTGTCTCCGGCGTAGGACAAACAAAAAGTTGAAAATTTAGAATCGCCCTCGTCCGCTGTATCTGCCACGGTTTAACACTGGCCCAGCCCTTAAACCGAATAACAGATTTCTCTCTCTTAATTCCTCTCTCCTCCCTGATAAAGCAAGGAGAGAGAATAAGGGAGAGAGACGTATGGCTTGGAAACTAAACTACAGAACTTTAATGAAATAGTAATGATAAATAGGAAAAATTACTAAATATATACAAATATACAGGAAAAGTGATACCATGTTCCTCCCCCATTTCCCTTGTAACTCTCACATCACCACCGAGGCTGCATGGCAGCCCTGGGAAAGTCCAGGCTGGATTCCTGTACGCCTGTAGTCGACAGCAGGCAGGAGCTGCAGGCAGGAACACACAGATTCAGGCTGGCACGGATCAGGGCCACAGGCAAAGGAAACAGATAGAATCCTCCCGGGATGCCGAATCAAAACAGGGAACAGGTGAGGAAGGGAAGCAGGAAGGGCAGGAAGAAGGGTCTGACACTTGTGATCCCTCAAATTTATACTGAGTATGAGGTGTATGGGATGGAATACTCTGTGTGGTCAGTTCTGACAGATATCTTGTCCGGTCCTCCCCAAATAAGTATTCAGGTGGGACCTCCTTCCTCCTTCTGGAAGGTAAAATGTTCCTCGGAGCTGAGCAGTGTCCTTGGCTCTGTATACCAGGCTCTAGCAGTAACTATAAACTTAGAGTGTTATCAGTCCTAGAAGCAGACACTGTCTGAGAAACTTGCTGTTAATTTCAGCAAGTGCAACTACTTACAAAAGACTTAGCTGAAAGCAAAAGTACAAACCAGAAAATCACCTTTATCCTGGCCCAAACCAGGACACCCCCAATGGCTCCTGAGCTTAGAAGCACACCATCTGGGAGATCCTCTGATCTCTGCCAAAACGTCTCAATTTTATCTCTTACTTCATAGATTCATTTAATCAGTCGTGTTGGAAGGGGCCCTCAAAGAGCATGTCATCCAGCCCTCTGGGTAATATGATGGATTCTGTGTCTTAACACTTTCTACAAAGGGGGGAATCTGAGACCATTACAATCTTTTACTGTCCACATAGTGAAAAATGTACTTCTCATGTCCTATTAGAATTTCCCCATTACTTCTTATCCATTAAGCCCCACCTCACCTTGTTCCTGGAGGACCAAACGAGAAAACAGTGAGCAGCTGACTGCCTAGCTGCTTCTAGTTACAAGAGGACAAAAAAGAACAGAGTTCAGCTGAGTAATGGGGGACAGCTGGTTGCTAAAGGTCCAAAATAGAGTGTGTTTGGCTGCTTCACATGCTGTTTCCAGTTGCTGGAAGACTACTGTCTGTCAGCAACCCAGCAATCATTTACATACCCATTTACACATATAATATCTGCTTTGACCTATATATCAGCTTTGATACACTCACACAGACGCCCTAGAGTAAAACGTGCCCCGTCCCTCCTGGCCCCAGCCTCCCCCCTCACCTCTACCCAACAGCTCTCACAGCCCTTTACCCCTCCCCACTGTAACTCCAGTGCTTAAAACACATGTATGAAGACTATTAGGCAGGATTTGTCATTACATTCGTAACATCAAAGCAACACTCTTGCTGGGGGCACAGAAAGCTTCCATCCTTCCTCATTCCACTGCTGGAGTAGAGAACCCTGTATGGCTTCCTCTACTTGTATCAGAAGAGACTTCTACACACACACTGCACCAGTAGGCACCCTGCATCCTGCTTAGACAGCACAGCCGAAAGGAAAAAAATGACTCCTGAAAATAAAAAAAATAAATTCACTATCCGCTCATGAGGTGTGCACATGTTTATACATATCCTAAATACTTCTATAGGCAAGTATTTCACTTCCTTTCTGCATTCATGTAACTTGTACAACTGTTAACTGGTATCATTAGATTTTCTACCTCCAACACAGGGATAATTTGACAAGGAATTTTTTGTGTCACACAACTGGGAGGGATAGCTGCCCAAAGGAGATGCTACCAAACCACCAGGGAAATACCCCACTTAGGGGGAGACATAGAAACGTAGTACTTCAGAGCACTCCATCAAAACATCAGCAAAAGATACCTGCAGCATCCAGCTGTCTCTGTTCAAAGATTTAGAATAGATAACTAACTAAACTAGGTAATATGAGATCTAAAGCATTATGGGGCTGTTACAGTCTAAACAATGCAGTTTGTACTTTATACAACTGTAAGTTTGTTTTTGTTACATTTATGATACAAAAAAATCTGTGAGATAACTGCTTGGCTTTAATTTTTGAAGGATGATGGAAAGAAGGGAGGGTAAAACTGCAGGAGTCAAACAAATCAGTGCTGCGGTATCTAAAGTTACCAAAAAGGACTCTTTCATTTGTTAATACATCTGGATGTACCAAAATGTGCAGAGGCAGGTTTAGGTTAGATATTACAAAGAATTTTTTCACGGAGAATACATAATTAACTAGGTAATATGAGATCTAAAGCATTAAGGGGCTGTTACAGACTACACAACACAGCTTGTACTTTATACAACTGTGAGTTTATTTTTGTTACATTTATGATACAAAAAAAATCTGTCAGATAACTGTTTGGCTTTCATTTTTGAAGGATGATGGAGAAAAGGGTGGGTAAAACTGCAGGAGTCAAACAAATCAGTGCTGCAGTATATAAGCTTACCAAAAAGGACTCTGAATTGTTAATACATCTGTATGTACCAAAACGTGCAGGGGAATGCATTTTCATCATCTCAACTGCTGCAATTGTCAACCACAAAACCAGAAACACCATCAACTTGAGAAAGATGTGCTGCGCTTCCATCTCAAGAATGCCCTTCTCCTTTTTTTGAAGGAGGAAAGAGTCTTGTTGCTGGTGACTTCCACAGACTCTTTTGGGATCTGCTCTGATGGGGAGTTTCCAAAATGCATCATCTTTGAACGAGAGGCATTTGTTCCTGGTCTCCCAGCTTAGCTTGCAGCAGGCCAGGGATCAGATTCCTTCCTCAAGAAAAGGCACATCAGGTAACTGGTATATTCCTGCAATCACCAGGTTCGTCTTCATCTTCCACAAAGCAGATTGCCAGCAGGAAGCATCCAGAAGAATCCTATGGGTTGACAAACCTCTTCTGCAACAACTTCCTTCACCATCCCTTGAAATACCCATCATCCCTAAAGACACACCCCAAGTCATATAGAAATAGCACTTGGGGATATGGCTTAAGTTCTTGTCAGTGTTAGGTTAATGGTTGGACTCTCTGATCTTGAAGGTCTTTTCTAATAGAGGTAATTCTATGATTAGCACCATGGGCTTCCCCTCACCTGCTCTGTACCCATTCAATGCCAGATACTGCATCTGTCATTGTTTGTGGAACCCAAGCTACACCAAGAGCCAAAATGACATACTTGAAGGAAGTCACCAGCTCCACATTCACTCTCACTACACAAATGTTCACCTCAAATTCTTATCCAGTCCCAAAGGTAGCGTACAAAGTTCATGCAAAAAACTAACTGCTTCACTGAGTAACCACATTATTCTCTGCTCTTTGACGCTGACCTTACCTTGCACTAGTTGCTATAGTGAGCAGCTTTGTCCCAGTGAGCCTGCTTACAATATTTGCAAAAAACAAAAGGCATGTACTAAGAAGCTGCCTCAAACAGCACCCTGCCTGCAACAGTTCCCATCTCTTACTCTTTTACCTTGGCAATTTGCATATCCAGTCTTGGCAATTTTCTTATTGTCACATAGGTGCTTATAGAACCTATGAGCATCAACTGATGCTTCCAACTTCAACAACACACACCTGAAAAATAACTGCTCTTTGGGCCTACTAGTCATCACTCACTTCACCCCACTCACCTTCAGTGACTATCCCACTTTACTTACTGCGCCTACCTCCAAAATGAGTTAAACACACATTGTGATCAGGTAGCTACCAAAAGCACAATTCCTCCAACATGACACACTGACCTTCTGACTGCACTCTGCTCTCGTTTCTTCTTATGAGTGCATATTCGTCCTTTGCATCTGAAACAAAGTATTACACAAGTCATTGGCATGCTGAACAATGGACAGACAATTCCAAATATCTCCATCCCATTTAGGAACCCCATCTAGAGTACTACTACCCTCATGCCATTAATAAACACAGCCCCAAAACTTTAAACCCATACACATACAACTACTGAGAAGGTCAGTCTCCTGCACTGCACAGGAAAAACCCTCACATGAGGGTCCCATCACCTTCAAACACCATCAAAGCAACTGCCCACCCAGCCTGACTATCACTGCTCCACCTATGATCACTGTACAATTGTGGCCTAAAATCTCAAGGCACAAAAACATCACCAGAGACCCTTATGGCTCTTCAATATCCCCAGCTCTACACTCTCGGCAGAGAAGCTCCAGGCCAAACACACAAACACAGATCAACCCAACACACAACACTGCAAACTACAAGATTCAACATTTAGAGAAAACTCTCAAGAATTACTCTAGGCTCCAAGAAGTTGGCCAAGAAGACTGAAAGGGATGCCAGGGTGAGGCAAGGAGGCCCCATGGTGGCATAAAGTGGCATAGATCACGGCCTGTTACAATAATTATTCTTCAAAATAACATCAGATGAGCAAAAAGACTAGCATCAAGACCTAAGGATGCAGAGATAAGGTTGCAGATATGGAAAATTCATGACAAGAGATGCTCATTCGTTCATAAAGATTACAAAAGATGCCCATCAAGAAATCTGCAAGATGCAAGAAAAGGAACCAGATGGCACTAAGATAATCATGCCTAAATGTGTTCCACACCGTGGGGATGATGTTCAGTATTACTGACTTGGTCTGTGAGGGACTGTGGAATCCAAGACTTTTGGGCAATAAGACCTACAGCGATGCGTCTGCAAAGCGAGGGAATGAAGCGACGGATGCCCGAGAAGCTGCCTTCAAGACCTGAGGATGCAAGGACGCGGGGACTGAATCGAGATTACGATGCAGTTGGTAATGATGTTTCAGAAGGTGACGATCAAGAAACTTCCAAGTCAAGAGACTGGACAAGACAAAACACACAACCCCACACACCAAGGCTGGAGCTGCCCTGCCCATGCTGGAATCATACTGGAAAGTAGCCTGTTCCTTCACTCACCCAAAGGGGGCTGCTCCCAGACAGCTCTCTCCCCTGCACTAACTTCAAAACACCACCTGCAATTCCCAGCCTTGAATCCTCTGCTCAGCCCATCCCCACCCACCCACCCCAGGCCCTCAACTTATCTTCAGGAGCGATAGCACCACAAAGCCATGGTCAGTAATGAAAAACACATTGTTTGACTGGGATGTGCTTGCAGTCGCACGGTTCCTCTTCATCCCCTATACAGAGAAAAGGAAAAAAACACAACCAACAGATCACAAACAGCGCTGGCACAAGTCCCACCTAAGCCAACGCACGCTACTTGCGCTGCACTCACCTCCTCAAGGAAGCCCCGTGGTATACCACGCACCTTCTCGTTCCAGAGTTAACGCTATTGCCAACGTTGCTTGGGGCGCCTGAAACACCAAGAGAAAGAGTTCCTGTTCTGATGAGCAGAAGTCACCAGCCCCATGAATCTCCTCGCTACCAACTCGGCTCAACTTCATGGCTCATCCAGTTCCAAAGGCGGCACCCACAGCGTCTGCAAAACCAAAAGGAAATGTTTAAGCGACTTGACATAAAATACAAGGCTGACCCAGCCCACCGCCATCTCACCTTCTCCAACTGCTCCTAAATGTGTGTCTTTGTCCCTCCAAGGATGGTTGTGGCACCTGCAAAAGTCAAAGCAAAACGCACACGCTGAGGTAGTGCCTCCAACAACAGGCAGCCCACTGTGATGTCCACCTCCTGCTCCTTCACCTCGGCCTCTCGCCCATCTGCCTGCCCCCATTGTGGGGTGCCAAAAGTAGGTTCGGAGAACACCTGGAAAACACAAAAAACGGGCAATGCCAATGCCTTCAACAGCAATAAAACACCTGAGAAATAACTACTCCTTCAGCACCCCAGCCTTTGCTCACCTTGCCAGAGCCACCTCCGGAACAGATATTCTGCTTCGTTGGCTGCTTTCACCTTCAAAAGGACAAACAAACCATAATGCGGTCAGGTAGCCAGGAGAGTGAACTTCGCTCCAACACCAAACGCCGACTAACCTTCTCTCCTCCAGCTCTTTCACGTACATCCTTGTCACACAGCATCTGAAAAACTGTTTGACACAAGTACCTGGAATACTGCCCAACAGCTGAACTATTCAGTTATAGCTCTTCCAATGAACCCTGACTCTACAACTCTGGGAAGAGCAGCTCCAAGCCAAACACTCAGGCCCATTCAAGACACAGCCCTGCAAATCATGAGACTCGATCTCAAGAGAACACTGAGTAAGAAGAATATGTCTGGGATCCAAGACTGTTGGGGGCAAGACAACCTACAGCGATGCAGCTGTGAAGTGAGGGGCTGGAGCAACAGATGCCCACCAACCCGGGCTTCAAGACCTAAGGATGCAGAGAACAAGTGCTACGCTGGAAAAATCCATGACCAGAGATGCTGATGAAGTGTGGAAAAGTGTTTCAGAAGACCACCATCAAGAAACTTCCCAGATGCAAGAATAATCCGGGTGTCAAACTTGTCACGAAAGAAAAAGATGCTGATGACTAGTGCTGTGCTGATGAGAGAAGGCCTTCCAGGGATGATGCCCAAGATGTGGGACTTGCTCTGTGAGGACGAAGAGGACATCGAGGGATGAGGAAGTCATAAAACACTCAAAACAGACAAAGTACACACCACCACACACAAAGGCTGGAGCTGCCCTGCCCACAGCAAAACAATGCTGTAAACTCATCTGCCCCCTCCACCTGACCAAAGCAAGCTGCTCCCAGACAGCCCTCTCCCCAATACTAACTTCAAAACCACTCCCTGCCATTCCCAGATTTGTCCCTTCTCCCCATCCCCAGTCCCTCAACTTATCTGTGACGGTAGGGGTCCAAAGCCGCGGTCATCAAGGAAAAATAAAGCCATCCACAAGGATGTTCCTGCAGCCACAAGTTTCCTGTTCATCATCTGCTGTAAAAGAAACAAACCAGCCAACCAACCACGTCACCACACATCATAATTGTCAACAGATATTCCAACATGAGCCAGCACCACCACCACCCCCCCCCTTAGAGAAGACACAGCTTCTCAAGAGTCCTGTGAGGTCTCACCCACCTGCTCATCACAGATTTAGGCACTGCAGGACTCATCAGTGAAGGGCACCTAAAATACGCAAAACCACTGTATGGCTTGGAAGAAATCACCGCCTTCAGGAACCTCCTAAATTACCACCCCAGCTACCTCCAACACTCAGCTCCAAAGGTGGGAAAAAACCAAAACAAAACCCACACACAAAGAAAAATAAACAAACCGAAACCCACCCACTCCCCCCCCCCCCCCCCCCCCAAAAAAAAAAAAGAATCACACACACAAAAACCCACACCCACACAAACCCACAACAAAAGAACCCTGCAAAAACAAAGGGAAACACTTAACTGAATTGACATTAAGCACACGGCTCACCTGGTCCACAACTGTCTCGCCTTCTCCAACTGCTGCCCTACACGTGGCTTTGTAAAGCACTGTAGAGAGCGGCCGGAGGACTGACGGAGGCCAGCTGGCCAACCTGGCGGGCACACACACCTTTACTTTCCCATTGCCACAGGTAGTAGCTGCGGGTACTCAGTCCTCTCCGCATGACTGCTGTGCCGCACTGCCGTACGCACTGGCCCGCATCCTGAGCAGCCCCACACACTCGGGTGATTCCCGCACCAGCCCCCCTCTCATCTCAGCTCTCCCCGCTCGCCATCACGGCAGCACCGCTCCTCGACACGCCAGCCCTGGCACACAGCTCCACCCGTACGGTCCTTCAATTTACATTCCTTCTTCCAAACAAGCTTTTCCTTCTTTGCATTTTCAACTCTTTTTAAAATTTAGACACACAAGTGGTGGTTTTGTTTGTTTGGGGTTTTTTCTATTTTAAAGTCTTATCTATCTCTACTCAGATTTCTGCTTTTAAACCCTTTACCTATTACAAAAGAGGGAGGTTTATGGTTTCCAATCTGTTTCCATATACAAATTAGTACTTACTTTCCAAGATACATAAACATGAGTTCAACACCTCACACAAAACACTTCAATATTTTTTTCATCTCCCTTGTATTTTCAGGCATTTTTTAGCTGCTACTCTCCTTTATGCGGGGGCTTCCCTCATGCCCCGCTCACCTGCTGCTCTTCTGCCACATCATCACACCCTTAGTGACTGACACTGGTCGCCCAAAGTCCATCATCTCCCTCCAGACTCCCCCTGATCAGAAGCTCATTAGGCTGACCATGCCATTTACATATACAGACATACGAACCAAAAAAAAAGGGGGAAGCTGCAGCTGGAAAAATAAAGGGTAGTGCTCCCCTGGACAGCTGCAGCCCCCCTACCCCCTGTCCCAGAGGCTGGAGGCTGTCCTAGGAGGGGCTGTGCCAGAGGGGGCCACAGCTCTGGCTTTGCTCACCCCTATTCACCTCCACTCCCACCATGGAGCAACACGTATCCCCAATCCTTCTTGACCCCAGACTTCTGCTCCCCCTCCCCCCAGGCCAGCCCTTGCTGCACCCATTAGACATGGAGCCTCCACACACAGGAACTCTGATTCGTTTGTCAAAGCAGCACCCAGGCACAACCCCAGCTGAGGTGGCATCCACAGAATCCTACCATGGTCTAGGTGGTGGCTGTAGAATTCCTCCTCTACCTCTCCAAGCTCCCAAGCCCCAGCTACAATTTTTTTGTTCACTGTAACTCGTAACAGTGATAATGATAAATGTACTCAAAATGTACCTGACCTTGAGAGGAGCCAGGCCTCACCAGTGGTAAGGATTTCTCACTTACTCAGCATGGAAATGGCTGGTGATGGAATTCAGTGTAGAAATGAATTCGTTACCAATCTCTAAAGAGCAGCAGTCCTTAGCCTCGTGAAGTCCCATTAAAACCTGTGCATGTGTCCACTGGGAATGCCTGTGCATCCACCAGCAAGCAGAAATCTAGAAACTCCAGAACACTGTCAGGAGCAGAAAGAAACCAACTTCACCTGTCTTTGTTAAGACACATAGGGTAAGTGCAAGAGGTACAAAGAAACGAAGTATTTATTGTTAAAAGCTTTTCTATGAATCACTCTGCATCATACAATGAAGATGTGGTGGCTACAGAGTAGAGGGATTTTCTCTCTCTCCCCCCCCTCCACTTTATACATGTATTTGCTCACTCTCACAACCCACAGTTGTATTTTTTTAATGGAGTTCTTTTCTTCAATGAGACTGGAAAAGGTGCTTATCATACAGGATCTGGCAGAACAGATACATCCTATTGAACAACAGAGCAGTTACAGAAAGGAGATCCCTTTCTTCAGGAAATAAACCCTTCATCTCTTTGCACTGCCACAAAAGGGTTCTCAATACCAAATCAGGTCAAAAAAACCTCCAATGCTGACTAGCATTTTGGCAAAATTAGAGGCCCTAGGATATGCACCCATGTTGATATATGCACTAATTTCACTCAGGTTCCACAGGATAAATTCTAGACAAAGTGTAAAAAACCTGCCAGCTAGAACAATGTCTGCACTACAACCACCAATGCTGCTAAATGAAACAACTGAATCCCTGTTGAAAATGGTGGGAAACATTCTGATGATGTGTCTCAGTTATTGCAGAACAACTGGTCTTTGTCCTGGACACCCGTTTCCCAGGCTACACATGACGTGACACTGGCTCTCACCCACACACACTCTGCTCATAGACACCCACACATGCACACAAAATGTCACTCATGACACTCGTCACTTGTAGTGTGGTGTTTCCAACAGTGCTTTGCACATTACCCTGTGCTATGCCCCACGGGCATTCCACTGGTGCTCTGTTCCATCTTTGTATATCGTTTTCCACTGCTGTATTCTTCCCTCTGTTCCATAATCAAATGTTTGTTTTCCCCTTAATTTCTAACAAACAGTCTGAATCCTGACTCATGGCCAACAGCACAAAGAACTGTAAAAGTGTTTCAATCCTGCCATATCAACACTTCAGCTCCAAGATACCCCTCTTATCTGCATTCTAGAATTCTGTTTTATCTCTTTCCTAGTTTGATACTATTTTTTCTAACAAGCTATATTATCATTTACACATTAACTACTCCTATGCACACAACTGGGTTTTTTTGTAGTATGCAGAGACTTACGTTGTACTGAGTGAGCAAACAACTGAAGATCCCAAAAGACCTCCCTGTCATCTTTTACAAACAGAAAAAGACAACCATCCTGAAATTAAAATTAATTTATTGTTCCCAATCTGCCACAGTAACATGCCTGTTCAGTACCACTGCCCTTCCTTTTCATATGCTCAAGGAGCATTTAGTCCACTTCCTCCTAGTATTGCTCAAATATTTTTCCTCAAATGTAATTACTACTTTTTGCAAATAAACACCCCCGGAACAGAAGACAAAATTTATCTCTGTGTCTCTTCAGAAAAAGGCCTGAACTGCTTCTGAACACAGGTGTCCTGGTTTGGGCCAGGATAAAGGTGATTTTCTGGTTTGTGCTTTTGCTTTCAGCTAAGTCTCTTGTAAGTAGTTACACTTGCTGAAATTAACAGCAAGTTTCTCGGACAGTTTCTGCTTCTAGGACTGATAACACTCAATGTTTATAGTTACAGCCAGAGACTGGCATGCAGAGCCAAGGACACTGCTCAGCTCTGAGGAACATTTTGCCTTCCAGAAGGAGTAAGGAGGTCCCACCTGAAACCCTCCTCTGGGGAGGACCGGACAAGATAGATGTCAGAATCGACCAGAGTATTCCATCCCATGCACGTCATACTCGGTATAAATTTGAGGGATCACAAGGGTCAAACTTCTTCCTTCCTGCTTCTCTCCCTGCTTCCTTCGGCATCCTGAGAGGATTCCGTCCGTCCCTCTGCCTGTGATCCTGATCCGTGCCAGCCTGAATCTGTGTGTTCCTGCCTCCAGCTCCTGACTGCTGCTGACTCCAGGAGTCCAGCCTGGACTTTCCCAGGGCTGCCCTGCAGCCTCGGTGGTGACGTGAGAGTTATTGGGGGAAAGGGGGGAGGGACGTGGTATCAATTTTCCTGTATATTTGTATATATTTAGTAATTTTTTTTTTCCTATTTATCATTCCTGTTTCATTAAAGTTCTGTAGTTTAGTTTCCAACCCATGTCTCTCTTCCTTATTCTCTCTCTTTTCTTTATCAGTGAGGAGAGAGAGATTAATATATAAATCTGTTACTTGGTTTAAATCTGTTGTTTTGCCGGGCCAGGGTTAAACCGTGACAACAGGAAAGAAGTGTCAAAATCTCAAGCCCCTGTTTAACCAAAGACACTTGACAGATATTCCCAGGACTCACTGCTGGTGACCAGGCTGTTTGTGTACATACAAATATGGACAGTAGGATGTAAGAATTTATATTCTGGATTGCCCTCTAAAGTGGCTGACTCCTGCCCAGCTCAACATAGATTCACCTTCCAGACATGATGCTGTGAACACTGGGCACACCATCACTTTGGTTTCCTTCACTTGCTCTGAAAGACAGTTGAAAACAGACCCACACAATTTATTCTACAGAGAGATTCTAAAAGCAGATGGGACACCATTATGCTGCCAGTTTTGCCACATGGCTAAAATTTCTCTGCAGAAATATTTGCCACTGCAGTGGAAAGTTCTCAAAAAAACGTAATTTGCTGGCAGACATCCTGCAGGCCTCTACCCCAGCCTCACGCCTTTCTCACATCCTTGCATATCCTTCTTCGCATTTCTTATTCCTTATGACTAAATGTATCCCCTGAATGTAGCTGCTCTGTTTACCACATACAGAAAAGTTTATACACTGGACAGCATGCACAGAACTGACACAGCAGTGTAATAAACATGGAAGCACAGTAGCAGATGACCCCCACTGTTTTCCCTCACAATGCTTGTCTGTAGTCTCATTAGCAAAGTCCTAAAGTAAGATTTAAAGTCATTCACTGTCTGGCAGCCTCACAGCCCCTCACTATACTCAGTTCAAGACTTCAGGATTTCATATTTTACTGTAAAAAGAGGTCTTAACATAAAAGAGTTCCAAAGGAAGCCATTACCAGTAAAAGGCCCCAGGCAAATTGGTACAGAAATGCTTTTTCTTACCCCAATGGTTTTGCATGACAGCACTGCCATCATATGACTGCAATCAAACGTACATTTTCCAACACAGTACTGATCACAACGGACAGAGTAAATGCTATGGCACTATTAATGTGAAAGCAGAGATATTAAATAAAGGGCTTAGGGGAGAAGACTATCACTTCTGTGACTGGACAGAAGAAACTTAAGTTCAACTACAAATGAAATTGGCAAAGACAGTAGAAGAGAAAAAGGCAAAACTACAGCAAAATGCATTATTCAGAAGAGCTGCCTCCATTCTGTACCACATGTGAATTTCTCTTTCTAAGAAAATTAAAGAAGATGAACAATAATAACCCATAAGAGGATTCTGAGTGCCACATCATCCGGCCAAAGTTATAATTTGGCAGCTGCTTTTTGGACTAGAAATCATGTTGAGCCATTAATTACAATCTAGTCTATAAACTATAATAAATGAGAGTGGGGAAGGATTTAATGAAGATGTCCCTGTTTTCAAGTAAATATGGTACAAATTCCCACAGTCTGAATTTGTTGTACATTTACAAAGAAGAGGGTTTCCAAAGGATATGTTCTCTGTGCTATTTAAGGCTGATAGTGCTTTGTAACTCAGCAGTATCCTACATAACAAGTATGTATCATGTATGGAGGAACAGAATAATTCCTAGTAAGAGGCAGTTCACGCATGACTGAAATGTGAGACCAATCCAGGGACTCAAGTCTTAATATCTTGAAGTAAGAGAAAACTGCTATGTTATATGAAGACAAGCTTCTTGTGTTCTACACCAACTTGACAATTAGGGAAGTTCTTCTCAGTGTTGATCCCAACTGGCACATAGAGAAACTATGATTTAAGAAATCTTGTATTTTACACACATGCTTACTGTTAGTATCTGCTGTGTTCAAGGCAGGTATCAGCAAAGCACCATTAAGTTATTTTCATTTTCTCAGAATGCCTCATTTCTTGCTCCAACTTCAGCTTTGCTGCTGCCACGGATATTAAGGATGCCTAAGCAGCTCTTATCCAGGGGGTAATTCTCTGTCTCTCAGCACAGCACACTGATCATACCCACCTAGTGTCACATAATTCATTCTATCTTTCACTGCAGGGTCAAGGGAAAGATATCGAGAGTCTGAAGAAGAGATATCCTGGCTGTACTTCCCTCTTCCAGACGGGCTCTTCATTTCCAGGAAGGAAAATCCTCCTAGTTGTCTCTTTCACATGGCAAGATGGCTTCTTGCACTGGTCCAGCTGGAATAAAAATTCTGTTCATGGATACAGAGCATTCCAGAGCTTTAAGAAAGACTATCTTGTTTAATGCCAAACTGAGACTCCTTGGTAACATAGGATGAGAACTGCCTTTATTTCTCTAAAGCCGTAGTCTCCTATAACACACATCTCAACTTCCCCCCATCAATGCCACCCATGACTCTGTGTGTAGCCCATTAGGATTTGCTGTGTAGTGTCTGAACTTTCTACTAAATTATTCACATTGATGAATTAACCATTAATCTTCTTAAACAATGACACTTGTATGGCACTGTCTCTGGCCTGGAATGGTTTGAGACACGCCCCCTTGGGCAAGATTTTCAAGGGTCACTCTAAAGCTGGTGTTCTGACTGGTGTGTTGATGGCACATTCTCATCCAGTCAGGAAGCAGGTCCATGTGTAACAGTGAGCTAAGTAACACTGAAAAATCCACTGGTTTGGTGGTCATGATACCAATGGGATCTGGTGAGCAGTACTTAAGTGTTGCGCACTCCCAGAGATTGTTCCAGTTCCTGCCGGCGCTGCTGGATCTGAAAGAAACAGAGAACTGTGCAGTTCAGCAAATTCGATTGTTCAGTGGCAGGAAGATCAATTTGTAAGCCAGCAGTGTGGGTAATTCCTTTATACCTTGCAGTAGAAGTATCTGCTCACAGCCTCTTGAGACCACGGTTCATGATAAAATTCAGCTCTGCGTTCTTCCTCTGGGTTTCCAACCACATCAGTCATTACCTGTGACAAAAACAAAAACAGTTTTCCCAATGGCTCTTCAACGACACAGAGAAGCATTCAGATTTACCTAGAGTCAAAATTTATCTACATTACTACATTAAAAATATTCAGGACTGCTCTCGAAGCCCAGGGCAAATGGACAGTGAATGGTGTGTGCGCTTATGTCCAAAACAAGACGGTCACATACAAACTGTGTGACTCCTGTGAGAAGCTCCTCTCCTGTGCTTCTCAACTGTGCCAAGGAATAATCCTGGACACCAGTGATTGCCCAAGCGATGTGCCATGGTCTCTAACAGTTTAACAGCACTGACAGTTTAGTTCTATTGCCCAGGAAAAGTTACACAGCACTGTATATTCTATTAGCCTATGTATCCAAAGAACCTCCACATCAGACTGCGGAACAACTCTCTACCAGTCTTGCCCTCATCTCAACGCATACTTCACCTTGATTTCAAGGAAAGTTCTGTTGGGAAAAGTATTAAGGAAAAATAACTATTGAAATGCAAAGAATAGAAAGCACTAGTAATTCCAAAATGGCCACAGTCCTGAGCTGAAATTTCAGGCTCTACACAACTGCCAAGAAAGGAAGAGTTGACAAACCAACAAGCTCTTTAAACAACTAGTGGATGTGACCACCTGGAAAACTGCCCTTAGAGACAAAAGAGGCTGAAGTGCACAAGAAACTGGGCAAGGAAGGCAGAAGGTTGGCATGGCTCAGTAAGGAGCTCCTGGTGAAATGAAAGCGTAAGAAGAAAATGCACAGGCAGTGGAACCACAGACATGGTTCTTGGGAAGAATATAGGACTACTGCCCAGATATGCAGGGATGGACTCAGGAAAGCTAAGGTGCAGCTAGAGCTGAATCTGGCAAGGGATGACAGTTGGACATGGTGATCTTAGAGCTCTTCTCCAGCTATGATGATTCTGTGACATGAAGAATAAGAAGGACTATTACAGGTACGCTGGCCAGAAAAAGAAGATGAAAGAAAATGTATCCCTCCTCCTAGTAAATAAGACAGATGAACTGGTGACAACCAATATGGAGAAGGCTAAGTTAATCAACGTTTTTATTTTGCCTCACTTTTCAGTGGTAATATCTACTCCCACATCTCTCAAACCCCTGAACCTCAGGGGTAAAGTAGTCCCTCTCATGACATGAGAAGAACAGGTCTGAGACCATCAGAGAACCTGAACATGTCCATGGCACCCGACAAAATGCATGCCAGGGGCCTGAGGGAACTGGCTGATGCAGTCATTCTCCAATTCATTTGAAGTCACCGCAGTTAGGTGAAGCCCTCAGTGACTGGAAAAAGGGAAACATCACTTCAGTTTTCGAAATGGTAAAAAGAAGAACCCTAGAAACTACTGACCAGTCAGCCTCACCTCCTTGCCCAGTAAGAGCATGAAAGAGATCCTTCTGGAAGACATGTCAGGAGACAGGGAAGGCAGGAGGTGACTAGACAGCCACATGGATTCAGCAAAGGAAAATGGTGTGTGATTAACCTAGTGGCCTGAAGTGAATGCACTGGTGGGTAAGAGGAGAGTAACTGATGTCATCACCTGGGCTGAGGCCATCCTCAGTAGCAGTACAGACAGAAGGATGAATGGACTGAGAGCAGCCCTGCAGAAAAGGATCCAGAGATACTGCTGGACACAAAAATTAAAATGAGCCGGCAACGTGGGCTTGCAGCTCAGAAAGCCAACTTGTCCTGGCTGCATCAAAAGCAGCATGACCAGCAAGGGAGGGGATTCTCCCCCTCTATTCCACTCTCATGAGGCCCCACCTGAAGCACTGAATTGAGTTCTGGGGTCAACAGTACAAGATAGACATGGACTTGCTAGGGCAGGTCCAGAGGAGGACATGAAAATGGTCAGAGGGCTGGAGCAGCTCTGCTCTGGAGACAGCCTGAGCAAGGTGGTGTTGTTCAGCCTGGAGAACACTCCAGGCAGACCTCTCACAACCTTTCAATACTTAAAGGAGGCTCTTAAGAAAGACAGGGAGCAGCTGTGTACCAAGGCCTGTAGTGACAGGACAAGGGGCGAGAGTTTCAAACTGAAAGAGGTTAGGTTTAGATTAGGTATAAGGAAAACATTTTTTTATTATGAGGGTGGTGAGCCCCTGTCCCAGGTTGCCCCTAGAAGCTGTGGCTGCCCCATCCCTGGCAGTGTTGAAGGCCAGGCTGGATGGAGCTTGGAGAAACCTGGGCTGGTGGGAGGTGTCCCTGCTCATAGCAGGGGGGTGGATTGGGTGATCTTTGAAGGTCCCTTCCAACCCCAAATATTCTATGATTCTACAAAAAATCAAATCTGATGACAAAATCTCCAGCATCACGTAACTGAGTAAGTATAAAATTGTTAACATATTTTGCAGTGTAGTATTGTGCAGTCACAATTGTGATGCCAGCAGGGTGGAATATAGAAAAGGCCCTCATGGGACTGATGATCAGTTAGGGAGAACATTGAACAACTGTTCTACATATGCAGCTAGAGAAGCTCCACAACACCTTAGTTTGTAAGCTCTTAAGCTAAAGACTGCTTTATTTAAACATTCTCTTAGATGCCTGTCCTCTTTTGAATATAATAAAAATAATAATAATTGTAATATCAACAGTAGATTTTTGGAAGACTATTGACTACAAGCTAGACACCTATACTTGAAAGAAAAAAAAAAATTAAAGTAATTTTGTGAGTTCCTTAATTCAACTGATTCTGAGACATCTAAGTGAAAGACACAAAGTGTGAAACTTTATGTCAAACTAATTAATTTTTACCGGCAAAAAAATTACCTTCTTTACATACCATTTCTTGGGTATCTCAAAGCTAAACTCAAAGGCAGCTGATACTTAATCTGAAATTTAATTCATAATTAAATTAGGAACTAACAAAACACCCAAACTGTATTACTGTCCTACAGGATGTTCCTACTGAGTTTTATATGGCTTTAATTTTACAGAGTACACCAACACAGCCCTGCACCTTGGCCTCACTGTTCAACCCTCAGTTTCCTCTGGGAGATTAAGTACAGTCTGAACTCTTCTTCCTGCATACTGCCTGCTCTGGGATTGCAGTATTCCACTCACTGTCTGTCTTCCACCAATTTCCATCCTGGATGTTTTCTCTATACACATGTAGATAAAATTCTTACATTCTGGTTTCACTATTCATTCTTCTTCAAACCTTAGCTCACCTTAAGATCCCTACTTTGGGATCGGAGAAGGTCTTGAATGTATCCTTTGGGATCTTTGGAAAAACTCAGCATGAAATCTCGTTGTATTTTCAGCTGATTTATGGATTCGATTGTTTCATGAATCTGACAGGAAAAAAAAACCAACAAAGCAGATGTTACTTAATTCTTCCCATACTCCAGTGACCGTGAGGTCTGCCCCATTAGCATCTTTGTGCTTCTTGTCATGTACAAAAGTAGGAATTCTACACCACAGACTTGTGCAGGTTCCCATGGCTTTTTCCCTTCAAAGGAGGAGTTAACCACAGTCCTGAAGTTACATTTTAGTTTCACCAGTGCCCCTGTAATGAAAATCTGTCCTGCGCTGAGCTGCTGGATGGCATGCTGTATGCAATACGGAAGAGCTCAGTCATGACACTGTACAATGTAGTAATTTCCTGTGTATTATCAGTCTTTCTGCCATGTCTGGGGTTCTTCAGGAAAGGTGTTATACAAATGTGTCTCTTAAAAGTGCCCAATGTAGTTAACAGCAGTGAGTTGCTATGAACTCAAAATCACTCCTTATTTGGGAAAATGATGTAGCCATGCTGGGGAGAACTCTGTTGGTATGCACCGAGTTTCCACTAGAGGACTCCAGCAGCACAGCAATAAACCCCAGAGATGGTGATGCAGCAGTAAACGCCTCTTTACCCAGAAGTTACCTCACTAACTTCACTGATCAGTTTGCCCTCTGCTGTAGCAAATGCTCAAAAAGAGATGGTAGAGACAGAGGAAAAGGTGAGCTGGGCTGGGAATAATCCTAAACCTCTACAGGCTGGAAACTGACTGGCTGAGCAGCTGCCCTGCTAAGAGGGACCCTTCTCAAGAGCCATTACACAACAGATGCTGCAGGAGTTACTCAAATCCACAGGAGTGCTAGTGTTAGAAACAGGAACTAGGCCTGACTGCATGTCACATAAATCATCTCTGGTCCATATTGTCATATTTCCGCCCTTGCTCTGAGAAACCTATTTTTTCATTCCTTACCAAGCCAAATCAGGCATTTACACTTGTGCCCAAGGATGGCTAACAGTCCCCATGACCTGAACCCCTAGCACAGCCTGCAGAGCTCACCACTGCTGACAGACAGATGCTGCTACTCAAAGTGTGTATCATCTCCTTTAAGTAACACTGAACACAAATCTTCCACACAGGGCATTTCTCTGCCATGCACTTTCCACATTTGCACTAATTGCAAATTGCAGAGAGCTGCTCAGCAACCCTGCATGCACAAAACATCTGGACTACGAGATTCTCTTGGCTTTGCCTTAGAAAAATTCAGCAAGATACCATGACCTCTCAATAAAAAGTTACAGTCAAAAAGTTCAGATGATTCTTGAATATCAGGGGACATTCTATACTACCTGTGGAACTCATGCTTCTATCACCTCCACAACCATGTCAGGCCCTGGACCACATCCCAAGTAGTACTGTCAACCACCTCTCTGTATTCCCATTCCTGATTAATCCCTTGAAAGCACATCCAATTGGAAGTCTGTTTGTAAACACCGCTGACTTTGATGTGTGACACCAAACCCACATGAATGTACACAATGAGTAAATATGCCACATGACACTACTCCTAGGCTAGTACCTTGTTGTCCAGTGCTGTAATCTCCTGTTGGTTAGCTGTTGAGAGAAGAAAACTACTCATCTGTCCCTTTAATGGGTCTTCAACTTCTACATCTATGTCATAACAAGCCGTCTTCTTCTGATCGTTGGGGTCAACACTATGGAGAGTATAACAGATCATGAGAACTGCCATAAAGAAACAGAATAAATATCCACCCAGGCCCAAATACCCTCTTCAATAAAGCCTGCTGCAGTTGCTGTGACAGAGCTTAACAACAGGGTATCTTTAGCATGATGAGCTATCATTAAGTTGCCTGATAAGTTCTTCCAAGAATAGTCAGTAATGCCTTCCTGTTACAAAACCTGTATTGACTCTTCCTCACTGTACCACGTATCTATTAACTCTGTTCTCTTCTACAGCTAGCACCAACTGGCTTCCAGTGTCTGGGATTGGTCCTGGTATGTTTTTGGCATCACATTAACTATTTACCACCCTTCTGGTACTGGAGGAGATTTCAGTAACAGGTAACACATTATAACAAATCACAGAATCATTTTAGTTGGAAAAGATCCTTAAGATCCTCAAAGTCCAACCATTCCCCTAGCACTGCCAAGGTCACCCCCACCTCATGTCCCTCAGCACCACATCTCCAGGGCTTTGAAACCCCTCCAGGGATGATGGGAACTCCAGCCCTGCCCTGGGCAGCCTGGGCCAGGCCCTGACAACCCTTTCCAGGGAGAAATTGTTCCCAAGCTCCAACCTTAATCTCCCCTGGCACAACTTGAGGCCGTTCCTCCTGGTTCATCACTTGTTCCTTGGGAGCAGAGCCTTGACTGCCCCTGGCTCCAACCTCCTCCCAGGGGGTTGCAGAGAGCCAGAAGGTCTCCCCTCAGCTTTCTGTGCTCCAGACTCAGCAACCTCAGCTTCCTCAGCTGCTCCTGAGCTGGGCACACTTGTGCTCCAGACCCTTCCCCAGCTCCATTGCCCTCCTCTGGACACGCTCCAGCCCCTCAATGTCCTGGTTTTGAGGAGCCCAGAATTGAATAAACATAGGAACTGAAGTGTGGCTTCACCAGTGCCAAGTTTAAAGGGACCGTAGCTGGTAGATAACAAATTCCATTACAGTCCTACATGAAAAACCACTTACAGCTCCTCATTTAGTGTGCATTAAGTTTATTCCTATTTGTTACCTTGGTGTGATGAAGCATTTCAGATACATCCTTTCCACCTGCCCTCAAAAGCCCATAATGCTCAGACATGGAACCTTTCCTACATTCTAAAGTTAACATTCATGGAAAGAATTAATTTTTATTTTCTTATCTGACTTCAAGCAGCCGATTGTCTTCCAAGAACAGCCTTTTCTAACCCTATTAATTTCTCTGTTGCAACTGTAGTTCTCCTATTCCAATATATTTTGACCAGCCTTATTAATTTCTTTTTAATCTTTGAGATGCTAAATAGAATTTTTATTATTATTTTGTTTGCCCTATACTAAATTTACATTTAATTTGTTGAGGTTTAGACTTAACATTAACTTTATCTTTAGACTAAAGTTTCTTAGCAAGGAAAGTTTTTCAGCCCAGGATGTGGTAAATCAGAATTGAGTCATTGTCACTGTTTTTGAAAAGTCTAGCTTGTGTGCATCTGCTGTAAGTAGTAAAAATAATTGTCTCAGAATCTAATTGAGCTTGCTAGACTTGGGAAAGCAGAAGAACTTCCATGAATGGATTTGGATTAGAAGTATTCTGAGCAGGTGGAGAGAGATGATCCTTCTCTATAGCCAGCACTGGTGAGGCCACGCCTGGAGTACTGAGCTCAGTGCTGGGTTTCTCAGTGCAAGAGAGAGAAGCAGCTACTGGAGAGAGTTCTGCAAAGGTCCATGAAGATGATTAGCATTGGAGCACCTCACACATGAGGAAAGGCCGAGGGTTTTGAGACTGTTCAGCCTAGAGAACTTGTTGGGGAGGGAGCTTACGAATACCTGAATGGAGAGTTTAAAGTAGATGGAGCCAGGATCATTTCAGTGGTACCCTGTGACAGGACAAGAGGCAATGGGTGCAATCTGAAACACAAGAGGCTCCACCAGAACACCAGGAAACACTTTTCAACTGACCAAGGACATGGCTGGGCAGCTGACCCCAGCTGACCAAGAGGATATTGCAAACTGTATGACATCATGCTTAACAGTAAACCAGTGGGGGGGACAGGACACACTGCTTTGGGGGCTTGCTGGGCAACAGCTGGTTGGTGATGATAAATTTTCATTTGTATCAGTTGTCTTTCTTGGGGTTTATTTCTCTCTTTGTTGTTTTGCTATTATTATTACTATTGCTTTTTTTTTTTTTTTTCAATTATTAAACTGTTTTTAGTTCAACCCATGAGTTGTCTCACTGCCACCTTTCTGATTCTCTTCCTCGTCTGGCTGGGTGGCAGTGAGAGAGTGGCTGCCTGGTGCTCAGTCACTGGCTGTGGTCAAACTGTGATGAGCAGATGGAAAATTTTATCAGTGGCTGCAACATGAGCTCTTAAAAATGTGTAAAGAGTCTGTGAGAGTCTACTTAGAGCTCAACTGGACTTAGCCCCAAGGCACCCTGGTTTAATTTGAGCCTGCTCTGAGCTGGGAGAGTGGAGCTCCACTTGACCACCAGCACTCCCTTCTTCTATACATTATCCTGTGATTTTTGTCAGTCTAAAAATTACTTACTTCCTTTAAATTTAGTGCCAGACTTCCAGATTTGTTTCAGCCTAGATTGAGGTGGTAAAGACACTATTGCAAGAGTATTTCCCATCCTCAGGAGATTCATCCTTCCCCCTGTACTGCTGCAGTGCTGTGTGGTGCACACCATGCATTAGTGAACAGTACAATACACAAGCTCCTGCTCTTTAGCTTGTATCTGATAAAACAAACTGCCACCAGAATTTCTTTGCCATCTCTCTGCCCCTGGAAACACAACCAACTGTTCCTTGTCATTTTTCTCCAACATAATGACTATGTATCCCCTAGGAACTCAGATTTTTTATGTCCATCAAATGAGTCACTGAGTTGTCTTGACTGACAGTACATGCACAGCTATCAGTCCGTGAGGTTTTCAAGCTGCTTTGTATATTCATTATAGTCAAAAAGCAAATTTTATTTTGGCAGCCAATGTAACATTTAAACTTATTATCACATATATTATGAATTTAGAGAACCCAATTTTAAACATATTCAGAAATATTTGTTGCCAATATTCTGTAGCAAACCAAACCACTATACTCAATTAACAACAGTATTTAAACACACAGAATCAGTTTTGACCAGTACCACAAAGGAACCTGGGAAAGACTGAAATTCCTGAACAGCAAGGTTGCAATCTACCTCTCCCACACACATATTTGCCACTTAAATACGGAATGTGCTGGACGTGCCCTAGATAGCTGAAAACTGTATTTCATCTGCTATGCCAGAAATACATCTGTTTTGACAAGGAATCTCAGTATTTTGGTGACAATGGCCTTCTCTGAACCTAGGCATCCTTTACTCTACATCTCCTGAGATCTCCCACTAGGCTGGCATTCTTACAATGAGACTAACACCCAAATGCTGGCCCAACTCCAACAAAGCATGCATAGACCAGCCACTGTATTTGAAACTGTAATACTGTTGTGCATTTTATATAGTGACTCAGTGATTAGAATGATTGCCCATGGTGTACAGTATCTTGCTTCCATCCCTTTTTTACCCCTAGAGGAAAAAAGTAGGTCCCTGCTACTACAGTTATTTCTGTATTTTACGCAGTGACTATTTTGTACCTGACAGTGCTGAGCGTACCTGATGATGTGGTTTATCACAATAGGGTCTGGTGGCAGCAGAAGGTTAGTGAGCCTCTGAGGAATTTCTGAAAACTTTAGCCGAGGACAGTCAAAGATCTGGAAGACAATTATAAAATAAATAAAAATATAAAATTATGAATCAGAAATAAAGCACATTATCCTTGTCCAAAACCTAACTTGTAATTAAATGAGAAAGTAAGAAATCAACAGTTCAAAAGTAAGGTAGGTGACAGCTACCATTCTATATCTTTGCTTAGGACAAATTTTTGTCACTTCTGTCCCTGCTGCACTCACAGTCTGGCCTATCTGACAGATGCATCAGATGATGACAATTCAGGTGTACCACCTTTGGTTTAGCTGCTGAAGGGCCCAGGACACTTCAGTGGGACATCTGGATCAACTGTATCAATGATGGAAGAGAACTGAACTCTTCCTATATCAAATGAACACTTCCTCTAACCCTAAGGGTTTGCAGGAGCATTTGGATAGGAAAAAAATTGGGTTTTTTTACTAATGAAATATAAAAACTTTGGTTTTGGTTTTGGTTTTTTTTTCTCAAGGCATGTTTCCTGCAGTATTTTGTGTTAAAGAAAAATATGAGAAAATATTTTTGGATTTTAAAACCATTTGCAAATTTAGCAGACATAAGCAAAAATAGATTTTCTAATTATATCTTTCATGTCTTCTGCCCTCCATAAACAGGGAAAGAGAAGATCTACATATGATTTGGCAATAAGAATCAACAGATTATTTCATGTTTCTTAGTGCAAAATGACACAGGGATAAAGGGATAGGCATGGTAAATCAATATAGTGAGACAATTAGAGAACATCCTTCCTGGAAAGGCCAAAACTTATGTAGGAGCACTGAGCCACCAAATATGACTTTTTCACAGCAGTGGCAGATGGGGGGATGCTTTTCATATTAGTTGTAGTGACTGCTGACAGCCATTCCACACTGAAGATACTGCAAATCATTAAGAGAAGGCAAAAATCAGTCATCTTCATCCTTCCAAACTTTGTGGACAGATACTAGAGCTGCCTCCAAAGGGGTACTGTGCCCAAAAAGGAGTTACCTGCTGGAAGTATTTGTCACAATTAATGTATTCCTTATCATGGGAGTCTTGCAGCTTATTTGTTTTGATGTACTGCCAGAGAGCCTGGATGATGGCTGACCGGGTCTGTGTGTGTATCCCCAGCAGACGGGCTAATCGTGGGTCCAGCTTAAACTGGGGAGGCTGTAACAGAGAGAGGAGATGGAGGTGGCAAGAGAGAGGAAGGCTAGTAACTGCTCAGCTGCCTTACATCAACAAAATGCTTTGGAACTCTGCTTTTCAGGCCTGTCCCCACTATTCTGTTGCATACCAGAAAATTTACCCAACTTCACAAGTATACAATGGAATATATTTCTTCTCCTGACCTCTGTGACATCAGCATCTCGGTTAGCTCTTAAACTCCTTACAATTAGTATATTTTTCTTTCTGTTAACAAAGCCCTTCCTGCTTCCTTCGGCATCCTGAGAGGATTCCGTCCGTCCCTCTGCCTGTGGTCCTGATCCGTGCCAGCCTGAATCTGTGTGTGTTCCTGCCTCCAGCTCCTGACTGCTGCCGACTCTAGGAGTCCAGCCTGGACTTTCCCAGGGCTGCCCTGCAGCCTCGGTGGTGACGTGAGAGTTATTGGGAAAAGGGGGGAGGAACGTGGGATCACTTTTCCTGTATATTTGTATATATTTAGTAATTTGTCCCTATTTATCATTATTGTTTCATTAAAGTTCTGTAGTTTAGTTTCCAACCCATAAGTCTCTCTCACTTATTCTCTCTCTCTTTCCTTTATCAGAGGAGAGAGAGATTAATATATAAATCTGTTACTCGGTTTAAATCTGTTGTTTTGCTGGGCCAGGGTTAAACCGTGACAGATTTTATTGGCACTAAAAATTGAGTGTCTTTATAATGGAGAAGTGTTATTTGCACAGAGAAGAAAGACAATGGCACAGAAGGAGTTCTTAAAAGTTACAGAATCAACATCTATCTGAGACTGAACTGTCACTGGAAAAGGAGATCTCCTCTCAGCAGTGCATTTCTGTCAGTTTCCTTAAGACAGCAACATTTCTTTCAGGGATGCTTTCAGTCAGATTAGTGAGCTCCACAACTGCAAACCTCCATTGTTTGTGCCAAGGGAATGGAGATTTTGGCAATGCACACTCTCAACGGAAATGAAAGTGGGTATTTTGGATTAGCTTAGCATTAAAACAAAATAAAACAGTTTGAAACTCTGTCCAGGAACCTTTTTTATATTCTGTCCCAAGGCAGAATACCTAATGGTGGTTTTTTGTTTCCTGTGACTGGTAGGTGATTTGTAAGTAAGCTTTGTCAACTAGCAAATGGATTGGTTTACCTTTTTTTTTTTTGTGTTCATCCCACAAATACTACTAAAACTGACAAAAGAGGGGAAGCAGGAATGCCTAATGAGTAATGAGTAATGGCAAATGTAACCTTTGCAGGACAAGGTTGCCTTATGCCATACTAGTGAGACAATATAACCAAAACTTCAGAAGACAGGAAGGTACCACTAACAAAACCCATTCCTTTGAATTTCTGTGCAGGACCACACACATAACTCATGTGCAACTTATCTGACAATCCTCTAAGATGCCTGAGGTGGAGATGCATGTTCTTTCTGCAGGCGGACAACAAAAATACTAATTATCATAGTACCAAGAACAGTACGTTGCCAGACTGCAACAGAAACTTAAGTTGTTGTGCCTCCTTTATATTTAAAAATAATCTGTCAGTTTGGTATCGTTCTAACCTCAACAGACTGTAACATTCTGAGTGCAAGTATATTGGTTTTTGATGTATGTGACAGTATGAATTTGCTCTGTTGCACTACGTGCCAAAAGCTGTATTTTTCATGCCAAAAGGAGTGCACTGACCTGGTAGTCCAGCATGAGGAGTAACGTGCATCGCACACTGACATCTCCAGGTCTCTTTACCTGGAAGCCATCTGTTTCTTGGGTTGTCGGAGTTCTGTGCCACTGACAAAGGAGACAACAAGTAAGACAGTCAGCCTTTTTTGTTGCACTGAGGTCCAACGAGGTCCACCTTGTACAGCATGTCGTGCAAGAGTAAGACAAGAACAAGCCTTCTGAAGAACTTGCAATTAAATAAACAAACACACCCTCCCCCCCCAAAAAAACCCAGAAGACCCCATAATAAAATGCTCCCCAAAATTTCTTGCTCAACCCTGACAGTTGAGCATTAGTGCACTATCTGTTCTGCTGTTCCCGTGTTTTCCTTGTTAGGGAAGTAACACCACAACTTCCTCATCAAATTTCATTCATTCTGTTCTAAGATGTAGCTACATCACATCAATAGGGATGTTGATCTGACTATATAGATTCTGTTATGAAAAATTCTTTAAAAGAATGGAATTTTGATAACTGAAAACACCTTAAATGAGAGAATGAATGCAAGGTAAGTTACACAGGTCAGATGATGAGCACACAGCTGTTTATTTGTGCTACTAGCACATTTGTATGCAAAGGATGCATGACTTTCTTACCTCCACAAGATGGTTGTCGGGCCCATAAAGATCTTTATCCAGTTCAATAACTAAACTCTTAAAGAAAGACGAAAACTTCCGTTTCTGTTTGCTGAGCTGTACAATCAGAAGAAACAGAAATGCTTATGGCTGCATATATTAGCTTGTGTTCTCTGCTTCCTTCTCAGGCTTTGTCTTGAACATTAATTCCTATATAGACCTATAGATAGATAGTGTTATAAACCTAGTTGAATTTTCCCACTGATAAATGCAGGGTAAGACACAGAAGTCTCAGCAGTGGTGGGACAGTGCATACTTCAGGGAAGATGCCTCTGATTTTTAATATTATTGTAAAGGACTGTCTCATAATATGAACATAGCACCTAAGAGAACAGGTCCAAAGGAGGACAGGAAAATGGTCCCAGGGCCCCAGCTGAAGCACTGAATTGAGTTCTGGGGTCAATAGTACAAGACAGACATGGACCTGCTAAGTCTATGATTCTAAGACCACTGTATACTTTAACAGCTTGTTTTCTTTGATGAATGCTCATTTCTTGGTCTGGTTTATCAGAAGATAGTAAATTTTACAGATTAATCATACATAACGTGAAAATGTTTCCTTTTACATTTTGCCTTTCCCTTTAAATACCAGTATTTGCTGTTTACTACAAGGCTCATACTATCTAAATTAAAAACTGGGAGGTTTATCATCACATAATCTGACTTTCCATAGAATCAGTCCACAGGATTTTAATGAATTTCTTCTTGTTTAAATGCAGAAAGCTTTTTAGAAATACTTCCTCCCTCAATTTAAAATTTGCCAGTAACTGATAAGCTTTTGTTTAAAAAAAAATCTTTCTTTGGTAAAATATTGACTGTAATTTCTACACTGATTTTGTTTAACATCAATTCCAGATGTTGCACTTTGTCATCCCTTTACCCTCCAGCAAGATTATGTTTCTGATTCCTGTACAACTAACAGCAGCCAGACATGCCTCGGCAGCCTTGTCCCCTCCGTAAAGTGTGTTCTTCATCTGTTTATCCTCTCAAATTCTTAGCTTGTGAAGTCTATTCAAACAGGAGACAATTTTATCAGGAAAGTCCAGCCATCCCCAAGGATGGCTTAATCAATCACTGAGATTTCTGAGGATTTTAAAATGATAAAACTTTTCTTCCATCCTTGTTCTTAGCATCTATACACCCCCTTGTCCTCCCTAGGAATGTGTTTCTCCTTGTCACCCTGCTCTCCATACAATGCAATGCCTCCCATGGGCCTGGCTTACCACACCTCTCATGACCTGAACCTGACATATCTTACACGGGAATCATCTCAGCCTTGTTATCTCCACTTCCTCCTACCTGCACTGTCCTTAGGTTCCTCCATGTCCTACTGCCCTTCCCTCTCCCTCCCCAACATTCTCATCATGGGCTCATCCCTCACTCTGACTGGACCTGGTGCCTTACCAGCAGCAAGATGTCAACGCTGCCATTCACTGATGTCTTGTCTGACCTGATATCCCCAGTACAGCCCACCACCCCACAGGACAATGTCTAGATCCTTTCCAGCCCCAGTGAAGCACAGGTAAGTCATACATCATCCAGGAGCTTCCCCTCCACACGCAGCTCCCAGGAGGCAATACTGCCATCAGAGTCATCTGCATCAGACTTGGCAGGATTGAAGGTGTTGGAGATGTAAAGTCTCAGTTTCCGCTTTTGCTGTTAGACAAAGAAAGAAAGGTTTAAGTCTGAGACCCAAGGAAGCCACAGGAGAGGTGATAATTACATATTTGGTAGAGAGTATTTAGTAGAGTTTAGTCCAGTTGCACCAGGTTGTACTAGAATTTAAGATTTGGTTATGTATAAGAAAATACACCAAAGAGATGAATCTCCAATTTCCTTTCAAAAATGACTGGCCAAGGAAACATGCTCAGATCTGCTGTAAGTGGAGAGACATGGGAGGCTGCAGGGCCTGTGAGGCTGTATATCCTGTATTCTGGATTAGAGATCTGAGAATTCGCTGTTAGAAAACCACAACACAGTTCCTTCCCTGACTAGATCCTAGCTAGATTGCTGAGTCTCAGCTGCAAACCTCCTGCTACCTCAATGCCTTTTGTAGCTGCAGCAGTTCAGAGTTGCAAATGGCCACCACAAATACACCTAATGCTACAAATTACGTGCTGGGCACATCGCTGCCCATCTGCAGCCCATCTACATGATCTACCATCATATAGAGCCTGGTAACAGACTGACAGACACACCCAAACCCACGCACATCCCCCTTGCTGCCAAACCTGGAACTGCCCGTTGCAGCTCCAACCTGCTATGAGAACCAGGTGCAGGTCACTGTGCTTCATCCCTAACCCAGGTGCTCAAGTCCATAAGAGTCGTAATCATGCCTACCTGCTGTATTTCTAAGGCTATCTAAGGTTTCCCAGCTGCCACACTAGCTTATGGCTGTATTACTTCTCTGTGCCTTTCTTGCCCCTGCACCATGTGGAAAAACTGGCTATCAACTCTGACGCATGGATTCCAGAAAATATATTGCCAAAAATTTCTTTAGGACTCTGATCTCCAATACCTGTTTATAAAATAATGACAAAAAGGCTACAGTTGTCACATTAATGCAGTTGAACCAATGGTGAAAAAGACACTTGGCCATGAACACTAGGCGGCCAAGCATGTCCTCCACTGCATAGCACTGCACTGACCCAGGGACACTTAAGTCTCCACAACCACCTTTCTGAAGCTGCTGCCAACATGTCCACCTCCTGTTTGTTCCCTCATGAGATGATGCTCGTTTTTTTTCATTCTTTTTACCCTTCTCTCCCACCACCACCTCTTCCTTTCATAAGTCTAGTATTAGCACCACTGTGTCCTCATAAAAGCTACTGGAGAACATCTCTGTTCAAGACATTCTGGAAGGATGACTATCTCATCTTCCAATTCCAGGAACTAGACAATGGCACTGAACTTACCTTACATACAGATCCCCAGTAGTGCTAATAGACACTGTGAGCAGTGGCACTGAAAGAAAATACATTTAGAAATCTCTAGCATGAGACCCATAGTTCTACAAATTAACATTTTCTCCAGACAAGTAGTCTCCTTCTCCTCTACCATGACTTTTCTCCTGTCAGCCGTAACTACCATCCCATCTGATAAAGTAAGATCCTGGCAGAGATCCAAGAGTATAATCTGAGCTATCAGTTCAGAGACAATACTGATAGTTAAAACTGAGTTCAAGGAAGAACACCAAACTATCACTGGCTGGGGCTTTATGGCCAGTATACAGACCATAAGATCTCCTTGGCTGAAGACACCTATCCCAAATCATTGCACTCAGTTCGTTTATCTGTACTCCTGAGTTCCACAATAATGTCAAGTTCATACCCATAAGGCTCTGAGAGTAAGGTATTCCTCCAACTCCAGTTGAGCAATTCCACCTCACCCATGCAGGAAATGACACAACATCAGTTATGTGCAACTTGGTCACTTTGCAGTATTATCTGGGCAAGAGGCCATTGCCTTTCAACAAATCCTGCAGTTTTCTACTGCAGGTAGGATTTTCAGTTGATTGGAGCAAAAACTAAAAATTTTTACCTTGAGGGCTACAGGGAAGCATCACATTTCATCCCTTCCGACACACTAAAATTTTACCACCCACAAAAAACCCAAACAAAACCAAAAACAATAAAAGAAAACAACGAACCAAAAAAACCTCAAGCGGGGAGAACTTGGCTGAGACCTGATCAACACTGTGAATCAAATAACCTCTCCTCCAGAAATCAATGGATGCCTAATCAGCTTGTGCTGTCTTGCCTTCAGCAAAATGAACCTGAGCTAGAAGTCATGTTAAAAAGAAAATCCTTCCCCAAAACCTGTATTTCACTTACAATTTCTCCTTGAGAAAAAGAGAAGGAAAAAAGAAGCGTATGTGACAGAAAATTGGTCATGTTAGCAATAAACTACTGCAAAGGTGTCAGCTGCAACAGTAGCACAAGCAGCAGGACAGCTCATGTGGAATAAAACACATCTAAAGAGGAGTCTGACAGGAGTTCTGGAGCAGACAAACTGCAGATTGTTCTCTAAATTCTTCAATGTCATTGTCCTGGTTTGGGCCAGGATAAAGGTAATTTTCTGTCTTGTACTTTTGCTTTCAGCTAAGTCTCTTGTAAGTAGCTGCACTTGGTGAAATTAACAGCAAGTTTCTCACAGTGCTTCTGGGACTGATGGCGCTCTATGTGTATAGTTATAGCTAGGGATTGGTATGCAGAACCAAGGACACTGCTCAGCTCTGAGGAACATTTTACCCTCTGGAAGGAGTAAAAAAGTCCTACCTGAAACCCTCCTTGGGGGAGGAACACACAAGATAGACGGACAAAATTGACCAAACAGACTATTCTATCCCATACACGTTATACTCAGTATAAATTTGAGGGATCACAGGGTCAAACCCTCTTCCTTTTCTTCCTTCTCCTTTCTTTATCAGGGAGGAGAGGGGGATTAATAGAGAGCATTTGTTATTCAGTTTAATTGCCGGGCCAGTGTTAAACTGACAGTCATCTTCACACCAATCAATATAGCTTTAAGTTGGAAGTAAATGGACACAATGCTGGAAATCCATCAAACCCTTCAGAAAACTACCTCTGGTTTATAGTGGCACTTTCTTTTTTTTTTTTTTTCCTCCCTAGTTTCCATCCCCACAAGGTGAAATCACAAGCTAAGCATCTCAAAATACCATGATCTGCATAATGCCCACAGGACAAATCTGCACTGGTGGCTGAAGTTAAAGTTTCCTTCAGTGCACTCTCAGTCAGGACACAGTAACTCCAAACCACTTCCAGAGAAGTTGTGCTTGGGAATTCAAACACCTTAAGGACGGATTTCTAGGTACCTCAGCACAGCTTAAAAACCTCATGCATAAACCACTGGAAGAATTTAAATCTGTTTCTGTCTGCATGTGGAGTGAGTGTTTCATGGTCTCACAAAATTTTCTAGGAAGTAAAAAAAACACAGTGGAAGATGAAGGAGCATGGGGAAGAGAAATCAGGACAAAAAGGAACAATTACCACTAATGACAAGTGTTTACGTGCGGCTGAATCAAATAGAATAGCGAGTGTTCACATCAGGACTGGAATACAGAGGCATCTCCCACCTGGAGTAGCAGCAAACAAGTACCCCAAAATTTGTAGAAGGAACAAAATTCATTAAGTAACTCATGACAACAAAAATGGACAAGAACTTAAAAATGGAGAACCCAAAGCAGGAAAATCAGTGAGTTGGTAGACTATGCAGGTATCATGAAGACTAAAAGGAACTATGCAATATTTACTGAGTTCAAAATCGTACCAACATGTGAAAAACACCTGTAGACAGTTCTATTAAAAATTCTGCAACAAAAAAGTCTTCAAAAGAGTTGAACAAATATTTATAGAGGATTAAAATGCAAAACGGTATGCTCAATAGTCCACAAAATCAGTTATAGCAGATTGCTATTTAATTATACTGTCTCGGTGTCACGGTTTAACACTGGCCCAGCCGAATAACGGATTTAAACCGAATAACAGATTTATATATTAATCTCTCTCTCCTCACTGATAAAGAAAAGAGAGAGAATAAGGAAGAGAGACTTATGAGTTGGAAACTAAACTACAGAACTTTAATGAAACAGGAATGATAAATAGGAAAAAATTACTAAATATATACAAATATACAGGAATATTGATATCATGTTCCTACCCCCATTTCCCCCAATAACTCTCACGTCACCACCGAGGCTGCAGGGCAGCCCTGGGAAAGTCCAGGCTGGACTGCTGGAGTCAGCAGCAGTCGGGAGCTGGGGGCAGGAACACACAGATTCAGGCTGGCACGGATCAGGACCACAGGCAGAGGGACGGACGGAATCCTCTCAGGATGTCGAAGGAAGCAGGGAGGACAGGAAGAAGAAGGAAGCAGCAAGGAAGAAGTGTTTGACCCTTGTGATCCCTCAAATTTATACCGAGTATGACGTGTATGGGATGGCATACTCTGTTTGGTCAATTCTGGAATCTATCTTGTCCGGTCCTCCCCAAAGGAGGGTTTCAGGTGGGACCTCCTTACTCCTTCTGGAAGGCAAAATGTTCCTCAGAGCTGAGCAGTGTCCTTGGCTCTGCATACCAGTCTCTAGTAGTAACTATAAACATCGAGTGTTATCAGTCCTAGAAGCAGAAACTGTCTGAGAAACTTGCTGTTAATTTCAGCAAGTGCAACTACTTACAAGAGACTTAGTTGAAAGCAAAAGTACAAAACAGAAAATCACCTTTATCCTGGCCCAAACCAGGACACTCAGGAAGAGAATCTGTACTGATGGGGGACAAGAATAGCTACGTGCACTGAAAAATTCCTTCTCTTCAGTGACTGGAAGGACTCAGTTTTTTACTTAAGAAAAGATAACACTAAAGAACCTGAAATCTGGGCTGATATAAGGCAGGAGATTAGATGTTTGTGTTTTCCTTATCTCACAACACAAGAAGCAGAACATACAAATTATGTCACAAGACAATAAATTCAAACTTGATCAATGAAAGTATCTCATGTATGCTCCACAAAACATAATGAATCATGAGTAACCCAAGGAATTCAATGTCTAAGAAGGTAAATTTTAAACTTGTAGGTTTTTAAGCCAGAAGAGACTTTATTGTCCATTTTGATTTCCTGTACAACACAGTCTCTAATCATTCACAAAACAGGGCATGTCTTTTTAAAAGACACCTAGTGCTGACTTAAAGTCTTGGTATAACAAAATATCTATTACACCAATGACATCTTGCTCTAGTGGTCATAAATTTACATATTCATCAGTTTCAATTGGTCTATTTTTGACATTCCAGATGTCAGACCAATGTCAAAAGCTCTAAGAAACAAAAACAAAAACAAAAACAAAAAAACCCCCCACAACAACAACAACAACAAAAAACAACCAACCAACCAAAAAAACCACACACACCCAAAAAAACCAAAAAAACCCCACAACAACCTCACACCAAAACAAAAGACAACAGAAGAAAACAAACAAACCTGGAAGGGTCTGGAGTCACTGTATTATGTACAGATTCCAGGAATGTCCAGTAATATCAAAGTGTGAAGAATTTTAAAAGATGTCAAACTTTTCTGTGTCTTAATGTGAATTGATCTCTGATTTCTGGAATTGAGGTGGAACTGCTACGTGCTGCTGGAATATTTCTTCCATCCTCCTAAGAATTATTTAGCACTGGAACATATTACCTCGAGAGGCCATGTAGTCTCCCACCTTGGAGATGTTCAAAAGCCATCTGGATGTGGAGCTGGATAACTAGCTGTAAGTGGCCTGGACTGACCAGGGGAGTTGGACAAGATTACCTGCAGAGATCCCTTCCAACTTCAACCCATCTGTGATCCTGTTACTGACCACTACTAGTATGGACAGTGATTCACACCAGCCTCATGATTCCTCTTGCCACTGCATGTGGGAGAGAGAGGGTGATTATACAAGATAGAACCACATTCTCATCAAATACTAATGCTAGTTTGTGATGGGTGAAGATTGCAGCACATGCACTTTGGCTGTTTGTGTTGAGGCTGGGGGATGTTTTGCCCAGTGGCTTGTACAGTCCTCACTAGTTAAAGGCAGCATAGTACGGTAAGCATGTGGCAGTCTTTGACAGTAGGTAATTATCCGGGCAAGAAGCCAACCAGGAATGCGCTAACCCATGTTGGTGTGGTACCTTTGGCAACTCAGTCTTCTCAGTAACAACGTGTTAGAACCCCCAGATCTGTCTAGAGAAGACAACCTGAGAACTCCTAAAGCAAAGTTCAGGGGTGTCCAAAAGAAGGGGGATTCACCAAAAGCTCACTACTTCTGAGGTGATCCCCAGGGACTGGGGGAATACAGATCAACAGACATGTAAAGATTAAGGACAACTCTCCCAGTGTGTAACCACATACTAATCAGAGGATGAATCTGTTGATGGACTGGTCTCATCACACTAGCAAAACTAAGTTGTTTGGCTTTTTTAAATTTTGTGAATTTCCTGGTTGATGATTAAAGATGAGAAAATTCATAATAAAATTCCCTCAATAAATTGTTTTGTTTACATTTCAATGCCATAAATTCTGTTTTGCCTTCAACATATTTCTACTTTAAATGCCTTGTGCAGACATTTCCCCTGAAGAGCTTTAAAATATCTTATCAAAACCTCTGTAGTGTTTGATGGAGAACACCAGTGGGGCGTAGGGTCACTGGGCTAGCAGAGACAGGTTTCATGTAATGCTCTTCAAAAGATACAATTTAAAAAAAAATAAAGTATTTGTTTTTCTTCTTGAGGAATTTTGCTTCTATAACAATTACAAGCTCTTTCTAATTTCAAGACTAACACTTATTCAGTCTCCTTTTCACCATGTATTCTTGTGCTGACGTTGTCCTTCAGCCTAAACGTCTATACTCTTCTTCCTCTCTATCACAAAGGCAGCCACTCCCAGTCCCTCCCAATTTTTTAGTGATCATATATAAAAGCCAAGTGATGTTCACAAGGTGTATCCTCTTTTCCCTAGGTTGTTCAAGCACTTCTTTCACATGATCATTCTAGTCTGAGCTGCTCATTGTGAGCACTGATGACACTGTACTCCAGCTTTGACGAGATGTCAGCAGGATCTTCTGCAGCAACACTAGAACTTCTCCGTTGCTACAAGGAATTCTAGTTACAGACCTGTTCTGTGATTTCTTCTCTTAGTTGCGTAGCACTAAGTATAAGATTGTTATTACCAAAATAATAACCCCCACCTTTAATGACATTTCAAATAAATTGGCAACTACTTTACAATGGAAATTCTTCCAATTAATCCTAGCCAGCACCAAGATCAACATTACAATCATGGGAAAGGAGGTTGTAGACTGCCCATGTGCCATAGACTTTGAAGCGTAGAGGGCAGGTGGTGAAGGTCAACCCCCTACAACCAACCTCACAACATCAAGGGCTCCTCTCTCTCTGAGTAGTCCCACAGCTGGCATCTATTTCAACACTGCAGCTGTTCACAGAAGGTTCAAGTAGGATCAATATGCCCAGCACAGTTTATGTACTGTCTTCAACTGAAAGTGCTTGAAACATTTCCCTCTAAAATTTCTCCAGAATACAAAACTCTTCAGACAGAAAAGCAAAGCCTGAGCAACACTAGACCATGGCTCCCAAAACTCTTTCCAGCTGTAACTCAATCACTGTGCCCAATATAACAACTGCAATTACAGCTGATTGATCTAAGCAGTCCTGCATATTCCCTTCCTATCACCACATCCCTCAGACAGATTTAATTTTTTCATAGGATTACAGTCCCAGTTTGGGAACCACTGCTTTAAGGCAAATACTCCAAAATTAAAATAACTTTGATAAGAGATGGAAATGCAGAGATAATTTTTATTGCTTTTACCAACGCTCCAACTACAATAAAATGAAAATATTTCACATCAGAACAACCCAGATTTATCTAGGCTTAGCTCTATTTTGACAGGTCTTGAATTTCACAGTTGCTACATGCTAAGTCTAGACATGAATTTGAAAAATATATGCTTGATCATACTTTTGATGTTAACTATCCAAGGAACTGATATTTAAAATATGTTTGCTGACCCCTATATGGAAACAGAATTTTCTGCCTGCAGTTTATGTATAGTTTGGTGCCTCCTATACTCTTCAGAGTTAAGGTCCTGAATATCTCCACTGTCAAGCTTTGAGCTGGAATCTCATGTCCTGGTCCACTTCCTGATTAAAGAGTTTGCCACAGAATCAGCATCTTACTGATCTTACATCAGATTTATGAATGCAAGCCTGAGTCTTTCATTACTTTCAAACATGGCCCAGTTCCCAGCTAGTTTAACATAATGATGTTCTACCACAGTAAGAAGCTATGTCAAACTATTCCTACTGAGTCCAATCTATGGTATACACAGCACCTTTTGATTACAAACCTGTGATTTAAACCACCCACACTTAGTTTTCCTATCTGTAAAATAGGTATGTTATTGTAATTTCTCTTTTTTTTTTTCTTTTTCAGTTTCAAATATATCAATTTTAAAAATGTCAGAGGTTGCATCCTTCCTCATCAGATACCTGCTGAATGACAAACAGAACAGAATCTGGATTTCAGTTGGGTTGATGCCCATTACTGAAGTACAGACAAGAAGGACTGCTTTCCTTCACAGTAGACACACAGCTACATAACTTCATACTAGAGGATTTACTGTATGAATGAGTATGAGAGTTAAGACCTTAAATAAGACATGGAAAGAAATTTCTCACAATGGGAGTGGCCAAACATAGGAACAGACTGCCTGCAGAGACTGTGAAACCTCTATCCTCAGAAAGTTCCAAAACTGAACAAAGCCTTCACAGCCCTGTTTTGAGCAGGAGGTTGAAGCAGAAGATTTTCACAGTTTCCTCCTAACTAAACTTTCACATGATTTAGTTGACTGGCCTAAGAAAAGCTGGGACAGGAGCATTTCAGTAGGATATGAACATGAACAATGAAGCAATGGACTTAATCTAATAAAAAATGCAGAAAATGTAATCCATTTTCCTACACGAATTATCCTTCTACAGACTATGGAAATGCATATATTTTTGCCAGATCATTAACAATTTTTCTGTAAGTAATTTTTCCCATCTATGTTCTTTTATTCCACAAGTTTAGCTTTTGACTAAAGTCTAATAGGGAACTTAATACATCTCTTCATCACACTCCTCTAATTTCTTATTTTCTTCTTTTTGCCATTCTAAATATAAAGAGTTGCAAAACCAGGGTTTATTCATCCAGAAAGTATTATTCCCCTTTATGAGACGCTTTCAGAAGCTAGAGATGGTAGTATCCACAAAATTTTCTCCATGCAAGCTGCTCCCCAGATGCCTATTTTTAGGAGCTTTGTTTGACCAGTTTCAGAGTATCTCTGTTCACAGGACTTTTACTCAAAAGATCATTCATATAAGGATTATTCTCCCCCAGCCCCCCAGCTCAACCCATAAACTGTTCACGACGTACCTTCATTGGCCTCTTCAGGGCTTCCTGAATGTCCACACGCTTCCGCATAATGGTCTGGTCTAGCTTGCGTTCAAAGGCCAACAGATCCATGTAGGCCTGAGACTCAGGAACCAGCTCCCGGATCTGGGAAGGAAGCAAGGAATATCCAGACACTGGAAGCAAGAATCAACTATGTGGCAGAGCAGCCATGCTGACACCTTCCCAGCCTAAAGACAGATGTGCTCTCAAGGTTGCCTAGGGAGGTTACTGATGCCTCATCCCTGGAAGTGTTCAAGGCCAGGATGGATGAAGCCTTGTGCAACTTGTTCTAGTCGGATGTATTGCATTAGAGGGGGTTGAATCTTGATGGTCTCTAAGGTCCCTTCCAACCCAAACCATTCTATGATTCTGAGTTAACCCAAGTCAGAAGTTCCCAACTAGCAAGACAGGTCTCAGTGTGGTGGCCCAAGCACATGGCTGAAAAAAGCCCCCAGCTGGATCCAAAAAGCCACAAAACTTGAATCGTGGCTGTTTTGGGTTTTGTTTGTTTTTTTTTAACCCTAACTCTTATCTACAAGCAGCCGGGGAGCCACTGTTCTCACCAATGCACAGTAGACTGAATCTGTCCTGTTAAAATCAAAGAAATGCTGTAGACTAAACCTAAAGCTGCATGCTCGTGTTGATATTTTACAAACATTACACACCATAAGTAAAAACTGCTATTAATAAAGCCAACTTTTGTCAACACATCTTGGCTGAGGTGAAATAGACCTTCACATCAAAGTTTCAACCTGACCAGCTATGAAGTATCTATTTACGATCTTGCCAACTTTTATTGGTATTTTATTACATTAGCTAAACTACATTAGTATCTTAAAACATTAGCTACACTGCATTAGCTCTATTAATAAACTCCCTTTTTATTTTCCCTTTTCCACAGAAGTTAGTAGAGGTGACATGAAGTTGTTTAGCAAGAACTAACAACCTGAGCTTAGAAATGGGCAAGTATGCCCTTTCATGAGTTCTGAACTAGGAATAACCCATGCAGACAAGCTCTAAAAGAAAGCAACTCTGAATGTTTGTAATAAATCTACTGGACTGCCTGGTCTATCTCTATAATGCTCACTCTTTCACCTCTATAACTACAGTATTTAACTGTTAGAATGCTGTAGGAATTAAAAGCTAGTTCATATTCCTGTTATGCTTTAGAATCAGAATCAGAAGTCTACAGTTTTAGTTTGGTCTAAGACACAAACACCTATGTGACAGGCACCAGGCATATAAAACTGCTCCCCATGTTCTGCAAGGGCATCAGAACTATTGCATGAGGTCATCCCAACACTCCATCTGTCATAGCCCTGTGTCTCTGACAGCATTTGGAAGTTGTTGCCCTTCAGCACCTACAACCACTCGAGGCACAGCCTCCCAGAGTCTCAACAGGCAGTGAGTGAAGAAGTTATATCCTCCTCATTTTCTACCTACCATCTGTTATCTTCATCTGATGCCATCTCCTTGCATATCTGGAGTAGCAGTGGGCAGGCATTCCCTGTGCACATTCTCCCTGCTGCTTACACATTTCACAGATTTTTTGCCATCCCTTTCTTCATATTTTTCTTTTCCAGGCTGAAGAAGCACATAATAATTCCTCCCTTCTGTATTTAGATTGATAAGGACTATCAGGTAGGTGTCTCTTTCAATATTATTTATCTGCTTGTTTTGCAGTGTTAGAACACCTGCTGGACTGACACTCTGGAGAAGTAGAAACCATGAAGCCAGAAACTCTGCTCATCTTTAGTTGAACCACTATATATTTAACTTTATATTTATTCTTTCACAAAGTCTTACTATCAGCAGATTAGTAAAAGAACCTGGATGTTTTTAGAACAAAGCATTATGAGCAAACATTATCCTGGAAACATCAAGGAATTGCCAGGCAGCTTGCAGAATAAAGACAGCTGGGCAAGACTTCTTCCCCATGGTGAACACAAAGCTTTGAACCCAACAAAATACCCCAATCCTTTTATCCTGTCCCACACGGAAAAAAAGATTCCTCAGTTCCTTCCACAAAGAGGAAATTAACCATGGTGTACTGCAGTCAATTAAAAATTCTGGACCCAGAACCTAGTTTCAGTCCTTGAACTGCCAGTTCCTGCACAGTCAGTTCTTGAACTGTCAGGATGTGATGAAGCAGGGAGATGGCCTCTGCAGCCCTCCAGATAAAGCACACACACAGCTGGGCTACAACCTTTCCAGATGGTTTGCAGCGGTAGTGCACCCAGTATCTAATGAAATTTCTACTAAAATTTGTAAAAAGATCAGTATATTTCTATTCCACATTGTAGCTCTTTTCTATTCCATTCTTATAACCAAACTGGATCTACACATTATAAGATGTTAAAAAAGCACAGACACTTTAAAATCAGCCAACAAAGATAACACTTGATGTAATTCCTTGAACTGTCAACAGCTGTGGTCTGGGAGAGCATTTGGGAGAACTGTACTTGCCTGTGTTTTTACTCTTCTCTAAGTATGAGTTTGATCCCAGTGCAGGTGGGATACTGAGTTAGATCAATGGTCCAGTCAGGCCAGTTTTGGCTGCTCTTAGAGTCTTTTGCTTTCTCACGCTGCTATTGGAATAATCTTTTGGAGGCATGATAATGTTCCAATTTCACATTCTTTCCAAATTTCCCTTCAAGAGTAATAGAAAAACTAAAGGGTACAACATCAAAATCAAGAATTTTCCTTGTTTCTGGTACATCTTACCTCAAAAAGATGAAGATATTCTTACACTCCAAGGTACTCTTGTACTCCAGACAGTAATATGTATTTAATATTTCAGTTTACTTCACAGGAAACTGAACACCAGCTACCCCAGTGTTCCTGTGATAAGGATCTGTGCAGGCTGTGCACTAACTGAAAAGTTCACAGCTCCATGCAAGTCTCCTCTCTTCTTCTACAGAAGAAGAAAAGAATTCTTCTACAGAAGTTTTAACTATAAAAGAGTATTTCATGACCTGAATTCTGGCCTTTACCTATCTATTTCAAGAAAATTCAAAAAAACTACCTAAGGACAGCATCTCATCATCTGAGGTTTTGAAATGTGTGGTAAAACCTTACTTTAGAATTATATGGATAACTAGAATAGCTTACTATTAGGATGATAAGTGTCCTTCTAGAGGCTAGGGTTCATTTTTCCCTATTGAGAAAACTGAAATGTTGACAAATGAAAAAAAAAACAGTAAGAAAAAATTATTATTAAATTATAAGTTCTAATCTTTAACTTCCATTCTGATGATTTTTCATTGATGATTTAGATGAAGGGATTGAGTCCATCATCAGCAAATTTGCAGATGACACTAAGCTGGGGGGGAGTGTGGATCAGCTGGAAGGCAGGAGGGCTCCGCAGAGGGACCTGGACAGACTGGAGAGTTGGGCTGATTCCAATGGGATGAGGTTCAACACGGCCAAGTGCCAGGTCCTGCACTTTGGCCACAACAACCCCATGGGGAGCTCCAGGCTGGGCACAGAGCGGCTGAGAGCAGCCAGGCAGGGAGGGACCTGGGAGTCTGGAGTGACAGGAAGCTGAACAGGAGCCAGCAGTGTGCCCAGGTGGCCAAGAAGGCCAATGGCATCCTGACCTGTATCAGGAACAGCGTGGCCAGCAGGTCCAGGGAAGGGATTCTGCCCCTGTACTCAGCCCTGGTGAGGCCACAGCTCGAGTCCTGTGTCCAGTTCTGGGCCCCTCAGTTCAGGAAGGAGATTAAGGTCCTGGAGCAGGTCCAAAGGAGGGCAACCAGGCTGGGGAAGGGATCCAGCACAAGTCCTGTGAGGAGAGGCTGAGGGAGCTGGGGGTGTTCAGCCTGAAGAAGAGGCAGCTCAGGGGAGACCTCATCGCTCTCTACAACTCCCTGAAAGGAGGTTGGAGCCAGGGGGGGGTTGGTCTCTTTTCCCATGCAACTTTCAACAAGACAAGAGGGCATGGTCTTAAGTTGTGCCAGGGGAAGTTTAGGTTGGATACTAGAAAGAATTTCTTTATGGAGAGGGTGATTAGGCATTGGAACGGGCTGCCCAGGGAAGTAGTGGATTCTCCATCCCTGGAGATATTTAAAAAGAGACTGGATGTGGCACTCAGTGCCATAGTCTAGTAACCACAGTGCTAGTGGGTCAAGGGTTGGACTTGATGATCTCTGAGGTCCCTTCCAACCCAGCCAATTCTATGATTCTATGATTCCCTCTTCAGCCGATGGTGACAAAAAAATGAAAAAATTTTAAGAAGGATAAAAAGCCTTTTGTAGACACTGGGAGGAAACCCCATGGTTGCAAGCCCTCATGCTCATGGGGGAACTTTAACCACCCTGACATCCAGTTTGAGGGCAGGAGCACGGGGCACAAGCACTGCAGGGGATTCCTGCACCGGATTGATAGCAATTTCTTGACACAGGTACCCAGCAATAGGAGGAGGCAACAGAAGCTCACTGCAACATGGGTAACTGACTTAGTATAAGGAACTTCTTTTTCTTTTTTTTTTTCCTTTTTAAAAAAAAAAAGCCACAATGGCACCAAAACATTGGAAGAGGCTGTGGGATGTTCATCATCGGTTGGCTGTATTCACAATCCAACTGGACAGGGTCCTGAGCAACCTGTTGTAATCTGAACGCGCTTCATACAGCAGCTCATGTTCACGACTTCCAAAGGTCCCTCTAATTTTGTGATTATTGAGGCTTAAACAGATGTCTACCCAAGTCTTGGTTTTGCCTGAAATTCAGTGAATCCTTCATGTGTTTAAGGACTATGAGGTCACTTTCAGCCTTTATGTCCGAGGGTCTAAATTACAGGGTTTTTAAATTTTATTCTATGCAACTGCAAATACATGTTATATGTGCTACACGAGTTGAAGTAAAATGTACAAGTAAATATTTAAATTATAAGCGCATATGCAAATGAGCCTTTAAGTTCTTCCCAGAAGTGTTCCAAAGGAATCAATAGAATTGCTCATCTATCTAATACCCTCTAAGTATATTCAAGGATATCACAAAATCAAAAACTAAAGAGGACATTAACATAGAGAAAAAAAATTAGAATGGAGCAGCCACACAGCAATAGGAGCTCTCTATAAAGCTGGGCTACTTGAGCAACTTTTTTTTTTAACAGCTAGATGAAGGCCCCAGTAACGACCATCACTCTTCCAGAACACCAGCTAACTAACCATAGCACATCTGAAAACAATAAATTAAGACCTACTGCTCAGCTTTGTCCTTCCTTTTCTCCAGACCTGGCACTAGCCACCAGGAAGGAAAAAAAAAATGTCAGGGATAATCCATCCTTTGAAATCCTCAATTAAAGTAAGTTAGCATTAGTACTGTAACAGATTAAATATCTAAGGCAGTGGGACAGGTAAGGTTTTGTTTGGCTAATAACATGTCAGGAGAAGAATAATCCTGGAAAAGGTGGCCTTCCTTCACATTTGAGGCTACTGTTTCAGACCCAAACGTATCAGATTCTGCTCAAAACATTGATCAAAATCAGCTGTGGGTTTCTGGTGGTACAAAGTCAAACTAATAAAGCTCGACAACATGTCTGACTTATCACAGGAAGTTAAGGCTTGATCTGATAGATGCCCACCACATTTCTGCTTCAATATTTGCAGCTGAAAGCAACATTTATCTTACCATTAAGCAATGGTTTGGAACAGAAGTGTCAATCTTCAGAACAAGCACCTACAGGGCACAACTGTATGATAATTTAGTTACCTGAAAGAAAAGGATGGATATTATCTATGAAGCAGAAGTAATATTACTATGGAAAGAGGTGACTGATTGTTGTTCTGGTGAAACAGAAACGCTGAGAAACACTGCAAGTAGATGGAAACAGGTGTACTGTAACACCTGTGTCTCTGCTGAACGCAGTACAACAAAAGTCCACTGAAGCTGTCTGGCCTATCCTATACATGCCCCATGGGACAGGTACTAGCTCCACCTGACCTTAACAAATATTGTGTAAGAAAGGATGAGAGAGGCAGAACTAAGTACAAACTGGTGCGTGAGCTTTGCCAAATCCACCTGCTTCAAGCACACTGGAATCACTGCTTTCCAAGACAGACTCTTGTACTACCAGATTCCTGGGTTAGAGATGTTCCCTTATTTACAGAAAAACTAATTTTATTTACAACTACTCTATTGGGCAATTGAGATAATGCTTTCTAGCAATAACTGTCCTTCTCCCTGTGTTTATTTACTGTTTCATTAATCTTAAAAAACATGTAAATTTTATCATCAAATTTCTCATATTATGCATGACAGTGAAACTAAAGAAAAAAAAATTAAAAATTACACTGCAGTGGGCCAAGATCTTTCTCATCCCACTAGAAATGATCCACTCACTATTATGTCTCCAAATTGACAGGGAAGGACGTTTCAATTTAAGGTAATCAATAAGCTTCAATATCCTGTAATATTTTTTATTGAGATGTCATAAATAACAGATCAAATGGCTTGAAAAAATCTAATACTATCAACACATTTTGTATTATCAGAAAATCCCGTGATGTCCTCAGAAAAGGCAGCCTTGTTGAATAAGATTTAATTTTTAGAAAGTGGCACATGGGTCTATGACACTTCAAAGTGCTCAGATGTCTTCATTCAGGTAGAGGCACAGTGGTCTTCTCAAATAATGTGAAACTTCACAGAGAGATCAAGCCCTGGCAGGAACTAAAAGATCCTTCCTCACCTGGAGAGAAGAGAAAAATCTTCCAGAGGTGAAGAGAGATTCCCCAGCTCTGAATTTCTCTTTTCCTGTGACCAAGAAAAGGAAGGGCTGGGGAGTGAACCCTAACTGGACTTGGCAGATGCCAGGCAGGGAGGAGAACATTAAAAAAATCACGTTTAAACAGCAGAAATGAATTCTTGCCTCCATCTCTGCATCTGTAGCAGAGTAATCTAATCCAGCAACCCTTAGCACAGTGGCAGAACCCCAAAACTTTACTTCCTAACCCTCAGAAAAATGTGTTCTAATAAAAGACCCTTTTTTCTCTTTTTTCATTACCTCCTAGTCCCTTTTTTCTCAGTCTGAACTCCATCATAACCATAACCATAATAATGCAACTGTGTTGGAGAATGGTGCATCTGTAAATTACTTTAGAATGTTACCATATTCTGGGTATCTTATTTCCAAATATTAGCAAAGGAAAAAAGAGTTTAATGGGAGAAAATACTTATCTATTTATAGTCATGGAGTTATAGGAAGAAAACAAAAGTCGTATTTTGATCTAAAGTAAAGAAGTGTGGAAGCAGGACAGATAAGCCTGGTTCCACACCCTCCTGTCACATGCAGCTAAAAGATACAAGCAAGATTTAGAGAGTTTTACTCTGGTTTCCCTACAATGTTTTAAGCAGAATGTCCTGAACACTTCTTAGTTATGAAATACAGTATGGACATTTAAATTTAGACTAAACTCTCTCAAGAACACCACAGAAACTCTGCTTTGGTCTACAAGGCTATATACGAAGACAAATACCATGTCAAAACAGATCTAGTGTGTCCTTTCCATGCTAATTACTACTTCTGAATATTAAAATGCATAATGAATTCCAAATTTATTCCTCTAAATATCAGGAGACCTAGCTGTACCACTTCTGCAAGAAAACTATGTCCCGTCCATTCCACAAAGATGTCAGAAATAATGGAAAAAGGAAAACAGGTATTTTAGGCTTTCAGGTGGTCCTCAGGGATACAAACCTTTGCAATAACTTTTTAAGGAATTCAGAGTGACCTACATAAAAATAAAATACTGTCCATGTGTTGTCCAAGAAAGAAAGAAAAAAAAAGCAGGAACACAAAAATTTATTTTTCATCACTGCCAAGTGCCATATGAAACCTCACATCTTTCAACAGCTTTGACTTAGAATTTCTATTAAAATGATCCAGAAGAGGACAAAAGTGACATTAAATGCATTAAGAGCTGGAAACTTCTGTCTAATCACAACCTGAAGAGACTGTAAGTCACTTCTAAGTTTGCTGACTGAGCTGTTTGGTAGCAAATGAGCTGCAACACTCACCTAGCACAAGGGAACCACATCGAGACAGCAATCATACCGGTGGGCACTAATGCAACCATGGCTACTGATGAAAGTGACCAAAACTCAGTGTTAATTAAGTCATCTGCAACAAATAGACAAAGACGCAAGGTACAAAAAATTGCAAGGGGTATGGGGCTTTTATAATTTAATCTTAATGTAATGAACAGGATCAGGAAATCAGAAGAGGAGGACAGGGATATGGATCCACACCAGGGTGACCTGGGGGAAAGAAAATTATACAAATTACTAAGATATTTGTACAACCAAAAAACCTAGTACCAAAGAACATAGGAAGCATGGGGATTCTTACTGCTTCCCAGGGAAATTTTTAAAGGATTTAGGAAATTTTAAGAGTAGAAACAATAGCCCAGAACACTCCTGTAGCCTGAGAGGCCAGCACAATTCTTAAACAAGTGCGCAGGAAGACACAGAGTAAGACTGAGGACTTTACAATTACTGCCATGATTGGCAGCAGCATAATCACTGAAAGAACACACTAGAGTCACAGATGAAGAAATCTACTGACAAACTCAAGAAAATTCTGAGAAAAGCTTTTGAGATTATTAGCAGACAAGGAAACATCCTCTGTAATACAAGGCTCCACTAAGCTGATTCATTTAGCTTTGTTTATGAGCATGTATCTACCTACATAAAAAGAAAAAAATGTTCTCTGCCTGTCAAAGTGACAACACAATAAACTTGAAAATGTTGAAGTTCACATTAGAAAGAAGGTAAACATTCTTAGCAGCGAGTGTAGCCAAACACTGAAAAAAATGATGACAACTGCAGGGACTATTTCATCACCAGTGACTATAACTACATGTGCTCTTACAAGAAATCTTCAGGCCTGTATTGTAGAAGTTAAACAAAAAAACCCCAACAAGGTAGCAGTAAGTTCTCACCATAGGGTCAGACTTCATATTGTCTAGTTGCATGACACTAAAAAAAAGCTAGTACTTTTTTTCTTCTCCCAGACCAAGTATGTGTGCTCTTTCTTTTCAAAGAAAGTATTATATAAGGAGACTTGCCATGCTACTGAAATTAAATAGCCCTCTCAGTAGAGCTACTAAGAGTTGATATACAGATATGCTGACCATAAAGGACAGTATACTGAAAGGAAATGACAGAAAAAAATCAGTGTCAGTGATGGAAAGCCTGAGCTTAAGCTGGAGATTAAGGTTTTCTTGAGTTGCACTCATTGCCATTGGCATGTTCCAGATCAGAGACATAAGGAGAAACAGAAGTAAGATGTCCCATTTCTGCAAAGAACAGAACCATCTCCCACACCCTGAACACTACAGAAACAGATGACAAAACACAGGCTCCCAGCACCCTCCTGTTACAGACAGGTCAGCTATTCATTCCTCCCTGTGGAAAATAAATTATAGTTATAATTTCTGTTACTTCTACCATCAGAAAACACAGGATCTGGGACATGCATTTTTGGCACAGGCAGTTTTCTAAAGTGGGCTGTTTGAGTTTTCATTGTCATCCCTAGGAGAGGTGTGGAAACCAAGAAACCTAAAGAATGCATATATGTGAACCTTGCTGACTTCCAGCATCACTGTATGTATGAAATCTGTCCTGCTGACAAGACTAGAGTTCATTATGCCACAAATTTTATATTGTAGGATATGGAATTCTGAAACAATTTGTGTCCCTTCAAGTGGAGCCCTGATAGGAGTACTGCTGGCTACCATAAAAAATCCATATGCAGCCCAGCCTTCCTTGGTGTTCACAAGCCTTCAGTGTTGAGTTAGCCAATACTTCTTTGCCAATCACAGAGTACCAGAAGCACTAACCACCATTGCTTCCAACAAAAGACAGACACCAAAGTCACCTGCATCCTAGAACAACGAATTAGAACTTACAGGGTTGTGGGCTTATGTTGATGAACAGTCTTCAAAGCTGCCAAGGATTCATTGAATTTCAGGCAAAACCAAGACTTGGGTAGACAACTGTTTAAGCCTCAATAATCACAAAATTATTTGGATCAGAAGGACCTTTGTAAGTCGTGAATATGAACTGCTGTTATGAAACATGTTCAGTTTACAAAAGGTTGCTCAGGACCCTGTCCAGTTGGATTGTAAATATCTCCAACCAATGAATATCTCCCAAAGCATGTTTTGGCAGCCTCTTCCAATGTTTTGGTACAATTATAACTTTACTAAGCCAGCTCAATTGCTCACATTGCAGTGGGTTTCTGTTCCCTCTCATTCTACTGTTGGGAACCTCCATGACAATTTTTTTCTGCCTTTCCTTCACTATCCCATACAGCAGTTGCACTCGAAAGTGTAATCCTCCTTTCCCCTTCTCGAGGCTGAACAAACCCAGTTCTTCCAGGTTCTCTTGGCAGGCACATGCTTCAGCCCCCATATATTCTGGTGGTCCTCTGCAGGCCTCACTCCAGTAGGTCATGTCTTTCTGGTCCCATGCCCAGAAGTCCAGGTGCAGTTTCACAGTTGTGGCATAGCAAGGAATAGATTCCTTCCTTACTTCTTTCCTTGACTTGGTGGCAACACTCATGCTAAGACTGCACATTTTGCAGCTGACCTTTGTCATGGCTGGCTTACCTCACAGATTCACTCTCTGTTTTCTGTTTGTAAGGAACCCCACGTTCTCTCCTGCAAAACTGCTTGCTACCCAGTTGATGTTCACCTGTACCACTGCAAGGTGTCATTCTATTCCAGGAGCATATGTTGAACTTCACAGAGCTGAACTGCTGTCTTGTTTCTGCAGCCTGTCAAGGTCCCCTTTAACAGCTAACCTGATGTAGTCTGAGGGACCTAAGAGGCCTGATGACAGAAGTTACCAGGAGAAATGGATGCAAAGACAACATCTAGTGCCTTGGCCTTTGTCATGACTTTTGACATGAGCAGTATGAGCAACCCAGGTGTTCCTTAGTCTTGCTTTTGCTGCTGATCCACTTGCAGAAGGCTTTCTTGGTGCCCATCACATCTTCTGCTAGGTTCGATTCCAGTTGAGTTTTGACTCTCCTTTATGTCATTCTATCCTGCTTGGACACCATTGTCCCATTCCTGTTGGGCTGATCATCTCTGCTGGCACATCTGTGCATTCTCTCTTTGCACTTGAGGCCAGTCAGGAATTCTTTGCCTAACCCTCCTGGCCTTCTGCCACACCTGCCCACCTTTATGCACATCAGCCTGATCATTTCCCTTTGCTTTGAAGAGGCTGTTCTTCAAGTTCAGCCAGCTTCCCTGAGCCCTTTTGTCTTCCAGAGATCCTCACTGACCCATGGGATACTTCCAGGCAGCCAAACAACAATCCTTCCAACAAGCCAAGACCTGCTCCCCTGAAACCCAGGTCTTGCCTTGCTCAGGATGACCAACTCTGCCATCTCATGGTTGCTACAGCCTGGGCTGCCCTTAACCTTCACATCACCAATCAGTTCTTTCCTCTCTGAGAGTAACAGGTCCAGCAGAGCACCTCCTCTTGTTCACCATCTATGCCAAAAACCTGTCATCAGTCCAGTGCAGGAATCTCCTGAAGTGCTTGTGCCCAGTGCTCCTGCCTTCAAATTGGATGTTGGGGTGGTTAAAGTTCCCCTATGAGCGTGGGGGCCTGCAACCATGGGTTTTCTTTCAGATGTCTAAGAAAAGCTTTGTCCCCTTGATCAGGCAGATTGACTGCAGCAGACAGCCACCATGCTGTTACCTTCATAACTTATTTTTTGCTTAGAGATACTTTAAAAAAAACAAAAAAAAACAGATACAGAAAATGTGCCCTTCAGATCAAGATCTCTTTCCAGGCCAAAGCTAGCTACCATTAAAAATTATTTTAAAAATTATATGCAGAAAAAATTATAAATACTATTTGTTCAGGTAGGAAATAACAATTGCAGATGCATTCTTCACTACCTGAGGACAAACAAAACAGTTTTGTCAATTTCCTTTAAAAAAAAAAAAAAAAAATATATATATATATATATCGGACACTAATTAATAGAGATTTGGCAGCTTCCTTATAATTAGACTAGGCTATAACCTCCACCTCAGTATTTTGACTGAGCATTTTACAACAGAGAAGAAGAAAGGATGAAAAGGAGAGAACAGCTGTACAAAAACCCACCAGCACAGCTCAGCAAGGTCCTCATGGGAGCCTGGGGCCCAGCGACAAGAGCAGTAGCCAATACTGAGTAGCCAAGCATGCTACTGAAGGAGAGGTTTGTAGTTCTGAAGTTGCACTCCACTTATCAAGTGAAAATGGGAAAAGCAAAGGGACTCCAGCTAGGGAAGCTGGGTGGCTTCAGCTGAGATTCCTGCATCAGAACAGGAAGGCAAGGAAACTGAAGGAACAGAACAGTGAAAAACAGTCATGGTGCCTGGGAAAAAAACATAATGACTCAGAAATAAGAGTAAATAAGACACTGTCTAGAAGCAATGAGGAGACAAGACACAGAGAAAGAAGAGGAGCAATCAGATGTGCAATCATGTTTTTCTACAGACAGACTGTGACCTGAGGTTGAAAATGTGGCACAACTTCTAGACCTGGGTCACAAAGGCCACATCATCTCCAGAGATCTAGGTCCTCAAATACAAATGAAGATGCCTACAAGATTTTTCCAAAGTTGAATGAGGGTTTCAGTGACCTGAGTACATGGGAAGGATCCAGAGGAGAGGGATCCAGCCTACAGTACAGAAACTGGAGTTAAGTGTTGAACACACTGTAGAAAATGCTAAGCCTTGTTACATTACAGTCAGTCAACCTGAGCTTAATCAAGCCTTTCTTGCCATTCAAATTGCATTTCAGACCAAAGATATGCAGTAGATCCAGTCGACTTGCATTTAAGCAAAGCATGTGACATACAGTCATAAGTAACTGCTTAAGACTAAAAAAGACAAGAACAGTATGTGGTAAGGAACTGGCATTGGTAAAACATACTAAGCAGCAAGTATATCATGGACCATTTTTTGAACTGATTTTATGTAGATATCCTCATTAATAGCTCCAGCACAGGAAGAAAAAGTATACTAACAAAACTTAATAATAGCAAACTTGGGTGGAACTGTCAATACAAGGCAGGGGAGAGTACAGAGAATGTAAGGAAGCCAAGAACCGTATAACAGGAACAGGATAAAATATAGCATTACAAGGAACAGGATCATGTTCCTTAGAATCTATATCCATAATTCCTGCTCTAACATGGTAATTCTTCGGTTGTAAACAATAGAAATACTTGTGAATATCAGTCAATCATTGAATTACTATATGCTGTATCAGTGTGGTAACGCTGTAAAAAACTGGATCCAAATCTGCATCAGCAGCTATATCCAGTAGAGATAAAAATGTGTTAGTGACATTCAAGAAGAGGGAATACTGGTAATCTGTAACACTATGCATAGTTCTGGTCTCCTGAGAGGTTGAAAACAGGTGAACTTAAACTGGAATAGATACAATGAAGGTATTAGGACTGGAATTGTGGAGAGCTCCTCTTACTTAGCAAACTCAACACCCTTGCCTTGCTGAACCAGGCAAAAAGAAAATAGAAAATAAAGCTGCTGGATCTAGAGGCTCTCATAAGCAAGGAATGTAACTAATCTTGAGGCAACAACTGTGTTGTGGCTTTCATGACAAGGGGGAACCAGAATAGATATTCCCAGCAGGTCCCATGCAGCTCAATATTCCCATCTTCCTATTTGTAAGAGTTTGCTAGGCTGAGCTTTCTCATATGATTGTATCAATGGAAAACTAAATCCTTCTCAAATAGGTGGGCTGTAACAGCTGAGCAGCCCTGCCTAACTGGGAATATGCTCCAGTGCCACATCACAGGCTTGATCAGAGAGGCTCTGTGCCACAGGTTATCTGTGCCATGTGCTCGACTCGCTGTCACAGCAACACTGAGAACTCACCTCCACCTACCAGTATATACGACGGTTTTCAAGAGTAAAATATATTTAATATCTTCCCCCTTCCCTTTCACATACAAGCAAGAGTCTGCAAAAAGTCTGTGGGTAACAGATGCTGGCTGGCTGGAAACCACTCCAGAAGGACTTTTGGAAAGCTGGAAGGTTTTCATGCATCCCACAGCCACCGGTGCAGATCTTCCAGTTGGCAGGGCATGGATGCATGCACCATTCTCCCATCTCATGCATGGTGTGCAGAAGAAGGTTCTGATACAGTCACTGAAGCCTAAGGAAGCACCTTGAGACATAATGTCCTATCATTCCTACCAGGGCTTCAGCTCCAGACAGAACTTTAGCCGTATGTGTTAGCACTCCATCAGTGAAAGTTATTGGCTGACAGTAACAAAGATAATGGAAGGCAAGAAGACTTGGTGACAGCATGGATCTGAAAGGTGCTTGCATCTGTATAGCTTTTTGACATACTTGAGCAAGGCTCCACCTGTTAAGGAATCATGAATGCAATAAGCAGACCCACAAGTCTCCTGTTAGCAAAAAAGTTTGGTTACTTCTGTTATGAGACCTTTTCATCTTGTAAAGACATCAGAAAAAAAACAAACAAACAAAAAAAAAACCACCTTGAATTGGACATATATTTAAAGCAATAGTCTCACCATACAGGATGTGTAATTCTCAGTGAAAACAATTTGTGTAGGACAGACAGAGCTGACATCACAAGAAATATAGCTTTTGCTCCAAGGAATTATAAACTCCAGGCAGAGCAGGAATGAGGCTTTAACACAAATACCATGGAAGCTTTAAGTAGTTCAAAGGTCTGGATTTAATGGTAGCTTAGTCCTTGCAAGATAGCAGCACGATTGAACTAATGGACAATCTATGAGAGGCTGGGCATACAGAGGGTGGCAGGAATTACAAGAAAAGAAGTGTATATATGACATCAGGAGTACCAAAGTGGGCTCACCTCCTCAGGTGTTGGCACTAGGGACCTGTGGAATGTCATGGAAAACAATGTGGAAGCTGCCAGTAAGTTTGGGTTTCCACTACTAGTGGCAAGGTAGACTTGAAAAGGATGTGAAGATCTACACACCTGACAAAAGAGCCTAGAAAAAACAGCAGAAGCTAAGTATGACAAGTATGGGACAAGTACGTGAGAAGGGTGTGTGTTTTGAAGAGTAAGGAAGCTTGCCTGTTGGGACCAAATAGGTTTTGGGGAGCTGCAATGAAGGCATAGGAAAGAAAAAGTCTGTGAATAATGAAAGAGAAGGGGAGCAGAGGGAAATACCAATGTTTAAAAAGGAAGTAGAAGATTTAAGCACTGAGTATCAAGCATAGACAGACACCAAAAGCTAGGCATACACCCTAGGGTAAGAGAATTCAACTCCCTGGGCAATGCAGGCCCGTTGAACTGTGCTGTTTACAGTTTCACTTCAGTCCTACTAGGACCCAGCTACAAAATTTACAACCTGGCAGCTGTACTAGGCCAGTGAGACCCCGACGAGTCCACCTCCTACAGACACAGCTGGGCTCTGAACCAGCTTTTGGACAGCCTCAGAAATTGATCAAAAAACATCCTTACGACGCAGAGGGCCCAGCGTCGAGCCGCGCACGCCGCAGCCCAGCACCACTGTCCATCCAGCAAGTGGCAGTGCTGGCTCGGCTAACCCAGCGCAGGAGGAGACAGGCCGGGCTGCTCCACGCTCCCAGCCCCCAGCCCCAGCCCCAGCCTGGCGCTCCAGACTTTCACCCACTGCCGACTTACTTTTTAATTAGATTTTTAAACAAAAAGTGAAAGTATTTTCTAAAATCCCTCTAATTACACTAAGATGCTGGACTGATTGTGAAGGGAATAGGAAATGAAAGCGACTCACCCTCTGAGGGAGAATTTTGTCAGCCATCTTCCTCCTCTTGGCACTGTACATTTTTTAAAGAAAAAAACACGTTACCATGGTGACAGATCTAGGAGTAACGAGGCCACCTGCTAAATTATCCTGACATCTCCACATGCTGGTGCACAGCTGTGCATGCATCAGCAAAAGAGTCTCACCCATGCCCAGGCCCTAGGACCCCTTCTCTCAGCAGCCTGGGGAGGTAGTTAGCTAAGAACAAATCAGGGCTGTCTGTTATGCATCTTGGAAAGAAGTGTGCAAGTTCTCTGATCACAGCATCTTCTGTGGTGCAAGGCAGCAATGTATGCAAGTGCAGGTGCACATGCTGGCTACAGACAGAAAATGCATGTAGGAGGAAAGGGAGCAGGTCTCAAGTGTGCACAGACACACCTCTGTACATGCACATGTCAGTGGTTCAGTGCCAGTGCACAGAACATGACCTTGTTCAAGCAGATGACATGCATTCATTCATGCCCAAAACTGAATGCTGGTGAAAATATACATACATGTGTATTTCATGTGATGTATGGAAACACACATATTAACACACCCTACCCAACTACACACACTTGTTTTGCAGTAATGCATTTGCATAAGTGATTATAAAGGTAATTGGGATGACATTCCCCATGACATTTATCTTTATGAACACACACATGGGAAGATACATGAGCCTGCTGTGTATATATCTAATGCTTCCATACCTACACATAAGCACATTTACCTACCTATGCTTTTAAAAACATAACTATGTCAACTGTGTTCATTACATAAATGCAAATGTGTACGTACCTAAGATATGGTACTGTCAGGAATATTCTCCAGATTCTAAGAACCGTTTGTGCTCATCAAACCTGTCACCTAGCTTTCTCTAGTAGGGCCAAGAGGGAATCCAGGCATTATTCTTCACCCCTATAATTTGCAAGGCCTTTATCTGAAGCAGCAGTCAAATAACTCCATCTGTGACAGACAAATGGGAGCAAGCCAACTGCATGCTGCTGCTCTGCCGTGTCACAAAGATGCTTCTCCTTACTGTTTTCACACAGGAACTCCATCATCAGCTATGTCCACATAAAAGCTATTTCCACACACATCAATGTGGCGTGCTCCTTTCCTACATTTGCTAGTAAGCCTGGCCTGAATTACCAGCTCCTTAGATTCTTCCCCATCCCCATAAAGGCGAGTCCTGAGTACCTATCTGTGCTCAGAGGTGAAAATTACAGCCTTCCTTGGGGGCAGAAAAATTCATCCACACAGTCACACCCAACTTCATAGGTGAACATGGTCCCTTTTTAAAAGCACTGCAGTAACAGAATGTCAAATGGCATGAATTTCCAATACCTTCCACAGCTCACAAAATCAAATCTGCACTGAAACACTCCTCAGTCTGGAAATAATGCCTGAGCAAGCAGTGTCCTCCCAAAGGGGAATGGGATATGCATGCATCTGCAACAACCCCATAGGCTTGCAGTTAAAACGCAAGTAACAAACCAAGCCCTAACAACTTGGCTCTCAACCAGTTCTCCAAGAGTATTACAGAAATTATATTTTTGTCTCCACCAAACCTGCCAAGAAAGGACGATTGCACCTTCTTGGCCCATTTGTGACATAAAACACAGGACCTGACAACTCTCAGAACTGGACCCAAGATGCCAGAAAACTTGCCAGAAAAAACCCCAGAAATATCCCAAAGGGAAACGGGGAGGTAGAAATGAACAAGGGTGAACATACAACACATTATCTGGAGGGAAAGCATGGCAGAACAAACAGAAACTCTCCTGAGGAAGCCCTGGTGTGAGCTGGACCCTCTAGAGCAGAGATTAGTGCTAGGTTCCAAATTAGAAGCACTTAAGTGAAGAATTGGGAAGTGGGAACTGCTTTTTTCTGTGAGCCAGGTCATCAGCTTTTAGAAAATATTCTTTTACGTGATCTCTGGAAACCAGTCTAACATTTACCTTAATTATCCAGCAGTGGAAATTTTTCAGGTTTATCTACCCTGTATATTTGAAGGCTAGGCCCTTTTTTGTGCAGTTCCTGGAGTTCCTCTGAGGAGGTGCTGTGGAATGTACATTTCAGCTATTGCTGGGCAAGGCCTCTGTGACCCACATGCATCTCTTGTCCTCACATGCTACACTCACACACTTCTGTGTTCATAATGCATTAGTATGCTCAGGATTGGTGTCCTTTCCAGATGCATCCCAGATACAAGCATCCTAAGTCTGGCTTGCTGATCCAAGGTGTGTAACCTGGACAGAGCAGGGCTCCTGAAGCACTGAGCCGAGAGAGTCAAGTGCAACTAGATATGATGACATCACAGGACACTGTCTGAATCTGTATATACACCTATAAGGATTCTGCAAAAGGCAGACCATCTAGATGACTGCACCCTACATATTTATCAGGAACTGGCTCACACCTAGAGCTCAAGACTTCTGAGGTCAAATAAGCTGCAAAACAAAATTAGTGAACTGTTACTCAGGAGAGAAAGTATCCAGCACTGTACAAAGCAGGCATATTTTAAAAATTCCCTTTAAAAATTTCCCTCTAATTCTGTGAAATTATTTGCTTAGCCTATGTCTTCATTTGTATGTAGGAATGCCTTCAAGTTTTATGACCACTCTCCTTAGTGACCATAGTAAAAGTATTCATGTGACCAACAAAAAAATTTTTCAACTTGTCTTGTTTACAAACTGTTTTGTTAGCCAGTCAGAAACTATACAGAACAGATAACGAGTAATACAATAATGACACTATATTAGAAAATAGCTGTTCACTAACTTTAAAGGTTAAATATAACAGCCAGGTTTATAGCCCAATAAATCTGAGAGGTAAAAGCATTATAACAGCGAACAAGACGTTAGTAGAGGTCAGTTTGTTCAAGACCATTCACAAAAACTGACCAATGTTTTTCCTGCCCTAAGAAACCAACAATCTGCAAATCTTCTATTCTGTCTAATTTTATGTAAAAGGTCTTACCTATAGCTAGTAAGGTATAATATTTTTCCTCCTCAAACTTTCCTTCTTTTTGGAACACTCACCTCCTAGTTCGGTTCTGTGTGGCTTGCTGCTGCTGTTGCACTTGCTGTTGGACCTGCTGCTGCTGGACCTGCTGTGGTGCCGTACGTTTTCTTGTTGTTTCCATCACGGTCTGGGGCATCCCAGGTCTCACTGAGGGGCTTCCGACATATGGGGTACCTGGGGGACCCATGGGAGCCCCCTGATGGGGCATTCGAGCTCCTGATGGCATCCCAGGTCGCTAGAGAAGAATTGAAAGAGAAATAAGAGACAGTTTGGTTCCTGCTTCTTCAGCTGCATAGACACTGGTACATAATTAGACACTAGCTCCAGCAAGTTCACAATTTTGACCATCTTGGTAGACACAAAGCAGCAACACAGAGCACATGGACTGGTATTTCCTGGACATCATAAAGAGGAATTCAGTAGACAAGAATCAGGGATGAAAAGCACTAATCTTGGGGAAACACTCAGTGGTCAGTAACATATCCAGGCCAGCTTAGAGCAGAAAACTCTGCCTTCAAATGGAAGAAAAAGCTGCACAGCTGCTATACACAGACCAAACAGTGTAGTTCACATGCTAATCAAAGCTATGGTCAAGCTCACATCTACAGTGCTTCAGATTTTGCCCTAACAGGCTGCTTTGATCAGTACACAGACTATAACAAGCAAAGGTGAACCATGAAAACACTGATAAAACATTTCCATTAAGAGCCCTCCCCACCTACACTGGAGAGCACTGTATATGGTCATAAAGCAACAAGAACCCCTTAAGAAAAGGTCATGTCTGTGATCAAGCCTCTAAAATTTAAAAAAAAAAAAAAAATAGAGAATGTGATAGTTTGTCAGCAGGCCCCATAGGCATTCTAAAGTCCTGACATTTATGTTGACTTCAGCACACTCTGGAGAGATACTTTAGGTCAAATCAGAAGCTTGATGCTGTACAAGACATATAGCAAGCTCAATTCTAAATCCTAAAAATTTACAGTCATCAAGGAAAAACAACAGTAAAATAATTACCATCTGTAAAATGCAATTTAAAACAGAGAGCTTAGCTTCAATCTAAGACTTATAAAGATGTTTACTGTATGCCTACGCATATGTGAAAGTACAGGTAAATACAGACAAAATATATAGGCATTTAAACCTAGGGCCTATGAGTAAGAATAATCATACACAGAAGTCTTTTGAAAGCCAAGTCCATCTACAAAGTCTCTTAAGGAAACCAAGAGGCATCCATTATGGATAAATAATTGTTTAAAGGATAGATCCAAGATAGCAGTAATTGGTTCTGAAAATGAAAGGAAGGCATGTGCAGAGTTCTGCTGGGACTCATGCTTTTCAGCATATTCATAGGCAACCTGTAAAAGAAAAATAAAGAAAGAGAGAAAAAAGGCAAAGAAGTGAAAAGTTTGTTGGTAATACTAAGTTATTCAGGCTGGCAAGGATGAAGGACAGCTTCAAAGAACTGCAAAAGGATTCTGAGACACAATGAACACTTAAAAGGAAGATGGAAATGTATTTCAATACATATTGAAGTGAATTACACGGGAAAAAACAATTCAATCATCACATACAAAACAATGGGCTCTGAGCTGCCTGTAGCCCAACAGCAGCAAAATTTTGGAGTTTAAAAAGACATTGACACAAATAATTAAAAAAAAAACTAAACAAAGAGTTCACTGCTTACTAGAGTTCAAAAAAAACATTAAGGAAAAGAAATGGAGGGGAACATCACTGTGCCACTGTCCATGGTTTGCTGAATGCAGTTCTGGTGCCTGCAGCTCAGTAATGGAAGATCTGAAAAAACTACAAAGAATGGCACAGAAATTATTAAGATATGGAATTGCATCTACTATAAGTAAAAGTAAATATATTGTAATTTTCCACCTGGAGAGAAGTGACCCAGAGTAATCTAAGGGGGCATTTGCCAGAGCTCTGCAAAATCCTGAGTGGCCTGGAGAGGGCAGTTGGGGATTAACTGTTCATTGCCCCTTCCAGAACATCAACCCGGGCCACCAGAGGAGGCCAGGAGGAGTCAGGCTCAGAGGTAACCACACAGAGTTGTGAGGCTCAGAGTTGGCCACACAGTGGGTAGTCAGGCTGTGGAACCTCTTTCCTAAGGGGTGACAACGACATGGCCAGCAGATCTGGCTCAGGAACTTCTCCGGGTTACCAACAGTTAAACGACTGAAAAAGGACTTGGAAGAAGTACATTTGTGGTGTCCAAAGAAAGGAGCATACACCCCAGAGGGTATGCAAGGCACTAGGGGCTCAGTAGAAAACATTTTTTGTACTATTAACCAACAAAATAATAAAAAAATTTAAACCAAAATAATTTTTAAAAAGATATTTTAATCTCATCCTTTATAATTTCTAGATATAAAATTATAATATACACTAAACTTCTATATAACTATAAATACAATTTGGACCTGCATCTCCAAATTACCCAACCAAATAGTGTAGTCCATAAAGTGACAGCTCAGCGTATCCCTGATCATCACAAGTCTTAGATATTACTTGAGGTTGCATGTGTGAAGAGAACTGGAGGAAGAAAGAAGGGGAATGAATGATCAGCAGTAAAACAATGGCTGTGACTGGTATGAGCAGAGAGGATGAGATGGGAATCCAAGCTAGTGAATTCAGCAAGGATTCACATAGGAAACATACTGTGGGTCTGGCCACCAAACGGAACAGCAGCAGGAGGCAGCAAAAGGCAAAACTGAGGCTTTGAGAAGAGCTGGAAATATCTTCTTCCATAAACAGGGAGCTACGAAAACCGCTGGAACAGAGCAGCTCTCTCCATTCCCATGTACTCACCCCCACCCTCTGACCCAGGCAGAGTCAGCAGAAACAAATAGCCCAGAAAATGCTTCTCACTTGAGCTCGTACTTAAGAACTCTCTGTTGTCTGTCAATCTACACATTGTGGCCTTTCTCCAGCAGAGAGCAGAGCACTGGGCCTTCTGTTGCCCGTCAATCAGCCAGGGACATTTCACAGTCATTCAGAAGAGACAAGATCCTGGGCACAGCCATCTCACATTCATCCCTCCTGGAGACTATCTGGTCACCAGGATCAGACTGCAGGCCCACTTCTCTGCTCCCACAAAGGACACTGTAAAGGCCTGAAGAACAAGGTCAGCAAGCCAAATCTACTCTTGATCTGATACCTCTGAACTTCCTTCAGTTCCCCTTGTTAAGCATCAAAATAGAGAAACACAGAGAAAGGACAAAACTGGGAAAAAGGAGAGAGCTCAAGCAAAACCACATTCAATCTCACCTCTTGCCCCACCTCATTCCTTCTCCTCCCTTCTCATGTTCCTATCTGTGGTATCTACCCATAGATAAAATATTACTCACTTCACAACTGTCATCTCCCTGCTCCAAGCCCACCAGATGCCCAAGACAAAAAAAGGCTTTCTCTACCTAAGCTTTTATAAAAGAACACACAAACATTACCTTTCCTCACCTAACAGTTTATTTTGCCCTCCAACACACATGCAAGACAAGTCAGACAATACACTGAATTTTTCGTAATACTGACATTAAAAGAAAAAAAGTATTGATAATGAAGAGTAGTACGATACCATTATGTCTTTTGATAGACATCTTGGAGGTGCACCTGTCTACAGGTTAGGATCTATCTCTCCGCTCTTTCTTAGAGGGATGGAATATGCCCTCAACAACAATCACCCATGTTGAATGCTGCAGTACACAATAGCACTGACACATCCTCCTTCCTGGGAAATCATCTACCCTAAAACTCTCTACATGACCCAACTTCCTCCTTACCCAAAGACCTGTCCCCTTTTCTCCTCCACTGATTCCACCTACATGTATTGCGCTGCACTACCTCAATACTTCACTGGACAGAGGGCAGAACCCCTGTAGGCCACATAAAATGAGGAGCACAGGGTATCCACAGCTGAATGGACCCCTCTCATAACTCTGAGAAGATAAGCAAGGAGCTTATCAGAGGAGCCTGCAGAACAGCTAGGCAAGACCAGCAGTACAACATGCAGAGAAAGGCACACAGAGAGTACTTCATGCATGGACACTGGTCCCCAAGAGCTGTGCTACCTGCCCACGTTGATGCACAGCCCATCACTGCTCTGGCTGCACCCTTCCAACACTGACCACATTGTCACTGCAGCACACAGACCACCTCCCAGCAACTGGATCTTAGGAAGAAGTTCTTCAGTAGGAGGCTGGTGAGACCCTGAAACAGATTGCCCAGAGAAATCCCTGGACATGTTCAAGGCCAGATTAGATGAGGCTTTGAGCAACCTTGTCTAGATGAAAGGCATCCTTGCCCATGGGAGAGAGGTTGGAGTGGATGATCTCTAAGGTCCCTTCCAACCTAAGCCATTCTATGATTCTGCAGAAACTGCTGCCAAGTCCTATCACTATCTTCTACTGCCTAGGTTCCCAAGCCACACATTTGGCTTTCTGGCTTTCTTCTCTGCCTGGACCTCCTGTCACAGCACAGGACTGCCTCCTTCCTCTTCCCCTTTTTCATTCTCCAAGGATGAGAGATTTCACTCTCCTCGTAGAAATGAGACAACACTGGAGTGGTGCTTTTCTGCACATTTCTACTGCAAGGTCTGTTCTCAAGGGATGTCAACATCATAGGAACCAAAATGGTGAAGCAGAAAAAAGGAGGGTTCTGGTCTGGACATATTAGATAGAGAATTGATAGGTAAAAGGAAAATAAAGTGTGAAGAGAAGAAAAGCAAGAACACCTACATGGGCTTTTGAAAGGGACTGAACAGAGAGCAGGGAGTCGCTGCAACATGAAACAGCGCTGAGCTGCACCTACAGAAATTCCTGAAAGACACAGAATGTCTCTCCTGATCTAGACACCTTACAGGAGGACTCTGATGGCATGCAGTGACCAGCCACAGGCTTCCTGGTAAAAGACACGCTGACACATTTTGAGAACAACAATTACCAAGTATACAAACAGCATATTTTTTTAAAACTAAAAACAGCTACCTTGGTAGAAGCTACCTTGGCTGGACAACATATTGGATCAAGGCATAAGTGTAGGTACTGATTTCTATAAGGCATAAAGATAAGTAAGAGGAGATGCCAGATGCTATTTGGAGGTAAGAATGCATCACTAGAAGTATCTGGAACAGTTCAGAAATTTAGACTAGACTGATATTGTCTGGTGGTAACAGATTTCTGACTGCACAAATGGTTTCCCAACTGAATGTGCCATTTCAAAATGGACTCTTAGAAGTACAAGAAAAAGCTGCAGGTGGCTTCTCTCCTCTCTACAATTACAGATGTTACCCTATATGAGTTACTTTTTCTCGATGTCTATTAATCTTCTGGAGGTTTAGTAAGAAATATGAGTGTTGCTATTCTTCTTGCTTGTCTGCTACATTCACCTTCCTCCATTCCCCAAAAGTTCTCACATCCTAGAATCAGGGTCCAAGTGTTCCACTCATTTGTAAATAGTGTTCACAACAATCCAAAAATCTTTGACTTAGAAAACATCACAGGTACAGAACTGTGAACTGTAACTTGGAACAAAGTTCAGTGATCACCTTTCTTTTTCATGTATGTCCATTCACAGCTCAAGATAATCAGACACCAAACCTCAAGCAAAGCCCTTGGAGACAATCAAAGGAAAAAAAAAAAAAAAAAAAAAAAAAGAATTGAAACTAGCAAACCCTGTACACCACCTCTGAGGTCCAACAGCTTGCTCATTTTAACAGCTTTGATCACATCCACTACTGTGGTATCAGGTAGAGAATGGATTTTGTGTGAAGAACTACCAGACTGCAACTCTTGACTCTGTAAAAAGGATGACTTCAGGAGGGGAGAGGGAACAACAGAGCTCTGCAACATCATGGTTGGGATGGAGAGAGAGGATGCTGATCCAGAGCTCAATCTCTTCCCTTACAAGAATCAGACAACAGTGAGCAATTGTCAGGATCAAGTAGTTCTTTATGTGAGATAAGCCTTAAAATTCCTGACACAAAACACTGTGAATGCTGGAAGTTTATATGGGTTCAGGAGGACATCATCAGACTAATCTACATAAATAAAATCCATAAAGAGGTGCTGCACACACAGAGGGCAACTTCGGGTCAGAAAACTCCAGATGAAGTATCATAAGGCTTTTGCCTTGCTCCTACACTTTCATGCAGTCTTCTGCTACTCCCTGAAACTGGGGGCACATAGTTAAATGATCCAGTGTTACTGTTTTCATATTTCTACTGTATTTCTTTTTCAAAAAAACCAGAAGAGTAATTAAGATACCTCACAGACCAATTATGCCTGTGCACCCATACTCATCAGCACATCCAAGTTTTCTCAATGAGCAACTCAAATTTGCTTAACAAGCCTGTGTAGCATTAAATCACATATATCTCTATTAAAGCCCTAGATGGAATTAATGTCTTTTCTAAATTATGTGTGAACTCTTCTGTGTGCATTAACCTGCAATTGGTCCAGGGGTAGGAAAGGACAAACCTCTGGTTTCTACTGGCAGCTTGTTCACACCACACTGTACAACATTTCCACTCCACTAGTCTTCTGCAAGCCCCTTCCCAATTACATTTCTCCACAGCAGTAAGGTCCCTTGATTCCTCCACGCTGCCCTATACTCACCACAAACACCTCCTTGTTGAACAAAACAGGGAATACACATGCAGCAAACCAGTGACTCCATGCCAGGACCAGTTCCCTGACGGTGTCCTAGCATAGAGAACGGTAGACAGCCACATGCCAGGGAAGTGGAGCAAACTGTCCAAAAACGACAGTTTGTGAGGCCCTTCTCTAGCCTTTCTAGTATTAGCTTATTTATGTTCTGACAATACAGTATTTATATCCACTGTAATATAAAAATTAGTGGGATATTTTTCATTAGCAAAGTTCTATTTTTTTCAAAGCCAATATTCCCCTCACTAACTTCTAGTAGTGACATTTACAAACAGATGACTGGCTGGAAATAAATATCACTGTTATCCACTTCCAACAGATGACCATTCCATTTGGGGAGAATATCTCTAGTTCTTCCCATTCTAATAAAACAAAGAGAATTGTTCTAATACACTGAAATAAGAGTCCTTGAAGCTATCCAATCCTTCCCCATCTCAAAGAAGTATCTCTATCATCTTTGATAAATGCTGATTTACTTCTTTAACCAGTGCCTAACAGCCTCCAGTGACAGTTTGTACAACTCTCCTAATCAGTCTCCATCCTTAGATACTATTAATAAAAAACCCCACACATTCTTTTATTAAGTCTTCATACGCCTCCCACCATTACAGTCCTGTACATTACCCTTTTTTTTGCTTGTCAGTCACACAGATGACCAAAATCAGAACATTCTTGTGAGCATATGCCATGGACTTACAATTGCTTCTGTATTATTCTCTGCCCCATTTCTTAACCAGGACAAGAGTTTACTTGCTTTCCTAGTAGCAGTGGCAGCTGCTACACACTAGGTAGCTCACAGGGACAGTCAGGACTTCCCCTTGAATGGTTATGATTCATTTAAAACCCAGCAATTATGAGGAGATGCAAATTTGTTTATGAAATTCATTGCTCACCCTCTTTTCCAAATCTCTGATAAATCTATTTGACCCTACACACACTCTTTTGGGGCACCAGACATGTCTTATTGTCTGTTTTAATACTGACAGCAAATTATTTACCTATATTAAATATTTGTTCACATGATGGCATGCTTTGAGAACCTTCTTCTGCTCTACTCAACACCACTTCATGCAAAACACTTGCTGTACTTAGAATAAACTTCTATGACCAAATCCAAAAGGTAGATAACCAGACAAAAAGAAGACTGAGGATAAGAAAAAGAGCCACAGAGCTGATACAGAGGTTTGTATAAATGACCAGTCTTGATGTATAACTAATATTAAATTGTAAAATTTGCAGGAAATATGAAAAAACACATATTAGCAGAAAATAAATATGGATGAGGAGTTAATATGTATTAACAGGAAAAGCTTCCTAAGCACAGCACAGAGGACAAAGAACAAGAACACTATGGGGAAAAAAGATGATTTGAACTGACAGCAAATATACTGTAAATATAGATATGACTTGATAGTTAAGAAAGGGACATAGACCTTCACAGGTGTATCTTATGTATAAAAGGAAAGAAGACTGGTTTTGGAAGGAAGATGAAGTGGGAACAGAAAAAGGACACAGAAGCAGATGAAAAAGGTCAGAACAACAGGACAAGAAAACGAACCTCTCAGCAGCTTCTTGTGTGAAGATGACAGAGGCAAGGTCAACAGTACAAAGCACCAGATAGAAGATTGCTCCAATTGAGTCACAAGAGGACAGATGTCTGGAAAAGAGCTTTGCCGAAATCTACACCATGGACCTTCCCAAGTCGATATGGGAAAATACCTGTTTCAGTAAGAAAAAGAAAAAAAAAAAGGGAGGGGGAGGGAAAAAAGGGAGACAAAGGTAACATCCTTTGAAGGGATTCAGCCAGCAGACAGGCCCATGATAGGGTCTAGAGGGTAGAATAAATGGAGAAAAGGAATGGCCTGCAGGAATATCAATAACTTGGTTTGGGTCAACAAAATTTAAGGCAACAGCTGGATACCCAGAGGAAGATGTCATAAAGACAGCCTGAAATGTACTACTGGACACTAGAAAATGCATCAGTAAAGAGATAAATCAACATAAACATGATGATTAAAGCTGTATTTATCCATAAAAGTCCTGGAAATAGAGTGGAACAAAAATAAGGACAAACTAAAGAATGAAGCCTTTTGGAAAGAAACAAACCTCTCTTCCCAAACCAAAAATAAGCAAGACCCTGATGAAACAGAACAGGAGCAAAAGAACTGTAAAACTAAACAACTGAAAGAAATCTAAGTTTTTTTAAAAAGAAGAACTGCAAACCAGAGGTGCAATGAACTATCACAAACTCAAGAAGGACGATAAGGATTTAAGATTTTTAACAATTAAGAGATATCACCACCTTTCAGAGATATCCTACTTGACTGGGACAAACAAGGAAGAAGACATCTTCTGAGTTGGTAATATGGAAAAGAACAAAGGCAAGATCAAGTGCACAAGAGCAAAGGGCAAAGTGACCTTAGCAAAGGAATGTATGTTTCCAGAAAGATCAAGTGAACACAAAAGCTAACAGCCCTTTGGAAAGGCTGCAAAATTATCCTGTTCATTTAATTTTTCACATGACAAAAAAAATTTGCTTGCAACATTGTACCTCTGTTTACCTCTCCCCATTTCTGGGCAGAGGAAAAAAAAAAGAAGCCTGCAGAAAACAAAATAAATATGTTACCTTAAATAAGTAATTTGAAGATAATTTTCCTCTGAAATTAGAGCAGAATCTGACTTCAAAGTAGTATGAAGTCTGCTTTGTAACTTGGTTTTTCAAGGAATTATCAGATAATAATAATAATCAGATGCTGACACACCATGGGCAGCAATAAAACTCAATAGCCAGCACTATGTAAACTCAAGGTAATGGCTGCCATGGCTCATTCTCTCGTTTGGTGGGACACCCGACCTGAATCGATAAAAACAAGTTACAACTTTTAAAATCTTTTTTATAAGTAACAGAAGATTGACTACCCCAACCTGTGTTTTGATCCAAACAAACCTGAGATGAGGAAAAACTAAAGGAAAGAACAAGCAAGGATGCAAAAACAGAACTAGAGGAGATCATCATGTAGGAAAGGAGGTCATACATAAGATGTTCAGGCAACATAATGACAGACAAGAAGCATCAGCCGTGATAACAAGTAAGGGGAAGATGACAAACAAATGCAGATATTCTGGGCAAATACAGGTATTCAAGACGCCAATAGTGCCAATACTCCCAGAGCAGCAGGTAGATTTTTCTAGAATCCAAATAAGTAATGGAAATGAGTTCTGCAACATTCATTCTGGCATAAATTAAAAATTCACGTGCTTAAGAGGCTAGTATGCTTTCACATTGTGTCCATCTAGTTCGGGAACAAGCAAAGTCACATAAATATTTTTGCCACTCCTCTTGGTATTAAAGGAAGACAACTGGTGAACAACAGAAACCTTGGAAAAGGCAAAAGCATCACATGTGCACACCCCTCTCAGCTTGCCAATGGTATTGCTCAGCTCCAGCCATTCAGGGATAGCCTACCTTAATGAATCCACTAGTACAGACCTGCTTATCTGCTCTCCAGCCATCCCTGTACACCCACCAACCTCGCAACTCACTGCTTCTCTACTGGCACCCACCTCATCTCTTCACTGTTCTCACAAACACAGAATGTTACCTGAAAGTCCTTAGCCTTGCAAGTCCCACTGTATCCAGATCTGCAGGACACAGGCTAGCTCCAACAAATCTGGAGTATGCCTAAATTATGAGACAATCTAGAAGCCGGTGGTGAGCTCCAAAGATTTCTATGATCTTTGCACAAGAGCCCTCACCTGATGTCTTCAAAAAGGTGTCACAGGAGATGCCAGAATAGTCCAGTGAGAAAACATGGTGGACTATCAGTATCCAAATATGTGCATTCCCCAGGGCTCCTTAACAGTCTTATTTTTGTTAAATGTCTATAAATGTAAGAAATCCAAATGTTATAAATGGTGACTGCTCTCAACCACTAGTCATTTCAAGTACATTGTTTCCAATGGTAGCAAAACAGGGTTAGCATTTCCCCTTAAATGGAGCTCGAAGACCTGATTCTTAAACAAAAGCTGAAAGATTTGTAAAGACCTGAAGGATTGCTTTAATTAAACATGGCACCCTGAAATTCTCTCATGGGTAAGTTCCCATAGACTGTTTCTGATCTGCAGAGCTAATCTCTTCAAGCCCCTGAAAGTCACCTGTTAAGTAGCCAGAGGATACACAAGAGCCAAGACTGGAGACAAGAACCAGAGGCAGCACCACAAGGCTTCATCAGGCTTTCATCAGAATTCTTTTCCAAAACACAAGTTTGATTACAGAACAAAGTGTCCTACAAGCCCATTTGGGGCAGATCCAGTGCAGATTCTGCGCCACGATCAGGCTCAAAAGCATGCTATTCACCATTCATGGAGAATCAACGCAAAAAAATCACAGCACACATCCCCCCAGACCCAAGCCTGTATCATCAATGAATCAGTGTATATCCTGGGGCTCTACAGACCCCGCTGCTCTCCTGGCGAGGCTGTTACCAGCGCCCCAGGAGCACACTGCAGGAGCCGATCCAACCCAGCACAGAGCCTCCAGTTTCCACTCATCCCTCTATTCAGAGCCAGCCAGCTCACTAACTTTCCCGACTCACCACCCCATGGACCAGAAACTCAAAAAGTTTGCTTTTCGTAGCTTTGCGAGCCCCTCCTGTAACTTCGTCTGTAGCCATCAGGGTCTGCTCAGCCTCTCTCACTCTCTCTCTTCCTCTTTCTTTCCCTTTTCTGCCTTTTTCTCCAACTCTCCCCTCTGAGTCCTGCTGGGCTCTCACACTTCTAATAGCGCGGAGTGGGGAGGGGGCCCCTTCAGGGCCTTCCTGACGGCCCACTCGCGCTAAGCCTCAGCTGCTGCATTCCTCCACTGATAAGACAGAAATAGTTTGTGCTGCCGGGTTCTGTGTGTTTACTCTGCAGGGACAGAAAATCCAGCTTTTTAAAAACCTCTCTGTCCAAACAGCAGAGATAAGCAAGACGCAAAACTGAAACCACGTCTCAGGCTTTTTTGCAGCCATGGTGCAACCTCTCCTCCTCTGCACCAGGGGATGGTAAATTCTGGGGCAGGGTGGAAGGGGGTGGGGGCAACTTCAGCAATGACATAAAACTCGGTACCTCAGAGGGAGTGTTTTCCCACTAGAAAATGCAGCAGGCAAGCAGTGAGAAACAATGGTTTTCCTTTGCTCCCACTGCTTCTCCTGCACTGCATTTCCAGGCCTTTTCCCCAGGGACCTGGCAGGCAGCACACAGAAACATTCACTGGCTGCATTTCCAGCATCTGATACTGAGAACTAACCCCTTTGGACAAGAGAGAGAAACAGCAGGAGGGAGAAAGCTGGGAATAGGGAAGGACAGCGTGTGAGAGCAAGAGGAAAGAAAGAGTGTGAGGAGACCAGGAGGAAGGGGGCGGGGGGCAGCATGGCGGCAGCACAGCAGCGCCTGGCTCTCCTGCCAACAGCCTCCCTGGCGGGGTGACCGCCCTCAGGATGCCTTGGTACCACCTCGAGGGATCTATTAGAGACCCCAGATCGACAGACACAGACAAATTATTAACACCACAGCTGCTGGGAGGCATCAGCAGCTCACTTGTTAGCACACAAAGCCCTGTGCAACAGCACATGTCATCCCAGAGCACTGCTGGGGACATGGCTCCCACCTGCCACCAAGGAGGAGGCGGCAAAAAGTGGCACAATGTCCCCTCCACCCCCGCATGCTGCTGTGAGGGCCCTGGAGTGTGGCAGCCATTCTGCGAATGGTTGCACAGGCCCCTCCATAATGGCAGAGCAGGCAGCGGGGCCTGGGGCACCCATCGCCTCACCCCTTCTCCCTGCTACTCCCAGAGCCTGGTGTTCTCCACACTGCCTAGCATAGCAATAGGTGAGATGCTACCAGGTTATGAGAGGGCTTTGTTCTATTACTCTGCTTGAAATTCTTGTCTAGGGGCTGTGGTTTTTCTGTAGAGGCTGCGATTTTTCTGGAGAGGCTGCAGAGAATCAGGTATGAAAAAAATAAACTGCCCACAACCAGCTACAAAAAACAAGCATAGAAGAGATACTGCATCAGCCGGCAGCAAAGAGCAAACCATGAAGACCATATGGCCTTTTGCACATTGGAATGATGGCAACGACCTCCACTGTTTTTTAGGGTGACTCCAAAGCTTTACTGTGTGGCAATAATTGTACAACTACGAAATTTCAGGAGAGTTTAGGATAAACAGTTCCCTTTCACAGTCCCTCAGAACAAGCACACCAAGCAAAATGGTGTGGCCGTATTCAGTGACTGAAGTATTCCCAAGGTCCCAGCTGATTTGAACTAAAGGCATGTCATCAGGAATCCAACTGCTTCCTGCCTGGAAGACTTAGTACCATTACTGATTGCACTGGATCCTAGGGGCCTCTTTCAACCTAAATGATTCTGTGTCAGCATTCCTGGCAAGGTGGCACTGGGCCTCCATCTGCAGGGATTTTTCCCTAGAGGTCAGAAAGAAACACACAGAAATGCTGGCTCCCATCTTGTGAGCCCTCTTTCCTGCTCCCAAACAGACCACAGGCCTTTTCTTTAGAGACTGCGTTGACAGTAGGCTCCTGCCAACTCCTGCCAGAGCAGCTCAGCCTGCAGCGGGGTTATTGCCACAGGCCTGTGCAGGTGCTGATACTCCCCCTCCTTAAGGGGAACCGAGCAGCCACCATCACTGCACGAAATGGCTCAAACGGGAAGCTGGCAGTCCACAGCGGCTCGATGGAGAAAACCTCAGGAAAACAGTTCCCAGCAGCCCTGGTGGCCCACGACACCGGCACAGCCCGGGCCCGGCGGCGGCTCCTTGCGTACCCGCGCACCAGAGGGATCCGCCGGCCCCCGCAGAAGGCGGCGGAGCGGGCAGGGCGAGGAAGGCCGGCTGCCGGCTGCGGCGCGCAGTCCCCCCTCGCGTCCCCCCGTGCTCCTCCGCCAGCGCCAGCGGCACCGAATGGCAACGGCACGGGCAGGGCGTGCGCCAGCCGCGGTCCCGGCCGCGCCGCGGGCGGTCGGAGGGCCGTGCCTCAGGCCCCGCGCCGAGCCGGGCTGGGCCGCACCGGGTCGCACCCAGCCGAATCGGGCCGAGTCGCCCGGACGACCCCGCGGGCCCCGGGCGCGACGCGCATGCGCGGCGCGGCTCCCGTGAAGGTCAGCGCTGGCCTGGCGGGGGACGCGCGGGCGGGGATGGCCGGAGGGTGCGGCTTTAACCCCGGCCGCGCCGCCGCTCAGCTTGGGGAAGAAGCCGGTGTGCTCGGAGCGGAGCGCGGGACAGGGTGCTGAGGCCGGGGGCGATTCGGCTGGTCCGCATCCCCCGGGGTCGGAGCTCAGGGTCGCCTGGCTGGGAGACGACCCCGGCAGTGAAGACAAAGCAGAGCTGGACGCTGCCAGCCCCCCCGTCCCGTTCGCCATAGCCCTGCGGGGCCTTTTGTGACCGCGGCACGGCCGGCGCTGGGCTGTTTTATTTTTCTAATCACTGATAGATAAAGTCGTAAGCTAGTTGCAGTATCTCCATCTCCAGCAGTAGCTGGCTGCTTTAGTACCTTCTGGAGCAGAAGGATAAATAGAAGTTAGCACTTCATCATCTAATACCATAGAGTATGAATTCTATCTGGATGTTCCTAACAGGCATCAGATAAAGAGATTTCATCAAAATAACATCAAGTTACAAGGTCCTCCACTTGAAAATTAAGGAATGGCAGACTTGCTGTAGCCATAGACTGAGTAAAAGTTAAAAAAAAAACATAATAGTAAGACTTGGCTTTCAGTTCTTGACTGCAGTTTTCTAAGTATTTTAGAAAATAAATATGTAGAAACAGCTGCTTTGTTTTGCAAATGGAAAATAAGGTACAAATGGATGGAAGTGACTTTCCCAACATCACCTGCTTGAGAATGAAAGCCTGTTCGCTGTGATTCTTCCACTCCCTGCAGTACTGTCAAGGAAAACTGCTACACAATGCATTTGCACAAAAGGGTGAAGGTTACAGTGCAAGAATGTCTTCTCCCAAATTAAAAGAAAAAAACATGTAATTTTACTTCAGTGTTTCTACTTTCCCTGCATGTTTTTTCATGAAAGTGTAGAAAATAATTGCCTGTGTAGTTCAAGTGCCAGGTTCAACCCAAGTCTTCCGCAGCTGCTAAAAGTACCCCAGCAGCTACCAACCATTCCTGGGCTTGAGGATGTCAGTGGCACTGGACTCACTGCCATTGTGCCCATGTTTCTTCACCAGTCTTTCGAGGCTGACCATGCTCCAGGGCCTCCCTTCCATCCCTCCACTGCTCACTTCCATCTCACCTCATGCATTCCTGGCCCATTTCATTTCAAGGAAAAGCTGATATTCTTCTTTCTTATCTCTTGGGGCTCTGAGAGGCCATCTTTTCTCCCACAGCCTGGTGTGGTTTGTTTTTACTCCTGTGCTGTTGTTTGGTTTGGGGGAGCTATGTTTGCAGCTGCTTTCAGTTTTTTGATATGCATTTTCACATAAGACAGCAGCACTCTGTTCACTGAAACTTAAAATTCAACAGTTCTGGTGCTGATGCACTATTGCATAGAAAACATACTGAAAAGCAGACAAAATATCCCAGGAGTGAGGGTCTGCTTATTCTGAAGAAATGACTGCTTGTTCTGAGTTCATAATTACTCAATATTATTCAATATTCTGATTAACAGTGTAGATAGTGAACTAGAGAACATGCTTATTAAATTTCCTACCTACACATAATTTGGAGGGGTTAGAGGTATGATAAGGGAGATTATTAAAATTAAAATCCAGAGAAGCTGGAGATGTGGTTTGACAAAACAGGACAATTCAATCAGAAATAATGGAAGCTTTCACCTCAAGATAGAAATCAACAGCTATACAAATGGAAGAGGGTGAACAGCTGGATGAAGAGGTAGGATGTTTTGTTTTGTTTTTAAATAGTTGAGGATATAATAAATCATAAACTGAATGTGAGTTAACAGCACTACACTGACATAACTCAGCAGACAAAAAAACACCAGAAGAGCAGTAACTGCATACTGCCCCACTCCTCTCATCCCCTTGGTGGCAGCATAAGCAGTGACAACAGCACTGAAGAGTCTTTTTCCACTTCGTCTCTGCTTCTTCTCCATCCTTTGTCCTCTCCAGGACACAAGCAATCTTAGCTCAATATTTCCCTGAGGCTGCAAAGTTAAATTTTGCCAGTATTGCTGAGGAACCCTTCCAAAGTAATCCTATGGGGGGGTTGTTCTCTTTTCCCAGGTAACTTCCAACAAGACAAGAGGGCATGGTCTTAAGTTGTGCCAGGGTAAGCTTAGGTTGAGTGTTAGAAAGAATTTCTTTATGGAGAGGGTGATCAGACATTGGAATGGGCTGCCCAGGGAAGTAGTGGATTCTCCATCCCTGGAGATATTTAAAAAGAGACTGGATGTGGCACTCAGTGCCATAGTCTAGTAACCACAGGGGTAGTGGTCAAGGGTTGGACTTGATGATCTCTGAGGTCCCTTCCAACCCAGCCAATTCTATGACTCTATGGTTCTATGATTTGTTTATGTCTCAGACTGTCCTTTGCAGTTCAGGACTCTATGCATCAGAGAAATGTGTTTGGGAGAAATCAAAGGGTTCAGAGGAGAACAGAAATCACGATGATTCAGGGAAGACCGGTACATGTGACAAAAAAAGTAAAGCCCAAAAAGAGAAAATAAGTCTTCAGATATCCAAAAGATGCTGCAGATACAGGGAAGAGCTGATCCCTATCCACACAGTACAAGAAAAAATGGATTGAAATTTCTGGAAATTTCTGGAAGATTTACACTAGATATTAAGGCAGAGCAGAGCACTAAAAGTAGAGATGATCTGGGGCAGTTTGTCCAGCAAGGATGGGAATCTCTGTACCTGAGGATCTTTCAAGAAAGGTTAGACAAGCATCTGTCCAGAGCAATGCAGGTAGTGTAGCTTCTGACTTGGGGCAGGACAAGGGACTAGCTGATTGTCAGATGTTCCTTTTACTTTATTTCCCTACAGAAACAGTAAAGAATTTCATGAGACAAAGACACGGCTTTTCTCTGTCCAGAATGGTTTCCCCTGATAAGATTCCACAGATCTGATGTAAACAAGTTCAACCCCATCAAAAAGGGTGCCTTATATTTTCTGTATTGGGAAAAATACACATCTGTTGCCTCAACAATGTAAGAATAAGTAATCTGTTTATGCAGATTGCTGACAGTTACCCTCCGAGACTCCCCAAGTAGCATACAGCTTTTATACTGTGGTTTTTTGCTTTCTCCTTGAGTCACATATCTTCATCTACCATCTTGTATCACTGTCTTATAAACCTGTCTTTTTATGCTAGGCTTTTCTGCTGTTTTTAAAATATATCTGCAATGAAGAAATACCATCAGCAGTTTGTAGCACGCATCAAGAAAGATTTGAAATAAAGTCAAAAAAAGAACAAATTAAGTTAAAGAAAACCTCTGTCTCCAGAGGTTCCAAACATTATTCTGCAGAGGCAGAGAGAAAATTACAAACTTACCTCCTGAGTATTTTAAAAGCAATCAACAGGGCAACAGCAGGGATGCCAGAAGATGGAGAAAAAGATACCAAATATTACAGGATGCAAAATAATGAGTCATCAGTATTATTATATCAACCATACTTGGTTTCCACTCAACTCTCCACAGTTCTGTGTGATCTCATAGCAAGCTGTCTAGCTCTACCATGCCTTTGCCTCACTTCCACCCTCACCAAACCAAATTTCCACAGTTTGTGCAGTGACATCTGTGTCTAGCTTATCACAACCCCTTAGCAAAGAAGCAGAGGACACATTGCAGTCCACCGTAGTGATTTTCTAGCCAAGAGCCAAAGCAGAGCTGCAAAGTAGAAGTTCATAGGAAGAGTTTGGTTCTGGAAGGAGAACAGAGAAGATAGGAGACTGTGTTGGGATTTTTTTCAAAAGTGAAGGAATCAGGAATTCTTGGTGGGGCAAACAGAAGTGTACCTAATTAAAACTTCTCTCACCTGCATACATCACCAAGCTTTGCTAGGTTCACAGCTGCCTCCCACAATATTAAAACAGATGATAGCCCCCAGTTTCCTGCAAGCAGAATAATATACTGGGCTGTTTGTCTTTCTTAATCACTGTCATTAGGTACGCTTCCAAGATTACAGTGCTGATTTCTGTTACTAGTCCCACAGCACATGACTATGCACTATACTGTCATCAGATACCATCTTACTTCCATTTGTGTAGCCTTCAGAATAATCCAGTTCTTTCCACCTAACTCATTCTCTTCTGCTTCAATAACACCTGTCCATTTTGCAACATCAACAAATTTAAATACTAAGCTTCCTATACCTGTGCCTTGGGCATTACTGAAAATACCAAATTACATCAAACCCAAGGCAAATTCTGAAGAAAGTTTAATGTCTTTTTGGTCTTCTTTACTGAGCTCCTTACCTGCCGTGCAATTCTTCTATTATCTGTCTTCTAAGTATCAACTAAAATTTTGAGATAGCACTGTATAAAGGCTTCACTGAAGTCTAGATAAGTAAGACATGCACTGTTTCCTTTTTGTAGAAAATTGTCTGAGAGAGTACGTTAGTAAACTTATACTGCTTTTTTCATCCCATCTACCATCTACATCCTCCTCATGCTCAGTTATTTTTTCTTCCTGATCCTTGCATTGACTTAAGATGCAACTGCTGAGTGTATTCTTGCCTTTCTCTGTTATAGGAAAACCAACAGGATTTCCTGATTCTTTATGAAGAAAATTAATTTTTCTTAGCCCCCTTTGATTTATATTAATAATGCTAGGATTTATATCCTGTTCTCTCTGAAAATAATGTGAAAAGTGTCTACAGTTTAAGCAAATAAGTAAATAATGACTGAAGGATATATTAATATGCACCACTATGTAAGAACCAAGAAAGTCTAAGGAAGCACTAGTGTTGGGATAGAAAGAAAGTAAAAGAAATATATTCCAAATCTGATTATTTTAGAATTGATTATTTTAGAATTAGAGGTAGAAATAGAAGTGTGGAAACATGTAAAAGTTTTACCTTGTAAAGAATGGTATAGAAAACCATGTATTCCATGTAAACCATGTAAACCATGTATTTGGTGATCAGGTAGTGAGGTGGATCATGAACTGGTTGAAAGGAAGGAGTCAGAGAGTTGTAGTCAATGGGGCAGAATCTGGTTGGAGGTGTGTGACTAGTGGAGTCCCTCAAGGGTCGGTACTGGGACCGGTGTTGTTCAATATCTTCATCAACGACTTGGATGAGGGTATAGAATGTACCCTCAGCAAGTTTGCTGATGACACTAAGCTGGGAGGAGTGGCTGACACACCAGAAGGCTGTGCTGCCATCCAGAGAGACTTAGACAGGCTGGAGAGTTGGGCAGGGAGAAACAAGATGAAATTTAACAAGGGAAAGTGTAGAGTTTTGCATTTGGGGAAGAACAACACTATGTCCCAGTATAGGTTGGGGGCTGACCTGCTGGAGAGCAGTGTAGGTGAAAGAGACCTGGGGGTCCTGGTAGACAAGAAGATGACCATGAGCCAGCAATGTGCCCTTGTGGCCAAGAAGGCCAATGGCATCCTGGGGTGCATTAGAAAAGGTGTGGTTAGTAGGTCAAGAGAGGTTCTCCTCCCCCTCTATTCTGCATTGGTGAGGCCGCACCTGGAGTATTGTGTCCAGTTCTGGGCCCCTCAGTTCAAGAAGGACAGGGAAGTGCTTGAAAGAGTCCAGCGCAGAGCTACTAAGATGATTAAGGGAGTGGAACATCTCCCTTATGAGGATAGGCTGCGGGAGCTGGGTCTCTTTAGCTTGGAGAAAAGGAGACTGAGGGGTGACCTCATCAATGTTTTCAAATATGTAAGGGGTGAGTGCCAGGGAGATGGAGTTAGGCTTTTCTCAGTGGTGACCAGCGATAGGACAAGGGATAATGGGTGTAAATTGAAGCATAGGAGGTTCAAGTTGAATATCAGAAAAAATTTCTTTACTGTGAGGGTGACAGAGCCCTGGAACAGGCTGCCCAGGGGGGTTGTGGAGTCTCCTTCACTGGAGACATTCAAAACCCGCCTGGACACGTTCCTGGGAGATGTACTCTAGGTGGCCCTGCTCTGGCAGGGGGGGTTGGACTAGATGATCTTTCGAGGTCCCTTCCAACCCCTAGGATTCTATGATTCTATGATTCTATGATTCAAGATTTATTGGTACCTCGTTAGGTAGCAAGATAAGGATGGGACTGTGCATACCAGAGTGAGTTAAGTAGAGATAAGAGAAAGTTGGCAGTAAAATTCACATTAATCACATTGGAAGTAGCCCGACACCAGATGGATATTATCCAAGAGAAAGAGGTGAAAAGGGCACAGTAAGGAAGACTATTTACTTCATCAGAGGAAGACTATTTACTTCATCCTGACGACCACCTAACGACCACCAGAGGGAACCACGCAAGCGCAAAGGGACTGATGCCGTAATCCATCGATGAAGTAATCTACACGTGAATATGTATTAAGAAATGTTGTAATCTGTTGAATATGTAATTAGATTGCGAAATTTTCAGGGATAAATTACGGCCGCATTGTATGGTTTTTGGGAATCAGATTTGGGTGCGTACCCCTGGTTCCTGGGGCCTCAAATAAAGCACCACATATAACCTCTCCCGAGTGGTTATGTGTTTGTCTCAATGCTAACACTAGGAGAGCACATGACCAAAGAAGGAAAACTGAGCAATCCTGGCATAAACTGTCTGGGAGATTTACCTCCCATTTCAGCTAATCTAGCAGAGCAATTAACAGATCAATACAACCACATCAAGCTTAGAGCACAATGGAACTGAGAGCAGCAAATAATGTTGGTAAACATAAAAAACCTGCATTGCCAGACAAGCCCAAGTGTCTTTTAAAATTATTTTATTTCGCAGAATTACAATAATTTCAGATTACCCTCCAAAAAGTTAACAATAACTCAAGTGGTACAGAATTACAGTAAACATCAGTGACTTTAAAAAATGGCAGCCAGTGGGAAACAGCAACTGTAACTTAAATGCAATGTAGTAAAAGATCACTAGATGCCTGAAATTCTTAACATGAACATACTTTGTATGTAATTGCCAGGAAAAATAAAAATTACTGAAAAGCTATAAAGAAAAGGTTGTAAATGAATTATAAAAATAGGTGGAAGGGAAGTGGCTACTAGGGACTTCAAGGATGGTTGTTATATCCAGATTGTTTTACCATCTTCAAAGATCTAAAAGAGGAAAGTAAAAGACATATAGATTAAATCCTCAAATGAGGTTCTGAGAACTCTTCTGAGAATGTTCACTGCCAGTCAAGACAGAGATTTAAAAACCAAAACATTTGAAATGGGCCTTAAATGTTAAGACAGAACACTGAGGCTGGAAAAACTCAAGCAGGTGGTAGAAGATAAATTCTGAGGTGAAAGAACTGTACTACATCTGTAGCAGCAGCTAAGATGGTTTTCTAATCTTTTCAGTGTCACATTCACCTGGGACATAAATTCACATATAAAACTGCAGGAATACGGAAATGCCAAGAACAAAAAGTCAGGGCACAGAGACACAATTACAGCACTCGTGCTTCAGCTGGACAATGGGCTTTCAACAGAGGCTCTTTTTTAGCAACTCTGAGCTGCAAAAGTGGAAAATGTCTGGCTCCACCACAATACAGTCTTTTGTCTCCTCATCTCTCTCACCAGAGCCTAGGCATGGTGAACTAGCAGATGACAGCTTAAAGCAACAATTTGCACTTGGCCGTGGGGTTAGGAAGTCATCAAGTGAGCACAGCAACACACTACCCATGCTCTCAGAAAACAAGTAGGTCTAAACAACAAGGCATGTAAATGGTGGCACAAGTTACTTGTTAAATGGGCTTCAGAACATATGTAGAAGAAACACAGGCAGAAGAAACATAAGCTGAATCATTTTTGCATTCAGTACTTTGCAAAATAAACAGAATTTAGAGTGGTAAAACTGAAAAAGCAGAGGGATGAGTTTGTGTGTGTATATGAACTGTGAGAGGGAGAAGAGTTATGTGTTGTACCCTATGTCATATTATCTGTCACATTTCACAATTCTTCCCATTCTTGGTACTCAGTTGTTCCCAGGGCCTGAGAGTACTAGGAGATACAGATAAAAACAATGGCCTTCACAGTTTACAAATGAAGCTAACAGATGGAAATAGAAAGAGTGCAACAGAACAGAAAGTGCACCAGTCATCCTGACAGGCAGTGGACTTGGCACACCAGCTGCCCAGCTACACTTATTTTGAATAGCCACCACATTCCTGCTCTGTGCACCCCATCCTTGGCACCTGTTTTCTCATCAATTTATACCCAGCCTGCAACTTGAAACCATAGAAACAATGTGCTTTGTGGGGGATTTTGACTACCCTGTTCTCTCTTGGGAAAAGAGTACGCTTCATTCTTCAAAGAGATTCCCTAGTGCTCATATGCTACAACCAAGATAGTATATGTAAATTTGATACAGCAACATTCAATATTGGTTATAAATATGATGCCAAATAATAAGACATAAACATCTGCTAAGGTTAGAGACTGAAAGGCTTTATAACCTGTACTTGTAAAGTCCAAAACACCAAGAAAATGAGAAAATTAAGTTTCTTTAGTTAAAATCTTGGACATGGGTCTGGATATTCACCTAATCTAAACAAGCAAAAAACAAAAGAATAGTGAAACGTTTATACAATAGAAGGTCAATCATGATTATTCCCATACTAAGAAATATATGGAGCTGAACATTAGGAAAAAAAATTCCAACAAACAGCTTGCCATATTTCTGCTCTTGAGAAAAGCTTCTTACATAACTGATTCCTTTCCTACTCCATCTGATCTAGAATAACTCTTCCATTTAGCAGACTTTGTCTTAAGAGTTACCCTTTTTTCAGTTTCTCAGCCTCCTGATATTTGAATCAATCATTCCTTTTCCCAGGCAAACTCCTGCTACTGAACATTTTAACACTGCAATTGTGTCTTTTTGGAACTTGTAAAATCCTGTTTTCATTGATTAAATCCACTTGGAATGCTGCTGGCAAAAATTTGCTCTGAAACTGTCTAAAATGCCTAATACAGGTGTATGGAAGTGCCCACTTCTGCTGCATCTATCTTAGCCATTTGTTGATTTTGCCACACATTTTGCCAGCTTTGCCATGCATTTATCATGCCATGTCACTCTAGGACGCCTTCATTCTTCCACAGTGCTGCAAGAAGTCAACAATCCCAGTTCCTCATGAGAAATTAATCAAGAATCAGCTACAGGCCTACACCCCTCCCCTTGCTATGGCCTTATTTTAGGACTTAGAATTGTTATTCCCTATGTCACCCTTTATATGTTAACTCTGTTCACCTATCACAGGACCAATTCTGTGAGCCCTCAGAAAGTTACTGTTCTGCCTGGCAGCTAGTGAAGAATGGAGCAGGTAAAGCTTAAACAGTTAACAGTCTTTCAGCTTCTGATCCTGTTGCAGTCTCCCAAAATAAAAATGGTTCAGATATTTCATGCAGCAAAGTGCGCAGGAGAGCAGCAATCAGTCAAATGCTCTTTCAGTTGTTTGCTTGTGGCTGGAGGACAGAAGACACTCCTGTAAGACTTACAAAGACATGACGTACTCTCTCGATTCCTACTGCAGCAGTGCAGTCTCTGCTCTGGCTAACAGGCCACCCCTCTCTCCTCACAGGAAGATGACCATCACCTACACACCGTCAGTGCTGCTATGTTTCCTTTCCCATCCTAAATGTGCACTGAATTGTAAGGCAGCTGAAAACCTGCAGGACTGGCATGCTGCAATGGAGGGGCACAGGCTCCTCAGGAGGAGCAGGTGTGGGGCCGGGAGGGGGGGGGGAGAGGCTGCCTTTTTGGCTGAGAGAGCTGCAGGAGTGCACAGAGCTCCACCTGGAATGAACAGTGGATCAGCACAGAGCTTATGGGCCTGCAGACCACCACATTGTGGTGGGTGTCTGCTACAGACGATCTGAGAAAGAAATAGATGAGACCTCAGACAGCAGGGAAAACCCTCATGATCACAGTCTCTGGTCCTCTTGGGTGACTTCAACCACACCAGCATCTGCTGTAGGTATAACGTAGCAGGGCACAATAAATTCTGGAAGGTTCCAGGGCAGATGAATTCCTAACACAGGAAAATGAGGATCAGAGGAGAGAAGGTGCTCTGCTGGACCTGATTCTTACACACAAGGAAGAACCAGTCAGGTACGTGAAGGTCAGGACCATGAGATGGATGATTTCAGGAACATGAGAGGGGGAGAAAACAGCCCTAGACTTCAGAAGAGCAAACTTTGGGTTGTTCGGGGATCTGCTTGGAAGAATCTTCTAAGTTACAGCGTTGGAAAGAGGATTCCAGGAAAGCTGTTTGATTTGCAAAGATCACTTTCTCCAGATTCACGACTGTTAGCAGGCAGGAATTCAAGCAAAAGCAGCAGGAGGCCTGCATGCATGAACAAGGAGCTTCTGACTGAGTTCAAGCATTACAAGAAAGCATACAAAAGGCAGAAGCCGGGACAGGAGATTCAGGAGGAATACAGAGACACTGTCCAAGCGTGCAGAGATGCCATTAGGATAACAGAAGCCCACCTAGAGTTGAATCTGGCAAGGAACATGAAGGACAGACAGGCTTTTACAAACGCATCAGCAGCAAAAGAAAGACATGGGAAAAGGTAGGCTTAGTGCTGAATGGGGAAGGAGACTTGTCAAGAAAGAATATAGAAAACGTTGAAGTACTGATGCCGCCTTTGCCCACTTCTTTACTGGAAAGATCAGTCACCAAGAATTCAAGGCTCCTGAGGTCAGTAAGAAATCCTGGAGCAAGGCAGACTTGCCCTCAGCGAAGGAAGACAAGGTTAAGGAACATTTAAACAAACTGGACATACAGTAGCCCATGAGATGTGATGGGATGTTATGGAAGAGAGCCAATGTCATTGGGAGACATCTCAGTTATCTCTAAAAACTCATGGAGACTGGGAGGACTAAAGAGGAGGAAGAAAAAACAAAAAGAAAATACAGGTGGTTCAGCCTCACATCAGTCCTAGGGAGGGTAATGAAGATCATCTTCCTGGAGAACATTTACAGCACATAAGCACAAGAAGGTGACTGAGTAGTCAGCATCAATTTGTGAAGGAGAAATTGTGCTCATGTACCAGGACAGGACAGGGGATGACTGGCTAGAAATCAGCTTTGCAGGAAAAGACTGGGGATCCTGGTAAGCAACAAACTGAAGATCAGACAACAATGTTCCCTTGCAGCGAGGAACGCCAACAATATCCTCAATTGGATTAGGAAGAACATTACCAGTACATCAAAGCAGGTGATCCTTCTTTGGCTGCCACTGGTAAGACCACATGTGGAGTGCTTGTCCAGTTCTGGGCTTCCCAGTACAAGAAATACATGGACATAATAAGGGAAGGATGAAAGAGATAGCATTTTTTTAGCATGACAATGAAAAGGTTTAAGGAGTGTTTTTTCAATGTGCATAAATACCTGATGGCAGGGTCTGTAGAGACAGATTGTTCTCAGTGGCATCAAGTGACAAGACCAAAGCAACTGGCACAAAATAAAATACAGGAAATGTAATTTACACACAGGAAAGTTTTTTTACTGTGACTAGGCAAACAGTTGTTCTGCTTAGAACAGGTAGCCCAGGGACCAGCCTAACTCCATCCCTTAAGCCAGTCAAAACTTCACTGAACTTGGTACTCAGCAAGTTGCTCTATCTGACCCAACTTCAAGGAGGGAGGTCGGACCAGGTGAACTCCTTGTCAATTCTATAACTTTATGATTCTATTCAGGAAAGAATTAAACATTACAAATGACTAAAATATATGCCCAGTCAACATGCAACAGATTCACATGAGGAACCATGGAATAGAAACTGACAGCAGAACCAAGGCAATGACAAAACACCTCAAATGCCCTTACCTGTAAACATACATGCAGACCTAGCTGCTATCTCTGCAAGCACAGCAAAATTATAGGGTGCAGAAATGGGAAGAAGAATCAGGGGTTAGAGAGGACAGTTCAGGAATAGTGATTGAAAATGCAAGGGTTTTATTACTGTAGAAGGTAAGTCTTAGGGAGCAAAACAGTAAGATTAGGAAGGTAAATAAAGCACTTGTGTTTTCTGTCCCTTAATGCAGGACTAGGAAGAAGCTACTGGAATTAAAACCAAGCTGTTAATGAAAAATCGCTGAAACAAAAGAATGCATGGCTTAGTAACACTTTATGCCTATATAATATATATATAATGCCTATAAATGCATACAAAATACTGCTTCTAAAATAATTTTCCCAGTCCATCACTTTTCTATTATCACTGCTCCACTAATACCTCTGCATCCCTCATCTTATATTTTAAAAAAACTTAAAAAGATCAAACCATGCTTTTATCCTGCTTCTGGTCCCTACTAAATACATTTCCTCCCTTAGAAGAGCATCATGATGGGTTAGAAGAAGTGGTGTCTGTATATATAATTTGCTTACTGTTTTAGCAGTTCCTGATTGGTGGATCTAGTGCAGGTAGACATGTCAGTGCTTCTGAATATTTCTCCTTTTCTTCCTGCAGACATGAGAAAGGACTGCCAGCATACACATTGTTTTGTGTTTTTCAGTTCTGTCTGTCCACTTATTTGGAAGAATTAGTATCAGAAACTCTCTGGTGCCTCCCTGGCTAGCAAGACTACTGCTTATGAAGACCTGCAAAGAAGTCTTCAAAGCTGACAATTAATAACTGAGGAAGGAACGCCTAAGATGGAAACAAGTGTACAATGAGTGGTTTATACAGGAACAGCACCACACAGTGTACAGCTCACCCACCTTGTGAGCTGCAGGATCAGAGCACCTGGATGTGCCAGAGCTTCTAACTCAGGTGTGGGCAACAAAGAGCTGGGAGCTTTGAGCAGAATCTTCAATGTGAAACGTTCACAGCACATTTCCATGGGAACAGACACATGCTTTTCTTGTTGCCAAGGAGACAGTTACTGCCTTTTGAGACTGGTGAACATTGTGCCCAAAGCATTTCAGCATCTTTAAGATCATAAGGAGATTTACATATGCATAATCAGTCCCTTCTCTCCCCAGTAGACACATCAATCACTCTCCTCATTCCTATTTTCCAGAATCTGTTTTAAGCATTTTGATATGTCAGATTATTCCTAATACCTATTTTTGATACCAACAGTTTAAATTACATCATCAACCCATCTGTATGCCTGGAAGTGTGTTCAGCTATTGTTCTGCAACTCTTCTGATGCAATCTCACTGACCTAACTTGCAGTAAAACTAATTCCTTACTCTCCATGGATTTCCTGTGGTATTGATCTGTACTTGGAGAACAGCTGGTTGGCAAAGCCAGTGTCCATCTTTCCTCCATCTTCTCCCAGTTCCACTATTTTTAAACAGAAGCCATGTTCATAAAATCAAAGCGCTGTGTAGACTCAGGCCCTGGGGTGGAAGTGGTGCTGGAAGGCAGAACATGCACAGAGGAGGTGGATTCATGTGATAATTCTAGGCTTGGCTGTCCGGGGACCCAGCAGCTGGGTGAAGCCGTGACCAGTTTCCTGCTGCCCCTCCGTGGCAGGCTCTGCCACTTCACTGATGGGAAGGTCTGCAGCGTGGGACCTCCTGCACCACCACCCTGCAAGGAGCAGCCCCACAAGCTTAAGGAGATGTTCCTCAACCTGCTGTGAAGGAGCAAAGGTGGTTCCCTAGGCCACAGAAGCGGTGGCTACCAGACTGCTGGTGCCTCTGGTTCTCTTCACATTCTCACCTGTCTCACACACTTTTCCCTCATCCTTTCTGAAAAAACCCCACACTGATAGTTGAGATTTACAACTTGGGAGGGAGTGTCAGCTGCAACAGGGTCCAACCACTAACGCAGCAAGTCCAGGCTACCCTGAACCCATGTCCCTCAGCACCACATCTCTGGGGCTTTGAAACCCCTCCAGGGATGATGGGGACTCCACCACTGCCCTGGGCAGCCTGGGCCAGGGCCGAACAACCCTTTCCAGGGAGAAATTGTTCCCAAGCTCCAACCTAAACCTCCCCTGGCACAACTTGAGGCCGTTCCTCTTGGCTCATCACTTGTTTCTTGGGAGCAGAGCCCGACCCCCCCTGGCTCCAACCTCCTCTCAGGGGGTGTCAGAGAGCCAGAAGGTCTCCCCTCAGCCTCCTCTGCTCCAGGATCAACACCCCCAGCTCCCTCAGCTGCTCCTGGGCACACTTGTGCTCCAGACCCTTCCCCAGCTCCGTTGCCCTTCTCTGGACACGCTCCAGTCCCTCAATGTCCTTGTGGTCCTGAGGGGCCCAGAACTGACCCCAGGATTCGAGGAGCAGCCTCACCAGGGGATGATCTCTGCCCCGCTCCTGCTGGCCACACCAGTGCTAATCCCAGCCAGGATGCTGGTGGCCTTCTTGGGCACCTGGGCACATTCTGGTTTATATGCAGCCACTGTCACTCAACATCCCCAGGTCCTTTTCCACCAGGCACTTTCCAGCCACTGTGCCCCAAGCGTGGAACACTGCATGGACACAAGATGATCTGCTCCAAAGCTTTGCTTGTTATCAAGGTCAGACTGACTAGTTCCTCAGATCCTCCTGGCCCTTCTTGTAGATGGGGGTCACATTTGTTAAACTCCAGTCAACTGGGACCTCCCCAGCTACCCAAAACTGCTGATAATGATGGAAAGTGGCTTGGAGCACTTCCAACAGCTCCCTCAGTTCCCTTGGGTGGGTCCATCCAGCACCATAGACTTGTGGTGTGTCTAAGGGGTGTAGCATGTCACTGACTATTTCCCATTGGATTATGGGTACTTCATTCTGCTCTCCCTTCCTATCTTCAACATCAGGGGGTTGGGGTACCCTGAGAACAACTGGTCTTACTATTAAAGACTGAGGCAAAGAAGGCATTAAGTACCTTCCACCTTTACCTCATCCTTTGTCACAACATTCTCCCCCAATAATTAGTGGAGTTTCCCCTTACCCTTCCTTTTGTTGCTGATGTATTTATCGGGGAAAAAAAATTCCTCTCTTATACAGCAGTAGTCAGAGCAAGTTCTAGCTGAGCTCTAGCCTTTGTAATTTTTGCCCTCCATAACCTCATGACTGTCTTGTAGTTCTCTCAAGTTGCCTGTCCCTTCTTCAAAGGTCTTTTTTTTTTTTTTCAGTAACAATAGAATAAAAAAGAAGTGATAAATAGTACAAGTGATACTTAAAATTTCTACATTGCAGTCTCTGCTATAATATTCCGTTAGAGAACTTAATGTAATTGACTTAAAATCTATGCAAAAACATCCTCCTGGAAATAAGTAAATGTTTGATGCACTATCAAGATAATTTACAAAATTTTTGGCAATAAGCATTGCCATGTATTTAGAAAGTCAGAGTATATACTTGCCACTTATATTGGTGACAAAATAACGATATGCTTATTAGTAGTACTGTTCCTGCACAAAGGTGCTAACAACCTTGATAACCACAGGGGTGCTAGACAACTTAAACTTATTAGCTGGATGCTGCCTTTCAGCAGCTTTTTGAGAAAACCTGTGCATTTCTCAGACCATTACTGTTGACAAGAGATCTTGAAGAACTAAAGAAGATGGAAGGAAGTTAACACTGTGTCAGAAAATTAAGAAGAGGGCAGTGGATTGCATGAACGGCTAAGAGACCAGCAAGTCTGACAGTCTAACAGTATTGCTGCCACAGTACTCAGGAAATATTGGTACTATTAAAGAATCTTTTATAGTTAACACTAATCAGAATAATGGCTTTATGGAAAATATCTTGTCAAACTAAGCAGATCTATTTTCATAATGCTATTTATCAAAACCCTGCCAATTTGTTCATAGCCTCCCATAAATCATTGACCATGCAAGTAGGTTTAACTGGGGTTAGATCTGTCTAATCCAGACAGCTGATAACAACAGATATTTGATAGACTTCATCTCAACCCAGGGCACATGAGTGCACAGTTTATGAGCTGACCACCCCTGACAGCCAACAGAGAGAAACAGACACTTTTAGGGATGTTTCAAGAGATTAAAGTATGATCTATTTAAGTCTTTATATTAGTCTCTATACCCTGAGTAAACTCTCTACTCACTGTAAAATGAACCTGTGACAACTAGTTCAGTTGCAGACATCTAAAGTTGTTCAAATAATCCACATCTTTATGAATTTGTAATGCAGGGTGCCAAATTTTAAATTAAGAAATCACAGAACAGCAAAAGCACGTTGAGTAGCATAACTGCTTAACAATTAGTGATATAAACAGTTGCAAAGTGGCTAGTGTTTGTAAACTGCTACTCTTCAATTAGCTGCTGTGATAGAAACTGCTGCACAAACTCCAGTTACAGTGGTTATGCCCAGAGTAACATCAGCTAAAGAATGCTGTCTCATTGTCTTTAACTGGGCCACAGTCCTTGTTTTCTTCATGTTTCAAAAATTTCAAAATTAGAAGAGACAGAGAGATCCTGTGACAAAGAATACTGTTTAGGTTAAGAACCAGTGTTAATCTCATTTTCAGGTCCCACAAGTTGCTACAGCAAAACAGTTCAGGGGAGACACAAACCTCTAGGAATGAGTAGCCAGAGCACACTAGGAACTTCTTAAATCAACTTATCAATAAATGATATTTATGTCAAACCATGACTTCAATGTTTTCAAAGATGAGCGAGAATCCGAGCAGTTAGAAATATTTTTACAAATTACAAGTAAGAAAGGTGAAGAAAATTTATGATAAAACTCATGTGTATGTAACTGCATTTATAGGTACTTGAAACACAGTAATTTGGATTATTGTGGAATAATGAGAAAAGGAATCAAAGCAAGATTGCACCATGTTGCTGGCTCAGTGCTGGCTCTTCAGAAGGACTGAGTTTGGGAGGAAAAAAAAATCATGAAAGGCCAGGAGACAGTCTCAGGATTTCAACAGTTTAAATGCCAAACATCTTATAAGAAACCTTAGATCCTGACTCAAGTATACACTGCTGAGATATCTGCTGAACCCTGTATTTTTGAATAAAATACTCAACCTTCCACAAAAATCAGTACAGCACATGCTTCCTACATGTCTAAAAAGACCAAATCCTAAATAGTAACAGCCAAATGAAGAATCCACAGAAAGCAAGAGCTGAAGTGGGTGCATGAGCCAGGGACAACGTGGTATAACCAGCTGACACAAACTACTGCTGCAGCAAGGTTGTCCTGGTACCCCAAAACAGCTGTGAGGAGCAGAGCCAGAACACAGGTCTAAGAGGCAAAGCAGGGAAAAGGGAAAGAGTAACAGAAACTTCATTTAAAAAATAGTACAAAACATGAAGATGAGGAGAAAAGCACAGGAAGACCAGATAAGGAAAAAGGATCATGGAAAGATGTAAAGTTGTATGGAAAGCATTTATTGCAAACTGATGTAAGAGGCCCACAAAGAAAGTGGAAGAAAGCTAATGAACAAGAAAGAATTTAAGATGGAGCACAGATCTGGCAAGATAAAAAAATAAAATCTGTGACAGCACTGCCAGTGACTCAAGAGAAAAACAGTTGCAGGACAGAGTTAGGAGACAAGTTATATTATGTGGAACCAATGCTACGTTACGGAGTGAGAGGATAACACAAAGACTTACAGAGAAAATTATCAAGAACTTTATAATATAACCATAACTGTAAGACTATTACCCACCTTAACTTGTAATAGTTTTACTGAGGGATTAAATGTCTCTCATCAAGACAATGCAGAATATTAAATGTGTGCTGCAATTTGCCTAACAGTATTCAAGTTCCGGTTCATGCCAATAAAAAAGTGAGGCTCTCCAAAAGCCAAGTTCTCAGGTCAAGTCAGGTTTCTCCCACCAGACATCAGATACCACACCATTCCTGAAGCCAAGAAGTTCTCGCCCAAAACATGGGAAACCACTCCCCATCATTTCCTTTTCCTACTTTTTTTGTATTTTTCAAACAGGAGCACAAGTAAATGCTAGATAAAGTGCTAGTCCTAGATAAAGAAAACTCTCCATATTTACAACTCTTTTCCCCAACACTGATGCAAAGTTGTATTTAGCTCTCACCTATGGCAAGAAGCAGCAATGCACGGGAACAAGTTCCTGTGGAGCAGAAACAGAGCACAGCAGTCTAAATGTGAGGTGTGGAACAGACATCCACAGAGCAGAGGAAAGAAGATAAAGGAGTCATATGTGACAGCATAATCAAAACAGCAAGTAATCTAGCAGAGTAGTGTTAAATGCAGATAGATCCTTACTAAAATATTTGAGAGTTTCCCACTCTTTTAACCTTAACTGAGCAGTAGATTTAAGATAATTTTATTTTTATTTTTTATTTTAAGTAGTGGTTTTGTTGGATACTTGCTAGTCTTGTTTTTCAAATTAAAAGTGAAGGGACTCTGCAATGCACAACACTCACCATGCAGCAGAGACTCCTGTCACCCGGTTCTGTAAATCCAAAATGGTAACCCTCCCCTCCTGTACCACTGAAGGGTATATCTGATACCTGTGTCCTGCTTCTCACCAAGGCACTTTCATCCTTGCATGAAACTCAAAAATAAACCCTAAACATATCACCTTCTACCAGGGACCACATCTAGCCCCACTATGCAGAACACCCACTACATGATTTAGAGAGGAAAACATAACCGGGCTTGTTAAATTTTACTTCCTTTCGGTGAAAACTGATTTTAGAAAAATGTTCTCCTGCTTTCACTTTCTTCCCATCCAAAGTACACTCTGTAAATAGAAATAAAGTATTTTTATATTTTAAATCTGTACAACAGATCTGTACAGTTATGGGAAGCTTACATAGTCCAGAAGGCTGATACTCAACAGCAGGAATGAAGTCAAAGATAAAGAAGGGAGTTTGAGCTACACCATTTAACCTCTTTTTTTTTTTTTCCCTTTGAACTTGCTTAACAATGACTGATATCCAGAATAAAAGAGGGCTTTCTATCTTTAGACTTTAACAAACACTGTGGAAAAATTCACACTTCTGACACCATCAGATCTCAGACCAAAGGTCCACTTAGCCAACAGTTCATACCAGATGTTCAAAGAAAAACTGTACGAAATAAAATTTTTAAGTAAATACTCTGATTTTTTTTCTCTTTTTCTTTTTTTTTTTTTTTTCAGCTGTTATCAGGTATTCTGATAAACATACAGGGAACATTAAAACTTTTTTTACTATATGGGTAGGGCACCAGGGCCACAACACTGTAACTGCAAAAAGCAAGACATACATATTCCCTCTGCAGGACCTTCTTGTTGCTAGCAGTTTATCAACACCCAATCCTGGACCACCATGTCAGACTGCCAGGTCTGATACCTGCGCCTGAACCCATCTATACTGTAGACAGCTGAAACGTCTTTAAGCAATAAATGCTACAGTCTAATTTGGCATAAGCTGAAAAAAGAAAAAAACAACCACTCGAGTTTGTTTGAAGCCTGTTGCCTGATGATTTCATCACATGTCCCTATATTCTATAAACAGCAACTTGCCTTTCCTTCCTGATGACTGATGATCTCTAGCAGTTATCTTTGTCTATAATTTTTCTGAAATACTTCCGCTGGTGGAAATCTCTCCACCTCTCACCATCCTTATAATTTTTTCTGTGATTCTTCAAGTCCTACTAGTCATTGTACCTTAAGGGATACAGAACTACATTCACTCTTCAGAAAGCAGATGAACCATGGATTTATACAGTATTATAGCAATAATTTCAGCTTTTCTAATTGTTTTCCAGTGATACTGAACATTGATTTTTCCATTTTAAATGCTACTGTTGAGCTTATATTTTCAGGTCACTGTCTATAAAGATGCTCATATTTCTTTCCTGAGGAAGAACTGATAATTTTGCCAACAGTGTGGCTACATTGGCAGGCTTATTTTCTCTACACACTTTACATATCAATTCATCAAGCTTACATTTATTCTGACATATTATCATGCAGTTTTGGAACACTGCTGCCCTATCTTAAGAGACAGGTTTAGGTTCTACTGCACTGAATAGTGTCATATTATCAGCTAATTTTGTTGCTTCATTATTTACCTCTTTACAAATAATTCCGAACACCAATGAGGAACCACAAAAGCACTCCTTCCATTACAAAAATTGAACATTTATTTGTCCTTCTGCAGACACCTCTTCAAGAAGCTCCAGGGCCTAGGGAGTCTACCAGTTCAGGTCAGTCCTCTCCAAAGCTATGCCTGTAGTTTCTTAATGTCTTGCCAATTAGTTCAAGTATTCTTTTGTTCTATGTCTCTATGTTTGCCTCTCTGTGTGTTTTTCTTTAGCATTTCCCCTGTTTACTCATTATCCCCTTTGCACCAAAAATGTTCTTGACTGCGTAACCTTAATAAGGAAGAGGTGCACTCTCATCTTCTACATACCCTTATGCTTTCTCATGAAGTGCAGCACAGGGAAGTACAAAATTCTGCACCTGATGAGGAACAACTCCAGGCACCAATATATGCTGTGGGGCACACAGCTGGGAAGCAGCTTGTCAGAAAATGACACAAGGGTTCAAGTGACCACTAAATGGAACACGAGCCAGCACTGGGTCCATGCTGCAAAGGCACATGGTATCCTGGGCTGCATGAGGTAAAATACCATCCCACAGGCCGACGGGGGTGATCCTTCCCACTGCTCAGCACGGGTGAGGCCACAGCTGGAGTACTGTGTCCAGTACAGAGGAGGCATGGACATACTGGAGAGTCCAATGAAAGGACACAAAGATGATGAAGGGACTGGAGCATCTCTCCTAAGAGGGAAGTCCAAGAGCACTGGGACTGTTTGGCCTTTGACAAGAGAAGGCTTAGAGAGTATGTTTTTAATGTATGTGAACACCTGAAGAGAGAATACTGAGAAGATGAAGTCATGCTCTTTTCAGTGGTGCCAAATGACAGGACCAGAGGAAACAGGCAGAAACTGGAACACAGGAGGTTCCTCTGACACATCAGCAAATCCTGTTTGACAGTGAGGGTGACTGAGCACTAGAAGAAGTTGCCCAGAAAAGTTGGAGTCTCCCACCGTGGAGATACTCAAAGGCTGTCTCAGCATAGTCCTGGGAAACCAGCTCTGCTTGAGCCAGGGAGTTGGACAAGATAACCTCCAGAGGTCCCTTCCAGCCTCAACCAATCCATGATTCTGTGATTTCATACTTTTCCTCACTGCTTATGAGGAATTTTACTTATTGATGATGTACTTCCCTTACTAGCTTTTACATTATCTAGAAAACTTGCTAAGAGTATTTTCAGAACATTTAAGTCCAATACACTGAAAGGCCTACTCTTATTCACATGACCCATCAAAGGATTCTAATCCTAATAAAGCAGGGGTACAACAGATAATAGAATAGGAACATAACAGACCTGTGGGACACCATTTGCCCTATGGAAGACATACTAACTCTTTATGTGCAATGGCATGCTTAGACCCCAATCCTTTGAACAAAAGACAGGACTCTACTAATCATAACTTCACGTGCAATTTACAGTGTTAAATATAGTAACAGATGAGGATGGATGCAGCACCTGACAGAAATATTCACTCATTAAATTTTTAGGAGTTATGAAGAGCCTGACAGAAGATATTACAGAACACAGTATCAGTGAGTAGTTCTCGCTTACTTTTATCATACCCACAGACAGTGCTGGTCACATCTCTAAATAGCTATCTTACTAAGAGGAACTGAAAAAGAATGCTGGTTTATTTTGCACAGGAGGTGGGAAATGTAGAGCATTAAGAGTAACGCTGAGACAAAACTAGGAGCACATTATCTTGTAACGGAAGAACTAGGACACTGCCAACAAAATGAGATGGCAACAAAATCAAGATCAACAAATGCTTTTTCATGCAGAGTTCTTAGCCTGGGGCACTAACTGGCATAGGGCTTGCCAAGAGACATTGAGGATCTAGAAAGGACCAACCAGGTAAGGAGCATCCAGTTTTCTTGACCTTGCAAGCCACACAGCAGAACTTATACATGTCAAATGGCCACAAGACACATGGCAACATATTTCAGAGCATAGCAGAGAGAAGTACCAGATAGTACACAGAAAAGTTATGATAGCAGTCATCTCACATGTTCATCATACTCCCTTGGGCCCTAGCTGGTCTAGGCACACCACTGGATCACAGACAGGGAGACCTAATGATGGGATTCTGGGTAGTTCTGTTTAAAAGACTCTTTTATTTCCTCCCAATGTTAGGCCTGGCCTACCAAGCACAAAAATGGCATCAGAATTACTTACAAATCATATATAGATACCCTTGGACTAATCACATTCATTCATACAAGAATATCCAGAGCTATTAACGTTAAATGTTAAGAGAACAATGAGAAAGTTTGTAAAGAACCAAGCCCACAGAATAAAGGCCAGGCTTGACTTTGAACAGGATCCTTCTGAGAGGGGCAGCTTAATGCCTAGCATTGATCAGGAGGGATCTGAAAGACCATTCCAGCAGGGTGACTGAGTTTTATTAAGCTATTTTTTTCTGATTACAAATAAACACTATGAAATATCAATAATGTCCCAAATTTCCTGACACAAATTAAACAGTAAGTATAGTTAAAAGTGAAGATGCCTTTATGGAGACCTCTAGTAACTAGTCAGACAACATTGAACAGTGTTATTCAGTATATGGAGGTTAATACAAAATCAACTCAAATGAACTCGAGTGCAGGAGGAAACTGTTGGACCAAACCATCTTATTAAAAGAGGGATCCATTCAAAGTGTGTGTTTAAAGGAAAGGAATGGTCTAAGAAGAAAGAATGAAATGATCTCCTGAAGGAGGAGACCATGGTTTGAAAAGGGGGAAATCAACTCAGACTGAATGACCTGTGTGACACTGGCACAAAGAGACAGAGAGAGTAGAAAGCAAGGCTGGTAGGATGAATTCCTCTATGTACTTCAATCAGTAGAGAAGGCCATATTGGAACACTGAATAAGTAGTGCCAAGTACCACCCAGATGTCTGAAAAAATTAATAACACAACACATTTAATAAAATAGAGAGATGAACATGATGATGATGTTTAAGTATATTCAATGTCAGTACAAGCATTCATAAAATCCCAAGAAAAACTTTAAAGTTAAGTATAAAAAAAGACCAAATAGGAGCCAGTAGGCAAAAGCTGACATGAGACAAACTATGCCACAAACCATTACCACAGAGCACAGATTAGTTGGGAGCACTGGGCAGGGGGTGACAGTTAGGGTTAACTTCTGCCAGGGGAGGTTTAGGTCAGATATTAGGAAAAAATTCTTTACAGAGGAGGTGATCAGGCATTGGAATGAGCTGCCCAGGAAGGTGGCGGATTCTCCGTCCCTGGAGGTTTTTAAGAGACTGCATGTGTCACTCAGTGCAATGGCCTAGTAACCACGGTGGTAGTGGATCTTGATAATCGCAGAGGTCCTTTCCAAGCCTGCTGCTTCTGTGGTTCTGTTACAATGACACTCTCTCCTACATAAGCACAGCTGACATTATTATAACCTTCACTCCCTGCTTTCAAGATAGTCTGGCCGTCACAAACACAGTATTTACAGAATCACACTAGAGGGACTAGCATGGCCACCTTACTCACCTTATTTCTTGAAAAAGAGACTTGATAGTGCCTGTGTGTGCTAAGAAGAAGTCTTTAAATACCTACCGGCTCAATGCCCAAATGTAGATCAGTATCAAATCAGTGTTCCTCAGGGGACCACACTGGGACTGGGACTGTTCAATATCTTTATTAATTACACAGGTAGTGGGACTGAGGACGCCCTCAGCATGTCTGCAGACAACATCAAGCCAAGTGGTGCAGGTGACAGGCAAGAGGGAAGGGATGCCATCCAGACAGATCCCACTGGAGGAGTGGGCCCCTGTGAACCTCATGAAGTTCAGTGAGGCCAAGTGCACCTGCGTCAGGGCAATCATCAGTACCAGTACAGACTGGGGGAGGAACTGACTGAGAGCAGCTCTCTGGAGAAGAACCTGGTGGTACTGATAGATGAAAAATCAGACATGAGTTGGCAATGTGTACTTGCAGCCTAGAAAGCCAATCTTGTCCTGGGCTGTACCAAAAGAAGTGTGGCCAGCAGGTTGAGGGAGGGGATTCTTCCTCTCTGCTCTGCAGTCCTGAGACCCCACTTGGATCCAGCTCTGCAGCCCACAGTACAAAACTGACATAGACCTGCTGGAGTATGTCAAGGGAGAGCCATGAAAATTATTACAGGGCAGTAGCACTTTTCCTGTGATGAAAAGAAGAGACAGTTTGGGTTGTTCATCCTGGAGAAAAGAAGATCCAGGGAGACCTTATTGCAGCCTTTCAATACTTGAAGGGACTTCTAATGAAGATGGTGACTTTTTGCCAAGGTCTGTAGTGACAGGACAGGGAGCAAAGGTTTCTTACTGAATGAAGGTACGGTTACATTGGACATAAGACAGTCGTTTTTTATGATGATGGTGGACAGACTCTGGAACAGGAGTAGGATCTTTGAAGGTCCCTTACACCCAAATAATTCTATCATTCTAGGAGCAACGCATTGCAGGACCTTTGTACTTTATCCTGCAACTATTCATGATGGCCACTGTCCACACAAATCTGATCAGCATAGCAGCCAGCTCAGTTACTATGTGGTTATCCCTACCATCTCAAAGAAATAAAAACAAGAATAAAAAGCCTTAAGCAACCTTGCAGTATGTCCTTTCTCTGCCATGAAAATGGAAAACTTTAAAAAGTTATCTAGAAGTAACATTTAAAAATCGTTCCTAACAGTGCAAACACAGCTCTTGCTTTCCACATAGACATCAAATGTTATGCCTTGTTAGGACCTGAAATTGCACCAAACTAAGTCCCACTTCTTTCACATCATCAAAAGCACTTTTGCAAATTGAAGGCCACATGCTTATTAAATGTTAAGCCTACACAATTTCCCACAGCAGTACAATAATTCTGTGCCTATAGATTGAAAAATATTACTGGTAAATTGTATTTTCCTCTTTCCAGTTTAGAATCTTGAAAGGAACTGGCCTACCTTTAACCAAATTATTTTTAAAATTAATTCAGAGAGAATAAGTGTGCCAAACTTCAGGGTAAAAACTAAAAGATACAGTAGTGATTAGACTCTGAAACTGAACTTCTTGGAGCAGACAAGTTCTTCAGTCTAGCTAAAGGCTTCATCTAAGCCACAGTGATAGTGACATTCAAAGAGAAATGCTTCTGTCTCTAGCTTTGGGCAGCTACCATAGACAAAAACAGATGTCATGGTTCTGATAAGAGCACAGAAGAGTAAAGACACTATGAACGCATTATGGAGAACACAGCTGTAACTGAACTAAAAGAAAAAGCATGCAAGTTGTTATTTGGTTGTTTCTATGCACTTAGGACACTTCTGTATAAATTAATAACCTGCTTAACTCCTGTGGCATAATACCAGAACTCTTAATTGTTTACATTGTAAGTTCATAACCAGTCAATTTCTCCAGCTGCACATTTCCAGAAAGGTATGTTCTTGCACTGCTACTGAAATTTACATTCTTCCAAACAATCTGTTTGGAAACTACTGTGGTAACACTGCACTGGAAAATAAGTGAGCTCCAAGCAATTGAGAGTACTGAAAGCTAAGGTTAACACCTCACCTTTCCTCAAAAAAAGGTTAAAGGAGCTTCAATACATAAGCTCATCTGATTCCAGTAAGAGTGGGGGACTCTCTAATTGCATATATATACCAATGGGTATATTCCACATTAACACCAATCGTTTCTTAACAAGTTAGTCAGCACAGAGAAGGTGGCATGTGATAGTTAAAGAAACAGAAAGATTTGGAGTGAGATGCCAGAACTGAAAAGGAAATTTTCCTAGGTGTCAATCAGGAAACACCTTTTGCCACATTTGCTGCCTGGCATTCAATGGTCATCTTGAACCCAACAAACACAATCCACAAGTGCAAACACAAGTAACAAAATACCACATCTATTTCCTGCTTAGCAGGCTATTATGATTACTGTCCTTCCTATTTCTTTTGCCAAGCATCTGCAGTCACCCTCTTTTTGTCTGGGCTCTCCCTCTGCCAAATAGGTCTCATCCATATCTCAGACTTCTATCATTTGGAACCTGAATGAGATGAACTATCAGACTGCCTTTCTAAAAGACAAACTTTTACTCAGCGACAGCTGAGTGAGCTGGGTACGGGTACCCATTACCTTCAGGAACCCACTACAGTGAATGCTTCTACAGTCCAACCTGGATTCAGAATCCAAGAGAACAGAGAAGGACAGAATAGCAACTGAAAACAGAATCACAGAAAAGTTTATCACAGAAAATGGAAACAACTCCTTCCAATTGATATAATTTAACATTGAAACCGCAGATGGAAGAATTTGGGGGAATTTTGTAACATTGTTTACTCAAAACTAGTGACCCCGTAATTAGATGACTACAAAAACTAAAAGGCATGTGGAATTAAAAAACTGATTTAGCATTTGCCTCATTTTCCTCTTCCTTTTCCACATACCCATTATAAGCCCAAGACAGGATACTTGGGTCTGACTCAAGAGTCTTTAAATTCATGTAATTTATGACTGGTGGAGTAGTACTGAATCTCTCTGTAACAGGCTTTCCCTAGCTCAGACAAATGTGAAAAACCAGAGATAGCAGGCACTAGGCACAGTTCACAGTGGTGCTGCAGCAAGCTAAGCGATGTGGTTGTTAAAGGGCCAAATCAGATGACAGTAACAAGCCTTATGTGTCTTTAAAAACTATAACCTGGGCTATTTATTTCCAATGCAAAATATAACGCATCTTTATAGCAGATTATTTACACTACTAGTGAAATGACCTGTGCAGGCTATAAGGGGTGAAGAGGCACTGATCTAGCGCTGGGAAGAACAAAGTGCCTCACAGCCACACCAGGTACTGACTGGGAAAAAACAGATACAGGTGGATATTCACCAATGGAAGCAATGGGGCAAATATAACTAATGGTAGAAGATAAAGACCTGGCAGATGTGAGAAACTTATCATGGAAACTACCAACACCAGTAGGTACTGGAGAAGTCTACCATCTGGAAAGAGCTAACCATGCTAATTTAAACCATAGTTATCCTACAAATCAATAACCATCTGACAAGAACTAATCACATTTACTTGTCACTAGTGGAGTAATCAATTATCACAAAGGATACCTGTAACTACTACTTTTCATTCTTTCCTCTATTAGGCATGCTCTTAGCAACTAGCAACAAATTTGTTCTGAGCCAGACTACTGTGTCTCATCAGTACTCTCCCTTCCAGCACTAGCAGAAATGACCACAGAAAGAGCTGGCCAGTAAAAGGATCAGTTTAGATCAGCATCAACAAGCAGGCAGTTCAGATTTATTTCACAAACATTTCCCATGTGTTCAAAGGCAGAAATTTTCCAGTCCCAATACAAGTCGCAGACACATTCTTCCCCACCAGATCAGGTCACTTTTCAAAGGGCTAAAACCTACCTGTAGCAGACTAGGTAGCTGATGAACACTCAGAGTCACATCTATATAGACCAAGAGGAAGCAGGAAACTTATCCAAGAGGATGGGACAGGAGACCAGGTACTATGTCATGATGAATTAGCAGCAGATACTGTCATTGACTGGAAGCAGGAACAGATCTAAGACAGCAGGCCAAGGATGCATTTGGATCCAGCTCTGAAAAGAGAAAGTACACACTGAGTGAAAGGGAAGTAACATGAAATACAAAAAAAATTTCCTAGAACAGCACCATCCCATGTGACACTTCATAAGCAGCACAACTGAAAAAGAAAGGGGGAAAAAAAATGGGAAAAAGCAAGAAAGAAAAGATGCAACTGACAGTGCAGGCAACTGCACATAGTTGCACACCCATGTTGTCCAAACTACTTTTGCCCAGGCATTAGACCATCCTTACAAGCTATTCAACTTACAGATGGGAGCCAGCTTCTATCTGGGCAGATGGGAGAAATCATTAAGAAAGTATACCACTTGCCTAAAGCCTGTCAGCATGCTGAGGCATGCTCTAGTCAGAACCATAGGGTGGTTAAGATTGGAAGACTTCTGGAATCTATGTCTAACCAAGAAGCAAGTGTTCCTTTTCACATAGATATTCTCAGTTGTGCTTCTGCCCCAGACATCTCTGATAACCCTTAGGAGACAGTTCGGAACTTTAACCACATCATCTTGCTTTCATGCTTAAAAAAACCCAAAACCTTAAAGACTATCAGAATACTCTGGAATTTCAGCTGGCTTTATTAGCTGCCCTGGTTGGATGGTGAGTGTTGCAAACTTGAGGAACTAGTAATCCCACAGGCTACGGCACAGTCAGGCAGCCTCAGTGTCTGCGTATTTGTGATAGGTCCCAGAGAAGATGACCCAGGGTAAGAAGGAAAAGTGAGTTGCTCCTTGGGAAGAACTGAGCCAACTGCACCTGTGTATACACAGCACTGCTGCTTTTGACAGCTCGCTACTGTAGCTGAAGAGAAGCATTACAACAGAACAGATGTGAACATCAGCACTCACAGCATTCATGGGTGTAAGCACATACCTAGTCATGCACTTAGAAGCAACTGCTCAAAAGAATGGAGACAAGAAAGGGAAATAAGAGCATCCGAGTGCCAGCACAAGAGCAGACAAACCCATCAGGGACAGTAACAAGGTTTTAGGTTCAGCAGGGTCAAAACAAGGGAAGAAAAAAATGGCAGAAATAAGATTGTGGTGAATTGTGCTAAAATAGAGCTGAAGTCAAGGAAGGACAGACTCCAGGAAAGCAGTGGCTGTAGAACACAGCAATGGAGACAGTGCAAGAGATGGGTCAGAAAACTGCACAAGGTACAGAAAGGAACCTCACTGCAGCACAACAGAGAAGGAGGCAAAAAAAGGCTGAGAGTGTTAGGAATCTCATCCTCACCCTGTCTTTAGGGGTAAGGCCAGTCTGGGAGCTTCTTTCTCACAGAGAGCAGGAGATTCTGTCTGGGAAGATGGGCTGGTTCTTCATGGTGGTATCCCGATAGTAAGCTGTAAGTTGTTGACTGCAGCACTAAGGAACTCGTCCTCTTCAGAAGCCTCAGAACTCCGCTGGATGGGCAGCAGTATGAAGCCAGTCTCTCCAGGAAGGGCAGTGCTGACAGCACTGGGCAAGGACACTGCACAAACACAGCCCAAAATCATGCTACCTGGTGAACAACCTTGCTCTTGCCTCATTCCCAGCAGCAACTTGCCCACAGGGTCCCTCCACAGGCCCTGCTCATGGAGGGGACAGAGGAGACTACAGGCCCCAGGGAACAGGCAGGAATGACTAACAATCTCCATCAGCAAGATCACGTCACCAAAGTGAGATGGTTTGCCTGTGTAGGTAGTCAAGATCTTCCACAGCATTAGTCTCCTACAGATATGGATCAGTTTGTCCCGAGAGAGTACCTGGGACTGTGTATCTCCTGGAAAAAGAACTGAAACAGAACTGCAAAAGACAAATTCTTTCTCAAAAGGTGCTATCTCCCACACGAAGGCTGGCTGTTCCTGGAGCACTGGAGCCAGATGTCAGGTAGTCACAGGACAGCACTGGGCTGAGGGGTGTCTCCAGACACAGGGTGTTATTAAGAGAACCCTCCCCTCCAGCGGACCATACGAGGGCAGACTGGGCGATTCCAAACGAGCAAGTCCATCCCTGCTGAGGGAAAAGACCCCCAAGGAGGCTCGCAGTCCGCCTCAGGGAGTGGAAAATGAGAACTGGGCTCCTGTGCTCTGCCTGCCTCTCCGAGCCAGATGAGTCTCTGCGGGGCAGCGAAGCCACCGGAGCCCGGCTGGGGGCGGCGGCCGAGTCCGAAGGGAAGAACGGAGAGCTCGGAGGGCCGGTCCTCGGGGCGTTCCGGCCGCGGCTCCGCGGGGGAGCCGAGCGGCGGCGGGTGAGGGCCCCGGCGGGCTGCACAGCAACAGTGCGGGCTCCCCTGGTGCCCTGCAGGTAGCACCAGCGGCCGGGGTCGGCGCCCGGCCCGGTGACACCGCTGGCGAGGGCAATGAGAAGGCGGGGATGTCCCGCACCAGAGCTTCCGCAGGTGCTCGGGGCAGAGCCCCGGCAAGTGCCGCCACGAGCTATCATCCGGACGGAAGCCCAGGGCGGGGGGGGAGGCAGGACCCGGGGCAAAGCTCACCGTCCCGTCCATGCTCCTCCCCGCCGTGCCGCTCTCCCGCTCGCAGCGGGACCGCCGTCCCCGCCCGGGGCGCCTGCGCGGCGCTGCGGTAGGGGCGCAGGGATCGTCTGCAAAGCGCGCGTCGGCCGCCGCCCGCGCAGGAGCGGCAGCGCTGAGTCGGGGTGGGCTGCCCGCAGCAGCGCCCTCCCCACTGGGAGAGAGGGTCCCGAGGCGAGAATCACCGCTCCTCCAGCCCAGCCCGCTCCGGCCTTCCCGCCTTTTAGCGACAGCAGGGCGGTGTTTCCGCGGTCCCCGGCGCTCACTTCTCAGCCCGGTGGGGGCGGCGCGGCACGAAGCTCCTCCCGCGAACGGGCGAAGGCAGCACTCGCACCTCTCAAGCCCCCCGGGCAACCTCAGCTCTGATGCCTCCGGATAACTCTCTCGCCCGCCGGCTGCGTCCACAGCAGCCTCGGATGAGGGTTAGGCTGTGGAGCCACCGCTGCAGTCCATTCCCGCC
>JAJQWJ010000002.1:149271921-149556921 GCA_023637945.1 Phaethornis superciliosus | reverse complement strand
AGGGTGACACTGAGGCTGTGTTTGCAACACAGGCTGCTGCAGTACAACCTCAGCCAGCTCAGAGTGACTCAACAGCCCACAGGCAGCTCTCAGAATGGGAGAATTTGCTGTGCAGATGAGGTCTGTGTGGTGTGCTGCCTGCGGAACAGAAGCCAGCCCAGTGCTGCGCCACTCGGGGTACCCCTCCTCTAAGGATGTCGCATTATCTGCACTACTCTCTCTTTACTGTGTTACTCTTAACACATCATATTTTAAATTACACCTTACACAGTCCAAGTACCTTTCCTATTGGGTTTGTAGCAGATCAGCACCTCCTTGTGAAAACCCCTCATAACAAGAAAAGAATTTCCCAGTTAGCTTCTCTTGTTCTCACTCTTGGAGTTTTGCTCAGCAGCAAATGTGCATTGCAGTCAAACACTCAGCAGAGATCTGCCTTATTCTCATGTAAATACAGGTATCTCTTACTTTTTCAGTAACAAATCTGATTATTGCTATCCCATCTGAAGTATGGTCCAGACTTCAAATACTTTTTACGAAGCTTTTCTAACCAGAAACACCGGACCTCACTCACTTCATGAGTATCACAAAGACAATCACTTTCTTAGTGGGTTATTGACACTCACTGGCTCAACACACTGCAATTCCAAAGTTCACATCAGGGGTCCATTTCTAGGATCCTGCCTGGGAAGAACTGAAAAGCTGAAAGCTTTGCAGCAAAAAGATTGGTGGGGTCATGATGATAACAAGTTAAACACAAGCCAGTAGCATTCCCTCCATGGTGTCCAGTGATGCAACAAGAGGCAACAGGCACAAACTGCAAGACAAGAAACTCCACCTAAACGTAAGAACTTTTTAGCTGTAGGAGTTACGCACTTGAATAGATTGCCAGGAGATTGTAGAGCTACCACCCATGGTGAGATTTAAAATGCAACTGGACACAGCCCTGAGCAACCTGCTATAGCTGACCCTCTCTGCAGGGATGGCGTTGAACTTGGTCAATTGCAGAGGCCCTTTCTCCATGATACCCAATAGGGAAACGTAAACATTATCTGTTTGCTGAATTTTCAGGTAACTGATTTTGCAGTTAACTTTTTTATACACAAGTACGTCTTACATCTGAATCAATTTGTACAACAGTCCTGACCTCATTTTCTCCCACCCAAAGGTTAACCTTTGCTTTCTGAAAACTTTTACCCACCTTCTTCCTTCAAATAATCAAATACAATGAGTGACATATGGCCTAATACCTGTTCCCATAGGAGCACTCTGAAAACTCACACCTGGTCACCATAAGAAAGCTTGTTATCACTTTCACAAATTACATTAAAGAAAACATGGACACCAACTGGGAATAAGCAGTTATCTGCTTCCACTAAGCTGTGCACTGCAAAAAAGTTAATATATCTGATGGAAACCAGGTTCCAAAACCATGTGTAACAAAGTGGTGTAGAGCCAAAGGCATGACCACAAAGTATGGTGTAACCCATTTCTGTCCCTCAGAACAGGTGCACAGGCTCATTCCTTCTGCAGGTGCAGGACTTACCAGGTAATCAGATGGAAGCTGTTAACTCTGCTGGCTGTGCAGCCAATGTGATGGGAAGGGACATATCTATTGTTTTCACAGATCTGCAGCACTGCAAGGTAGCTCCTGGGGACCTTCAGCCAGTTCCTGGTTACTACCTAGGGCACACAGCAGTCCTGTGTCACACCATGCTGCTAAGCCAAGCTGAAGTGACCTCAGTGCACCCCAAAGAGAATTTTCTGTTCCAAGATTACACCCCCAAAGGGATGTTCTGCAGTTGTGGAGGAGCCAAAGACAGCAAAGTGAAAGAGCATTGAATAGCTTTGTCCAGCAGCAAACTAAAGCAGCAGTTTGTGCCTCTCTGAAAAAGAAATGCATGAAGACATAAACACACAGGAGGGTGCAACACCTGGGAGCAGCATGGTCAAGGTAACTGTTCCAGTACACAGCTTGTACTCACCCTCTCTGCACTGCTACACAGTGCAGCTTGCTTCACATCCCTCACCCCAGAGGTTCTAAGCTTACAAGTAACCACATAAGTAACCACATGGATCTGCCTGGAAAGAAACTTTTATTTATTTTAAAACACACAAATAAACAACTCCACAAAAAAAAAACCACACAAAAAAAGCCAACCAACCAAACAAAAACCCAAAAAACAAACAAACAAACAAACAAAAAAACCCAAAACCCAGCCTCTTTCCGTAATCCAGGCCTGTGCCTCAGAGCAGGGCTGGGGAAGTCTTCCTCTTCCCTTGACCTCCCATGCCCTTCACCCATGGCAAGGCTGGCAAGGGGATGCAAAGTGCTGAGTGTTAAGGTGCTGAGAAGCTCTTCGTGTTTCCAGTCCCTCAAGTGCTGTTGGCCTGCTCCTGCTCAAAGAGGGCCATGGCTAGATGGGAGCGGGATGCCAGTCCTTCCAAGTTACTGAGTACGCAGCGGTGGTACAGCTCCTCGCTGAGCCGGGGGTTGCAGCTCCTCAGGGCGTACTTCTGCACCAACCCAGGCTCCACAGCCCTGAAGAGGTGCAGGCCAGAGTAGTGCAGGAAGACATCAAACACCTCCATGCTCTCAAGGACCTCATCTCGGTCCAGGATATCAGCTGCCAGCTTGGTTCGTGCTGTCATGTAGTCAGAGTTGTAGAAGCAGGCCTCAGCAAAGGAATGTCTGTCAAAATGTCCATCCCGCAGGAAATCAGTGCCAGAGGATGCAGTCTGCTCCCCCCGGTACACCAGGGCAGGGTTAAACTCCTGGAAATGGACTGGGAAGAAGACCTGCCAATTGCTGATGGTGTTCATGCGGCAGCGGTTCAGGAACTCCATGTTGATTTCTGTCCAGACACTGGCCAAGAAGAACAGTGTGTCCACGGGGTGCTTCTTTGAGACTATATCCATGAGTTTCACCTGCGACGGCACCTCAGTTTTCACACTAATCCAGGGGATTTTAACTTCTGTATAGCGTTTCTCCAGTTCTCCTACCATGGCTTTGACTCCAGCAAAAACATCCACCTGACTGACTCGCTGGGCATCGTAGGGATGGTAGATGAAAAGCAGTGTCAGCAAAGCATTATCACGTGTGTCCAGTGTGTTCATAGCAAACATATCCAGGAAGTTGGCCACGAAATCCAGGTCCTGAACAGTCAGGGGCAGTACCAGTTGCACCCGAGTGGCCTCTGTCACATACGGCATGGGAATAATTTCCACTTTACTCAGGGGACGCACCAAGCTCACTCGCTTGGCCACAACGTGACTATGGCCTTTCTGGGTGACGGCCTCCAGCAGCAAGTCCAGGGTGTACTCCATGCCCCGGGTGGGGTCGAAGCGCCGGTAGCCGTTGAGCAGCTGCCGCTTGCTGAAGCGGAGGAGGGGTTGGTACCGGCGGTTCAGCTGTTCCACTGCTGATTCTATGATCTCACTGACATCGGCCTTGCTGGCCCCGGAGAGTTCACACTTGGGAGAGCCATCAGGACAGGAGAAAAGGTGCTGCTCGGTGAAGTAGTCCCAGCTAATGACCTCAAACCGTGACTTTGGAAGGAAAGGGGCATTGATGCCCACAGGCCAAGTCAAGCCTGCCTCACCTGCAGGGGTCAGTGATGTCAGGTTCCTGATCTGCATCTGTGCAAAGAGAGAACACACACTGAGCCCACCACCTGCTCCAGAGGGTCCAGGCCATCTCCCAACTGGGCCTGCTTAGAACTGTATCTTGGTAGTATGACACCATCAGTTTTGGGTAACACAGTGTTAGAAACACTATTTCTGAAACACAGGACTATGTCCTAACATGACCCCGCAGCCCAGAAGAAGTCCTGGGATGCATCGAAAGAAGCGTGGCCAGCAGGGAGAGGGGGGCATTTTTCCCCCTGTGCTCTTCTCTTCTGAGACCCCTCCTGAGGACCCCTCAGTTCTGGAGCCCCAAAATAAGTAGTAAATGGAGCTGTTGGAGCCAGTCCAGAGGAGGCCCTGGAGATATTGAGAGGGCTGGAGCAGCTCTGTTCTGGAGCAAGGCTGAGAGAGTTGGGGGTGTTCAGCCTGGAGAAGAGAAGGCTGCAATGGGGAGACCTTAGAGCACCTTCCAGTGCCTGAAGGGGCTCCAGGAAAGCTGGGAAGGGTCTTGGGACAAGGGACTTTCAGAGGGATGGGATGAGGGGGAAGGGTTTCCATCTGCAAGAGGAAAGATGGAAAGGAGATGGGAGGGAGAAATTCCTTGGTGTAAGGGTAGTGAGCCCCTGGCCCAGGCTGCCTGAGAAGCTGTGGCTGCCCCATCCCTGGCAGTGTTGAAGGCCAGGTTGGATGTGTCTTGGAGCAACCCCAGGAGGGCTGGTAGGAGTTAACCCTGCCCATGCAGGGGGATGGAAGCTAGATGATCTGCAAGGTCCTTGCAAAACTAAACCATTCTATGACATCGTGTCAGGCTCAGTCATATACAGACAGAAGGAATCGCCTCTTCTTGCTGGGCTGAAAGGAAACATGTTTGGTGGAAGAGTTCCTGCCCCACCACATACCTGGAGGTCCTGGATCTCCTGGTAGGCTTTGTCCAGCTGGATCCTGCTGAAGTGCTTGTGCAGCCGGTACATCAGGGTCATGTCAGACACAGGATGCACAGCAAGAGCTGCTTGGAACTCCTCCACTTCCTCCTTCTCTGGCTCAGTATTTTTGGCCAATTCGTAGGTGCGATAGTGCTGGCCCTGAAAAAGACAGGATACAGAGAAACTGGGAAGAAACTCAAGCTCCTAGAGAACCTTTCTCTCACATGCATTTGTCCCTCTTTCCATGCTGACTGCAGTACTCAAAGAAAAAAAAAAACAAAAGAGCTGTATACCAGCCCCTATGCACATCCACTTGCTCCTTGTACCAATGTGCTCTTCACCCAAACTCCAAAATCCTGTAGATCAGGACCTGCTACTAGGCTGAAAGTTAAACACTCTCTGTGCTGGCTCTCCCCCAGCATCTCAGCCTGGATCATGGGCTGCTCCCCAGTGCTGCCACAACATACAGCCCATTCCTCTGGAGCTCACATGCTACTCTATGCAGCAAAGTAAGAGGATGGGTTCTGTCGAGCTCAGCTCACAGAAAACCCTGTGAAGGGTCAACCACAGAATGTCAGGTTGGAAGGGATCTCAAGGATCACCTGGTCCAACCCTACTAGTATTATAGTTTATATGAGATGTCTCAGCACCCCAAACTTAAGACTTCAAACTTTCTGGAGTGGAGGAATGCACCATTTCCCCTGGGAGACCATTCAAATATCTGACTGTCCTCAGAGTGAAAAATTTTCCTCGTGTCCAATGGGAATCTCAGGAGGTGGTACCTGGATCTGAGACACGCAAGTGATACCCAGAAAGTCAATGATGCAACGTCCCAGCCACTCATCTGGCCGCACACTGAGGATCTCATTGCGGCAGCTGTCCAGATGTGGATGGAGCTTCAGCAACAGGCTGCGGGACAACAGGTACCCAAACCCCCCGTGACAGTAACGGGCCTGCTCATCCCCCCCGATAAACTCCTCAGCTCGTCCCAGGTAGACATCTTGATTAATGCTGAGATGGGTCACCAGAGCCTTGACCTGCTCAGCCTGGGCATAGGTGTCATCCTGCATGATGTAGAACCAGTCATAGTCAGATCCAAAGTGCTGGTGGATGTAGTGCACAGTCTCGTACATGAGCCAGATAGGCCGCTCGTCACCGTGAGCCACCAGCACCATGCCGTGGGGCACCTTGGCACTGCGCAGGCCCGTGAAGTATAGCAGGCGGGGGAAGTGGTGGGCCACAGTCTTGTTCACTGCCACGGCCAAGCTGTTGAGGGTGGCCTTGGAGGTCAGCACGGCCACAAACAGGCGTTCATGGAACCCCAGCTCTGTCTGGATGTAGCGAGTTCTGCAAAGGAAGAACATGTCCAGGTGAGAAACAGCTCGGTAGTAAAAAACAAAGAGTTACGGTAACTTGGGAGGAGCCTCTGCCTGCCAGAGTCTACCAACAGTGAAACAGTAAAGCCTCAAGGCAGCACTTCAGTGAAGACTCACTAGCAAAAAAATCCCACCTAGTAAAAACACCCTTCCTTCCAGGAATCTGGGCTAGGAAAACGGTGCTTATACAGGCAAAACAAATAAAAACACAGAGATTACCACTTGCAAGCTGCATACATCATTAGTTCCTTACAAGTTTTCTGATGAGCACCCAAGCTAAGAAAGTTTTGAGGAACAATGCAACATAGTCTGTTAGACATGAGCAGTAAAAGAACAAATATTCTCAATATTCTTGGGCAGTTTTATTGCCTTTAAAAAACAAAAGTTAGCTTCTGGTTCACTTGTCCTGCAGACCCTCAAAGTAACAATCGCGAAGTGTTGCATCACAGTGTCACCAGAGCGCATGTGCACGCAGCACATTGCCCCGTGAACCCATTTACCTCACCGGAGATTCAGCGCACCAAGCGCCCCCCCACACGCGGTTGTTGCCCCCTCGAAGGAGCACGTGTTACCTGAGCACTTTTTTGTAAGGCTTGTTGGGGTCCCGGTAGTACGGAACGATCCGAGGCCTGAAATCTTCCTGGCCCAGGCCCAGCATCCCCTCCGCCGCCTCGGGCCGCGCTCCACCGGGAAGGGCTGCGGCCCGGCCCGCCGCCCCCAGGCACTGCTCGTCCCCGCCGCCCTGGCTCCAAGAGGCGCGGAGAAGGCTCAGACTACAGCCCAGGGACAGCCCCAGAAGCAGTGGCAGCGCGGGCCGCAGCGCGGCCACCAGCGCAGCCAAGCGCATGGCGGCGGCACCGGCCGGGATACAGCCGCGGGCGGGCCGGTCCGCTCCGGTGCCAGTGGCTGCAGTAAGGCCCCTAAGCGCGGGGAGGGCTCGCGGAGCCGCTCCAGCGATCGGAAATCCGGTAGCCGCGAGGCATGGTCGGCGCAGGGAGGGCAGCAGCAGACGGCCGAGAGAGCGCGGCAACTGCTGCCGGGCCGCACGCGTCAGCGGCCCGGGAGCTCTCCCACCTGCGGCCCTGCTACGCGCAGCCCGGGGGCGGCCCGAAGCTGCACGCCAGAGTACCGGGGGGACACAGCGGCTACCGCCCGCCCACCCCGCCGAAGCCACCTCAGCTGCGGCCGCCGCATCGCCGCCCGTGCGCGCTTCCGCTTCCGCCTCCCGCGGTAGTACTGTGACCGGCCGTTCTAGCCTAGGGCGCCGTCGCCTCTATGGTACCGATGACGTCACGTGCAGCAACCCCCGCCTCCTTCCGCGGGAGCGACGCGCGGGGTGGGCGGAGCCTGGGCCCAGCGGCGCGTGGTGCACGCCGGAAGGCGCAGTACCAGCAGCCGGCGGCGCGTAGCCGCCCCCGCGTGGGGTGGAGGTGAGCGCGGACTCCACTTCCCAGCGCCGCGCGGGCGTCTGGCGTGACTGACGTTACGCGCTCTGATTGGCAGCCGCTCCTGGGGGGCGGGCCGTGCGCACGCGGTAGCAGCTGTCCTGCTGCGAGAGAAGGAACGCGCCGAGCAGCCGGTGCGGGCCTGGCCGGGCCGGGCGGAGGGGGTGGGGCAGGAGGAGCGGGCCGGGCCGGGCCGGGCCGGGTTGGGTTGGGTAGGGTAGGGTAGGGTAGCGCAGCGCGGGCGGGCGGGAAGCCCTTCCTCCCTTGGTTGGGCTCGTCGGTGCCGCGTGCTCCGGGGCGGGCGGTGCACGGGGCCGTCGAGGCGGGAACTGGGGCGGGGCGAAGCGGTGCGGGCCGATCGGAGAGGCCTAACTGCGCTTGTGGTACACCCGCCACAGGCCCTTCGCCGCGCCATGCCCTCGGACCTGGCCAAGAAGAAGGCGGCCAAGAAGAAGGAGGCGGCCAAGGCCCGACAGCGGCCACGCCGGGCCGCGGATGAAAACGGCGATGGCGGGACGGAGCCGCAGGAGGTCCGGCCGCCGGAGGCTAACGGAATGCTGGTACCAGGTGAGAGGCAGCCCAACCGCGTTTTCCGTCCCGCTGCGCCGGCGGGTGCTGGGTCGTACCGTGTGCCCCGCGGACGTGGCAGCCCCGCGCCTCCCAGCAGGGCTGTGCACAAGGTGTTAAACCGGGACATATGCTCCTCTTTCGGTGAAGCCCCGTGGATGGGGACCAACGGCCGGTAGCGTCAGTGTCTCTGGCTTTGCCCCACAGGACTCCCCGCACTCCGGCGGCGCTCCGAGGTCAGGGGCGGGCCGAGTCCCCGGCCCCTGGCTGGGAGTGCTGGTGGTGCGTTTTCAAACAGATCCTGTCTCATCTGCTCTTACCCGATGCCCAGACCTGTTGGTTTCGTTGGGGTTTTTTGTCAGTTTTTTCGTTTTCTTGCTGCAGGAGCCCCTGTAGTGTCTGAACTCTCACTGTTGTCTCGGCTTGTCCTTTCCCTGGGGCACACACGGTGTGCGGGAACTGAGAGCCCGGTTACGTTGATGAGGCAGACTTTGTCAACAAAGAGCTGTTGAGCCCCCCAGAGCAGGCAGGCGAGGTAAAGCCTACAGAGTGGAGAGGCATTTTGTGTCCTTACTACAGCCCACCGGTAACCCGGGTTGTCGGACACAGACCTCCGGGCGAGCCCATGGTGCTGTCGGCGGTTCTCGGTGTCTGGCAGAGACTCGGGGACGGGGTGACGGGGCCGCTCTCCCCGTGGTCCCCAGGAACGCTGCCGGCGGACGGGACTGGGCCCACAGACCGGGCCCTGCCGGTGGCCGATCGCGGCCCGGTCCCGACGAAGGGGGCGGCCCCGGCACTGGTCGCAGTCCCGGCCGGCTGTGGGCGGGGTCTCTGCGCCCGCTGGAGAGAGCCAGCCAATGGCCGTGAGCTCCCGGGTACCGTCCTCCTATTGGCGGAATCTGTGGGGGTGGGGACTGCGTGTGCTTGTGCTCCCGGACGGGCTGTAGGACTTCCGGGGGCTATCGAACCGGGCCGGGCACTGATGGGGTGGTGCAGGCAGGGCAGGTTTTGTGGGTCAGCACGTTCCTCTTTGCTGATACCCGGTGAGGTGATTGTCTGATCGGCTCCGCTTTGACCCGCTCTGCTTGTGGGTGTCAGGGTTCTGCGCGGCCTGTGCCAGTGTCCCTGGCAGTGTTTGCTCCTCCTGACTTCCAGCGGCTGGGTGAGCTGGAGGTCTTGAGCCTGGAGCAGAGGAGGCTGAGGGGAGACCTTCTGTCTCTCTGCAACCCCCTGAGAGGAGGATGGAGCCAAGGGGCGGTCGGACTCTGCTCCCAAGGAACAAGGGATGGGACAAGAAGAACTTTTGGCACAACTCAAGTTGTGCCAGGGGAGGTTTAGGTTGGAGCTGGGGAAGAATTTCTCCCTGGAAAGGGTTGTCAGGGCCTGGCCCAGGCTGCCCAGGGCAGGGCTGGAGTCCCCATTATGCCTGAAGGGGTTTCAAAGATGTGGTGCTGAAGGACATGGGACAATGGTGGCTTTGGCAGTGCTGGGTTAATATTTGGATGATCTTGAAGGTCTTTTCCAACCAAAATTATTCCATGATAATAGTGATTTTTCTGAGCGAGTGATTTGCCGGCTGCACCAGGTGTTTACAGACAGGGTGATAACTCTCAGGCCTAAACATGAACAATCTGAAGATCAGGCCTCTGCTCTGAGGCATCTGTTAATCACAGATCCACAATGCCATTTCCTTCTTCAAATGGCAGTGTCACACCAAAGAGTAATAACTGGACTGTAACTCAGGTCTGCACCAGGAGATTATGACAGGAAAGATTTGCCTATACTGTAGGAGGAAAGGAAGAGGTGGGATTCATGTGGACATACTAGGTTCTCAAAAAATTAGTAAGGCTTGCCCCAGTGCTGCTGCTGCTTTCTTTATCTCAGCTTTCACTTAATTTATTTTCTAGCTGAGTTTTCTTTTGCCCAGCCCTTTCCTCAATCTTTCAAGCAATACTCTGGAAGTTTTCTTCCCACCCCAGTCCTTACAGCAGTGAGGGTTTGTCCCTTCATGCCGGGTAATAATCTAGCTTGTTCTGGCTGCTCACTTAGTTCTACTGGTCATATTTTGTTTAGAGAGCAGGTTGAAGTTCCTGTTAGACCATGTATACCCATCTACTAAGCTGAAAAGCTGAGTGTTGTTGCATCTGGGGTTCCTCAACCTGTCTGCAGAAATGGAGACACAAGGAGCTGTCTTTGTGACCATGGGCCACTTAGTACAGGGGCTTGTGGTTTCCCTTGTGTTTGGAAACCAGTAACGTTTCTGGTGTGTTTCTGTGTTTAGAGGTGGATGCTCTTACAAAGGAGTTGGAGGACTTTGAATTAAAGAAAGCTGCCGCCCGTGCTGTGACAGGAGTGCTGGCCTCCCATCCCAACAGCACTGATGTGCACATCATCAACCTCTCACTGACCTTCCATGGCCAGGAGCTGCTGAGTGATACAAAACTTGAACTGAACTCCGGGAGACGCTACGGCCTGATTGGACTCAATGGGATAGGTAAGCTGTGGGGCAGTGACATGGGCTTCTTGGAGCTGGGTAAAGATCCTGTCCTGAAAAGCTGGGCAGGTGCTGGAAATCAGAGAGGTGGCTGGTAGACAGACATGGCTGGGACACAGCAGTTTCTGTTCCCTTGTGTCCCCACCCAGGAAGAGGGATTGTTAGGATCAAAGTATGATGTTGCTTTCTAGCTTTCGACTGTGCGTTTGAATTTTTTTCTGTGGAGACCTGGGAGAGATGTCTGGGATCTGTGCATCTGTCTGATTCCTGTTTGAAGCATTTGTTTAGCAGTTCTGTAAACACTGGTGTTGTTGGTCAAAGAATTTGCACATAGTGAAGGAGCAGGGATTTGGGGGTTTGGCCTGAATGGGGCAACAACTTTACAATACTTGGAGAATCCATGGAGAGGTGCAGGGTATGGGTGGGAGGGCAGGCTGTGGCAGTGAGGCAGTAGGCTCTGCTTTGTCTCTAAGTCATATGGCCTCTTGGGCAAGAAATTTCCCATTTTGGGGGGATGGAATTAATGGGATCTGACTGCATCTCATGCATATCTCTGTGACATTATATCTCGCTGAATCCAACAGTTCATTGGGGAGTGTCTGTCTGCACACAGGGAAATCCATGCTTTTGTCAGCTATTGGGAAACGAGAAGTGCCCATCCCAGAGCATATTGACATCTACCACCTGACCCGAGAGATGCCTCCCAGTGACAAGACCCCTCTGCAGTGTGTGATGGAGGTGGACACAGAGAGGGCCATGCTGGAACGAGAGGCGGAACGCCTGGCTCATGAAGATGGTAAAGCTTCTTGGAGTCCCTGTGGACAAGGGGCATTTCCTCCATTTCCCTTCCCACCAAAAAAAAGGTCTTCTTTGGGTTCCTTGGCAGAATTGTTGCATGTTAAAGCATCTGTTTTCCCCAGCTACCCTGGAGTAGTTGAAGAGTCCTGAGGGATTACACTTGTTTGAGTGAAATTTTTCCCTGCAACTTTTTAGGAATTGTCTTGGGTTTAGGAATGGAGGGGTATGAACAGTGGCAAAGCAGATGTACTGTGAGTTTTCCCAGCTGTACAGAGGTGCAGCTGAGAACCCTTTAAGGTCAGGAGTGCTGACAGGCAGGCTCTCTTTCAGCGGAGTGTGAGAAACTGTTGGAGTTATATGAACGCCTGGAGGAGCTGGATGCTGACAAGGCAGAAGCACGGGCCTCACGTATCCTTCATGGCTTGGGGTTCACGCCAGCCATGCAGAGGAAGAAGCTGAAGGACTTTAGTGGTGGCTGGCGAATGAGGGTGGCTCTTGCTAGGTGAGTGGTGCACTTCCTGCTGCCTCCTGGGAGAATGCCTGACTCTGCAGAGCCACACACACAGTTCTAAGAACTCGGAGCAGAGATGAGAGGCTTTGAGTTACCCGCATTCACTGTCATCTCCCCTCTACTTCCAGAGCCCTCTTCATTCGTCCTTTCATGCTGCTGCTAGATGAGCCCACAAACCACCTTGACCTGGATGCCTGTGTGTGGTTGGAAGAAGAACTAAAAACGTAAGCATGAAGGAGATTGCTGCTGCTATGTGTTCTGGTTTTCTGCTGGAACATCTTGTCAGCCTGTGAGCACATGCTACAGGAATAACTCTATAGTTCTTTTGGCTTCATAACAATATTGCAGTACAGTGACATCCTGTGCTTGCTGCTATACCTGTCTGCAGAAGGGTCCCTGATGCAAGGGGCAATGAGTTCAAGGCAAGCCCTTGTCTCTACCTCACTGAAGAAATGAGAAATTCTGCTTTGTACTCCCTGGTTAAAGCTACTTCCTTGAAAGCCAGGAGCAGCCCTGGCAGCATGAGTACTGGCACTGTGTGCTGTACCACTAGTGTGAGCTTTCTAGACATGGCTTCCAGCTCATCTTTGTGCATACTGTTCCTCTGTCTTTACAGAACTATAGTATCTGTGTGAGCCAGTATCATCTTCTAGTATGTGGAGTGACTGGTTTTCATAAGCAAAGGTAAAATGTCAAGGCTTAAGGCAGAAAGTTTAGAACAGTTGAGTTCTCTGGGTGGTGCATTAAAAGGACGGTATTGTAAGATGAGCTTTTCATTTGCAGAGGTTGAACCTTTTGCACGCTTGCTTTAGAAGTCACATATTTTAGGAAAGTAATTTGAACCTATCTCTTCTGGGGAGGCTTAATCAGTCATTTCACAGACTGGGAGCAGAGCCAAAGCATAGTGTACCGAGCAGATAGCAGTCTGTGCCAAGGTTAATGTAAGCAGCAAAGACTGAAAGTTAGAACTGTGGTGCCAGTGCAGTAAGTAGCTCTGGTCATGTACCACATGAGTAGCTCTTGGCTCTTTATAAGATGAGTGAGACTGTCTTATGGTGAAGAGTGCTTAAGCACAATTAAAGATGTTTGCAGTATTTTCTTACTGCAGCTGGCTGTAGCTGCTTTACTCCAAATTTCCCAATGCATCTCCAAGGCTGTAACCTTTTTGTTGTTAATCTGACTGTAGACAGAGAGATCTGGTGCATGTAAATCCTTTTTCACCATCAGGACCAAAGAGCAAGCGTTCTTTTCCTAGCTTAATCTCTAACAATTTATGTGGTGCTGCAGGTTCAAACGGATCCTTGTGCTAATATCCCACTCCCAAGACTTCTTGAATGGTGTCTGCACCAACATAATCCACATGCACAACCGCAAACTGAAGTACTACACAGTGAGTAAATGGTGCCCTGTGTGGCCAATAAAAAACAAGAGCTGTTCTTGAGTGTGCCTGATGTTCTGTGTGTCTCTTTGTAGGGAAATTATGATCAGTATGTAAAAACTCGTTTGGAATTAGAAGAAAATCAAATGAAGCGGTTCCACTGGGAGCAAGATCAGATTGCCCATATGAAGGTAGCTGCCTACCTGCATGAACACCTTTCGACCCCTGCAGGTGGGCACCCGTGCCCCTCCTCACCCTTGTTACTGTGGTTTTCAGCTCACTCTGTGTCTTGTTGCAGAATTACATCGCGAGGTTTGGTCATGGTAGTGCAAAGCTAGCCAGGCAAGCTCAGAGCAAGGAGAAGACCCTTCAAAAAATGATGGCATCTGGCTTGACAGAGAGAGTTGTGAATGATAAGGTAGGATAAGACGTGCATGCACGTAGAGATCAGTACTGGAAACATGGGCTAGATAAGCAGAATGATCTTTAGCTAACAGTGGGAGTGGCTGGTGCAGCTGGGAGCAGCGGTGTATCCCTCCTGGTGCCAGCAAGGGCTCTGCTGGAAATAGTGTAATGCTGAAGAGTTGAAAGAGGAGGAGTAATTTTCTAGGGACGAGAAGGGGATTTGTCATATCAGTAAGCCTAATTTGCAGATGCAGAAATCAGAAATTATTGTCTTAAGGGTTGGAGAAGATAAGGGAGGATGCTAGAGTAACCTCCTACGTGTTTGAAGAGTGTAAGTCCACATTTGCTTCAAAGGGAAAGGAGTGGGGACTCATTAGCCAGCAGATGAACTTACAAGCGACTAATGAGAATAAATCTGTGAGTAGCTAGAGGGCTCATAAAAAGTCACATTCTGGTGCCTTGGTCTACAGATAATGTTTGTAGTGAGGCGTGGTTGTACCAGAATTACTGCATTGTCTTGTGCTCCAGGGTGTCTAACAAGTGGATATTTTGTTTTAACAGACTTTGTCATTCTATTTTCCACCCTGTGGGAAAATCCCCCCTCCTGTCATCATGGTGCAGAATGTCAGCTTCAAATACACCAAGGATGGGGTGAGTAAGGGGTGTGTGGGAGGGTTGCATGGAGATTTCTTGTATCCCTGTCTTGCTTGGGAGCATAAGGCTTTTAGCTGAGCTTTCTGATCAGGCTGCAGTGTTTGACTAGTGGACCAACCTTCTTGGCACTGTTAATGCTGAGTCTTCTGAGGTCAGAGCTTTACAGATGAAGCATGGAGGTTCTGGGTAGTAGTGGAAGAGTATATGTGTCATGGCTTTTGTGGTTTGCAGCCATGGATCTATAATAACCTGGAGTTTGGCATTGACCTGGATACCCGAGTAGCTCTTGTTGGACCCAATGGAGCTGGCAAGTCAACACTTCTGAAACTGCTCACAGGAGAGGTATGGTGTGCTCCCTACGTTGGCTGCCCTGCTCTGGACCTTTATTCTTGTGGTAGTCTTCAACAAAACTGCACTTAATTGCCAGAGCACCCCAGTCAGGCCTTGGAAATCCTAAGGTCCTGCTGCAACATAGGGCTTTTTTAATCGTATTCTCTATTCAGGCTGTCTCCTCTGTACCACAGTGGAGATGGCTGGACTCTGAATTCTGGCATACAGCAAAAGGAGGGATTTTCTGGTGAAACACTTCTGTCTTCCATTTCTAGCTGCTTCCCACGGATGGGATGATTCGCAAGCACTCGCATGTGAAGATCGGTAGATACCACCAGGTACTCCCTACAGTAGCCACTGGGGACGTGAAATGTGGAGGAATGAGGAATCTTGCCCTCTATTACTGCTTCTAGGCCCCTTTCACTGCTGTCCTTCTTTGTCTGGAGGCGTTCCATTGTCTGAATGGGTTCTTGTAAATGCTCAGCCTGAAAAGAGGCTCCATGTTGTTTCTGTGTAATCCCTCACCTTTTACGAGAGAAGGGTTTTCTTGTGCTTGGTGCTAAGTTCTGAAGCAGCAATCCTGCTCTTGAAATGGAGGCTCTTTCCATAATAGTTCAGCACAGTGGCTGCACTTGAGTGGGCTTTTTGGCTCTTGCGTTGTGCTGCTCAGCTGGTACCAGAGGGACTTAAAGGGGGGAAAGTACTTTTGTCCATGAACTGGATGGTCAGCACAGCCTGAAGCTGACTTTTCTTCTGTGGCAGCACTTGCAAGAGCAGTTGGACTTAGACCTCTCACCCCTGGAGTACATGCTGAAATGCTACCCAGAGATCAAGGAGAAGGAGGAGATGAGAAAAATCATAGGCAGATATGGTCTGACAGGGAAGCAGCAGGTGAGTGTGAGCTGTTGAGGTTTGTTTTCTGCTCATTAGGAAAGTTGAGCTGCTGCAGTTTCTGTTTCTTTACTGATGTCTGACAGTGTGGTAGCACACCACAGCATCAAAAGGCTTTTTTCATGTCCACCTTTGAAATTGAAGGAAAAACAACAACTATTCATGGCTCATAGGAATTTTGCTTGTGTTGCAGCAATGTGTGGATTAGAATAGGTGACCTCCTCAGAATCTGGGTGAAGAGATGCCAAGTTATTTCATAGCGGAAATATGGATTTGAGTACATTTTAATAGTAACTTGAACTACATTGCTTATATCTCATTTCTGAGATGAATACCAGGCAGAATTGCTAGAACTCGCTCCCAACTTAGAGTGGAGTTGTCTTCCTCAGGGCTCTTAAGAGTTGATCACGTTGTTTGTCCCCATTTGTCACTCCAGAAGTTGAGAGTAGTTTTACGGTGTGTCAGGATGCAATGAACACCAGTCAGACCTCCGTTAACTTCCTTTGGAACTTCTAACACAAGCTGGGTCTTGCTACACACACTTTTTCAAAAGCCCCTGGAATTGCCTTGTTCTGCTGGTGAGAGAAGTTTAGACTATGTGTAAGACTGGCTAAATATTGTCCTCTTGTGAAATGTAGCTGTTGGAAAGATGTGAGATGTGATACCTCGCATTTGGGTGGCTGGCTGTAAATTTCCCTGCAGAGCTGCAGGCAGTGTCTGTTTTTGTCAGGTGAGCCCCATTAGGAACCTCTCAGATGGGCAGAAGTGCCGTGTGTGCTTTGCATGGCTGGCCTGGCAGAACCCTCACATGCTGTTCCTGGATGAGCCCACCAACCACTTGGACATAGAAACTATAGATGCTCTGGCAGATGCTATCAATGACTTTGAAGGAGGAATGATGCTTGTCAGCCATGACTTCAGACTCATCCAACAGGTAAGAAAAGTAATGAGTTTTGTCAGAGCACCTTTATAACATTTTCAATAATCAAAACAAGGTGTTTTCAACTGAATGGCTCTTACTCTTCTCCAAAAGATGTGAGTCAAAAAAAAAATCACTCACATGGACTCGATTCCTTTGTCATGTTCACTTGATGCAGACTGCAGACTGAACTAGTCTAGGAAAAGACTAGGTTCTTTAAAGAAGGAAAAAAAAAAAAAAAAAGCCGAACAGAACCCAAAACCCTGGAAGTGAAGAATAACTTGAATGGAGATCATGACACACTGTGGAGGCCTTAACTAGCTTTTTTTAATGATACTGGGGTATCATTAGCACTGATTTTTTTTTTTTTATCACTCAGTCTGCACAGGCAAAGGAAATTGGACCATGTACACACAAATGCCAAGTGCTGTTTACTTGCATAAATCAAGCAAGTAAATGCTTGAGGTATAATTATTGAGGTATAATTGAGTATACATTGAGGTATAATTATATTTTTTAGTGTGTTATACCCAAGCAGTTAAGGTCAAGAACTACCTTTTTTTTTCAATTCCCAAGTTATCAGGAAAGGTTTTCCTTGTTAGTGTACAAAAAATGTGATGTTGAGAGGTGAAGGATTATAACGTCCTGTATAAATTATACAGAAAACACCAAGTAAGATATTTCCCTGCAGATATTTTAATTTGGAAGTTGAGGTGAAGGTTATTAAACTCTTTTCTTACTAGACTTCAGAGAGTAGTTTTTGGTCAATTTTATAATTTTGTTGCAATTGTAGAATGCAGCACTGTAAACCTCTTTTCCTCATGTGATTGCTTTCAGGTTGCACAGGAGATTTGGGTCTGTGAGAAGCAAACCATCACAAAATGGCAAGGCGACATCCTTGCCTACAAGGAACATCTCAAGTCAAAGCTTGTGGATGAGGATCCACAGCTCACCAAGAAGACCCACAATGTGTGAGCTGAGGAACAGTCGGTCAGGTTCTCTGGATGGAGGCTGGTGGCCAAAGTGACTCACCCATCTGCCGACTGGAACGGGACTCTGCTGCTATCTCTGTGGCTGTGTTCTCGGATTGCTGCAATACTGCTTCCCCTTGGTTTGCCTTGCACCTCTGTATCTGGACAGATCTCTTATCTCCTGATCTGTCTGCGTTTGGACAACTGTTTCCCTATTTAGATGATGTCCCAACAGAGCCAGGCCCTGGAATCTCATGGTCTGGGGTCATGGGAATGGCAGTTAGGATGTCCAAGCTGCAGTGATACAGAAGTGGAGACCCCAGCCCAGCTTCTCCCGCCTCTTCCCAACTTCTGCTTCAGTTTAGATACTTCACTTCAAACTCCTCTGGCCTTGGTTTGTTTTTAACTATTATTTAACAGTATAATTAACAGATCTGCCTGAGAATCCATCAGTCAATAAAGAGGGAAGAACAGTCCTGTGTTGTGAGCTGTCATTGTTACTGGGGCATGCTGGGGCAAATGGGCTAATGCTGAGCCTTGAGTCAGGATGCAGAGCCCTTCCTTCTGGGGTGAAAGTTCAGTTCTTCAGTGCTAACAAAGTTATAACCAGAACTTGTGGGACAGTTGGACTCGATCATCTCTAGAGGTCCCTTCCAACTTTTGACAGTTCTGTGATTATGTGTGACACGAGGTGGTGAGTACAGAGCTCTGGAGATACAGAGCAATGAGTAGGATCCTCACACCTCAAACCTGCTCATCCACAGAGGTAACACTGGGTTTTCCAGTTAGTAACGGGAGGGGGAGCAAGCCACCTGTGCTTTTTAGTTGTTCACAGAGACCACTTGAAAGGATTGGAAGTTAAATATAAAATACCAGTATGTGGTCTCTACAGCAGAGTGGCTTGGGTGTATTCTTTTTCCTTCACCTTGAGGGATTCAGTAATAAGACTCAACAATTCTTGATTTTTGGACTGTGAATTATGTACCTGTTCCTTGTGTGTGTAACTAAACAAGACTGATCAACTACAGATAGTCTAGCATCTATTTTTGTTCTTAATAGTTTTTGTTTGTTTGTTTGTTTTGGAATGTTGGTGTTAAAACCTCACCCTGTGCCACAACAGCTTGAACAAAATACATCTTTCGTGTATTTTAAAAACAGTTAAAAGGTAGCAAATCAAACCAAGTAGCTTCATATGATCATGTTATTCTAATTCTGATGCATGAGGAATGGCTGCAGTGGCCATGTGAAAGGTTCATGTAGCCCAGTAATGGGTTGTATCAGTAAATGTTGACAGGCAAATTGAAGAATAGAACAACTATGTAGTAGTTGTAGTCCTTGGAGTACTTTCTTAGATGTCAACTGTGGCTCTGACTTTGGGTAGAGTAATTATTTTCTCCAAGTTGTGACTTTTGCTATAGACTCCTGCGTATTGCCCGTAAGACAAATGTCACAATGGGAGCTGCTCCCAGTAGTGCAGAACAATCAAGTTTTTCAGTGTTTTCAGCAATGATCTGAGGGGGAGGGGGAGAGTATTTTCTGATAAAATAGTACAAATTTGTATAAATGCTGTTCAAATTCTGCAGAAAAATCTCAAATGCATTGAAAAGTGACTTAAATGAATATCTAACAGTGTGGTACTCAGAAGTTAACAAGACAGTGATGGAGGAAAAGCAATCAACACATAAGTAATTATTGCAAAGGCTGATTGGTGTCACAAAAGCTGAAACAAAACTAGATGAATGCATCTCCCTTAAGGTTTTTAAAATGTTTCTGAGTTGGAAAGGATTGTAGTGGTGATGAGAAAGGTGAGGTCAAGAAGTCCTGCCTGGGGCTAGAGCTATTCGTTCTGCTCTTCCTTATTTGTCAAAGACATGGCAACAACTCTTAATGCTGCATTTCAGATCTGTGTAGTTTAGAGACATGGTGGAAATAATAAATGTAGGATATGATCTTACACTGAGTTTTTGGGGAATGGTAAATCCTGAGAAGGGTATGAGAACACTGGGATCACAGTCAGTAGAGAATTGATTTAAACCTGCTTTGTGGCAACAGTTTACTAGATTGCCGGGAAGCAGCTGTGGCATGCCCAGGTCCTGGAGGGAGACAACCATGAGCTGGGGCTGTGGCATTTTGGACTGCTTCAGTTAAGGCTTTCCTCGTCATGCACAACAGCAAAACTTGTATCTAGAGAAATTATGAGAATTTCTCCTTAGTTGCTAGGGTGGTCAAGATGTGGCCTGGAGCCTCTGCACTGTGTCTGCTGCTTGTAGTATAAAAGTGAGGAGGTCGTGACACAGCTACAGCCAGAAGTGGCAGATACTATGTCAAGAGAAGGTTGTGGGGTTCCCTTTGTGTTGTAGCACAACAAATGTAGCACAAGGATGAGTCAATCCCAGCACACAGCTTCCAGAATGGACAGCCTCCAGCACATGCCATCTAGGGAAGCAGCTGGTAGTTCCCCAAATCTGGGTGTTCAGATTTAACTTTATAGCTCAGTAGATGAGCCTCCACCCTCACTATATAATGGTTACCTGTGCTTAATGCTGAGAGGCCTGCACTGCTCCTTGTCCACCAAAAGGCTTACTTCTGACTAAGCATTTGGTCAGAAAAACAAATGGTGAGCGTACAACTGCTGGTGCAGAGCACAGCTGCAGCTGTGGAGAGATACAGTGGCCGACAGCTCCGTTACTACAAGGGAGCCTTTGTGTGCTGTGGCCAGTGGAAGGGGTAAAACACCTCAGTTGCAGCAAAGAGCCACTGCAGCACAAAGATCTCAGCTCCCTACACCTCTGTAAACCAGCAGGTGGCTGGAATGTACATCAGAGGGGGAAGCCCTGGTATGTTCCCTATCAATGCCTGATGTTGCTTACTCCTTACTGCCAGTATGAATTGTCCACAAACACCTCTTGATGTTACAACATCACAGATGCCATTCAATGCCCAAGCCTGTTCCACATCACAAATATGCTGACATCACAATTCCAGCCTGTCCCACCTGATCACCCACATTTCAGTTCTGAGGTACAAGATCTCTCTGATACTTAGACCCCATTTGTCATGATGACACTTGTTTGCAGTAGGGGTGGGTGCTCAGGTACCTCCCCCTGAGGACAGGCCCAGAATAAAACTAAACTCAGCAAAACGCTCTTGGCTGTACACTGGTAGAACTGGAGAAAGTCCAAGGGAGAGCTACAAGAATGAAAAAGGGACTTGAGCATCTCTCCTATGAAGAAAGACAGACAACTGTGGCTGTTCAGCCTTGAGAAAAGAAGGCTGAGAGGGGATCTACTGAATGTCTATAAATATCTGAGGGGTGAGTGTCAAGTGGAAGAAGCCAATCTCTTTTCAGTGGTACCCAGGAATAGGACAAGAAATCATGGTTTGAAGCTAGAACATAGTAAGTTCTACCTCAACATGAGGAGAAACTTCTTGCTTGTGAGGATGAGGGAGCCCTAGCCCAGGCTGCCCAGAGAGATTGTGCAGTCTCCTTCTGTGGACACTTTCCAAACCTGCCTGGATGCATTCCTGTGTGGCCTGCCCTGGTGATCCTGCTGTGGCATGGGGGTTGGACTGGCTGATCTCTAGAGGTCTCTTCCAACCCCTGACATTGTATGATTCTGTGAATAATTGATGTGTCAGTCTCCCAGATCAAGTCCTTGAAAGGTGTGATTTGCTAAAGACATGTCAGCATGTGTGCCCCTTGAGCAGGAGGCCCTGCCTGGCAGCACATATACCAGCCTTCCCTTCCCCAAAGGTACATAGAATCATAGAATCATAGAATTAGCCAGGTTGGAAGGGACCTCAGAGATCATCAAGTCCAACCCTTGACCAACCGGAGCAGTTGCTAGACCATGGCACTGAGTGCCACATCCAGTCTTTTTTTAAATGTCTCCAGGGACGGAGAATCTACCACCTCATCGGGCAGACCATTCCATTGCCTGATCACCCTCTCCGTGAAGAAATTCTTTCTAATATCCAACCTAAATCTCCCCTGACACAACTTAAGACTGTGTCCTCTTGTTTTGTTGAAAGTCGTCTGGGAAAAGAGTCCAAAACATACAAGTTTTGCCCTTTCATGAAGGATCTGTTGTGCTCGCTGAGTAAGGCTTCATTTTCTATCAAAATGACAGAAAACTTCCTGGTTTGTTCACTTCTCTGTTGTGTTGCGGCATGATTTTTTTCCTTGTTTAACTTAATTCCTGCATTATAATTACCATCAGTATTGTGATCCCTGGTTTCCAAGACAGATGGAAGATGTGCTCAGGGTGTCAGCCCCCCCAGTGCCTCCCTTCTGTCCTCAGAGGCCCTGTTGTGTGCAGCCAGCAGGACTCCCAAGAGTAGGGTGGCTGAGATAGAGAGAGGAACACTGCCTTTTGGGATGTTTATAACAATATCATTCAGTCACTACACTGATGTTCCCTGCAGTTATGGAGTTAATGCACTGAGCATTAACTGCTCCATAGCACAGAAGTGGTTCCACCTATTTGATTCTGGAAGCAGTATGTTGAGTGCTCCGATTTACACCATTCCACCAAAGCAGGAACCTCCTTTCACCAAACCCCTGGATGGACCTGGGAACAGCTCTTCCCCAGCACTTCAGCCCCATGTGAAAGAGATGCTACTGCTCTTGCCCACCTCTTTGCCCATCTTACCTTCAAACTTTTTCTCAGGTCTGAAAGTTTGAATGAACCAGTTACTTCCAGGCTCCTCTCAAGCCAGCTGTCCTTCACTTAGTGACAAGTGGAATCATCAATCACAGATGCGTCTTCACCCTGCTCTTTGGGGCTGCACCTGGGGTGGGTCAGGTGCTGCTGCCTTTGCTATATAACCAGCCCCATGACAACTACCAATTGCTCTGCTAGAGCTCAAGATGAGTGCAGAAGGTGGGAAGAAGTGTGGTCATACTCCTGCCTCTGGGGATAGGAAATCTAAGAAAAAGCCAAAGAGAAAGGAAACCTATTCAGTCTATATCTACAAGGTACTGAAGCAGGTGAGTAGATGTTTTTTTTTCTGCTAGAAACTTATTCATATATGAAGTTGTTTCTGCCCATGACATGTTAGCCTTATAAAGAGGAAGGAAAATATGCTGCTCAGTGTAACTTAATAAAGAGTGCATACAGTAGACCCTCAGCTGAGACTCAAATTACGTGTGTGTATTCTTGGGGCAAGAGATGTATCTACATCAGAAAGGGTTTCCTAGAGACAATAAGCTCTAATGCATGTCTCTGTCTAAGGAAATAACAGAGTAGAAGTTATTAGGTCCAGAGAAGCTGCTGTTGGCCCTATGAGTGAATATTAAAGTATCTCTGGTAACTTCTACTGGGGAGATGAGAAAAAGAATTTTGAGATGTGGTTATGAGTTGCCTAGGCCTCTGCTGTCCCCATGAGCTTGTAGGCTGGACTTGCAGCCCAAATTACCACCCCTCACAGGGGATGGTGTGGAGGCTCTTGCCAGCCCAGTCCCAAAGCCACAGCAGTGTGCTGAGAACCTCTCCTCCGCCTGATGCAAGTGGAATGCAACTTGAGAGCCTCAGGGTGGCTATTGTGCATCCCCTTGGGTTAGAATGCCCTGTCTGGGGTCTAAAGAGAGGACCTGTTTTTCCAAGTTCTCTGTGGCTGCTGCTTCTGGGGCAGGGGAGTGAGGGGGTGTGTGATGTGGTGTGATGGGTGTATGAGATGGTGCTGGGTTACCATCCTGCAGGTGCACCCAGACACCGGCATCTCTTCCAAGGCCATGAGCATCATGAACTCTTTTGTCAACGACATCTTCGAGCGGCTGGCCTCCGAGGCCTCCCGCTTGGCCCAGTACAACCACCGCTCCACCATCACCAGCCGGGAAGTGCAGACTGCCGTGCGGTTGCTGTTGCCCGGAGAGCTGGCCAAGCACGCAGTTTCCGAGGGCACCAAAGCCGTTACCAAGTACACCAGCAGCAAGTGACTGCCCGGCCACTAATAAAGTCCCACTGCACTGACCGTGTCTGTCATGGCGAAGAGGGGGGGGGGGGGGGGGGGGAGGGGGGGGGGGGGGCAGTGGTTACCATGGCGACGGGCGGGGCCCAGGCGGGCAGAGGCCGCGCGTCCTTAGGCCTCGGCGGGACGCGGGGGAGCGGGTCGGGGTACTGGGGAGGTGGTGTTTGCTCATCAGTCCACCGGGAGTGGGTGCTTGGGGGGGGGGGGGCGAGGGGGGACGGGGGACCTGCAGAGCCTCCAGGCTGTGCGAGAGGCGCTGGCTCGGTGCGGAGCGGCCAGGAGGGAGAGAACTGCCTGGGCTGGTGCTGCCTAACGGAGGGGTCACTTTCCTGGCGGGGTGGAGCTTGGGTGAGGAGCCGGAGGAAATAGAGCTCCAATCGGCGAGACGAAGAAGCGGGCGAGCTCTACAGGTCCCCGTGGGGTGTTTCCTGAGGGCTGTTGTGCGAACTCCACCCCTCCTGCTCCAGGCCGGGCGGGCGAGTGTCCCCGGAAGTGAAGCGGCAAGGGGACCGAGCCACTAAGCATGGGGGCTCCGAAGGTTTAGCTGGCGACCCGGAAAGGGGATGAAGCACAGACCCCTCTTAGTTCCAGACCACTGGCTGATTTTGCCTTTCATGTTCTCTTCAGGAAAGTCCTCTTTCCAGGAAAACTGTGGGGACCAGAGTTTGTAAGCTTGATTCAAACTGGGGAAGCTGTTACAGAGCCTCGGTTTCTGCAGTTTTCCAGTAAAATCTTTTGCAGTTTAAGAGTTATCTGTAGTCTTGCCCCTTTACAATGAATAAGCAAGCCACTGGGTTCTGAAGGTGGTTGCTGTTACTCTTGTCCTCAGCATAAGCAGATGGAAAACTTTGTGTTAATCGTGTCACACTTCAAAAGAAAGCTAAAACATGAAGTTTTCTGCCAAATTAATTTCAAGAAGGTGGGGAGAGGGGAGAGAATGTTAAGAGTTTTCTAAAACGTTTTCAGCTGTTTATAGGTCTAGGACTGGTTGATGAAGGGGGCCCAGAGATGGACTGAAAATCAAACCTGGTTCACAGCTGCAACTGGGGTGTCAGTGCATGGAGTAACAAAAATGGAGCACAGATGGTAAATGGTAAATACTAACTTGATTGTAGACATAAAGGAGGTCAAAAGCATCTGTAGATGGCCAAGAAATGAATACAAGGTTCTATATGTAAAGAAAAATAACAAAATCTTGGAATGACAGAGAATGCAGTAAGTACAGAAATGCCATCTGTTTCTAATCTTTCTTGTATTTGATTAAAAATATTTTTTAAAAGAAAAAAATTACTTCCTTGTTCACTTATAGGTTAAAAAGCATGCTGTTAAGTAACAGCTAGATGAAACAACTAGGGTCAGTATGTCCACAACTTTTACATGTTTTTTAAAAAATTGGTCTGGAGGTCTCTGGTATGCTGGCATTGATTAAAAAAATAATACTACTGGAGTATCAGGTAAATCAGAAGTAGATGATTGGGGAGAAAGTATGTATGTATCATCCTGAAAGGAGGATAATGTCAGGTGTGGGTCAGTTAGCCTAGGATTACTCCAGGCAAAATAAAAGAAACTTGTTCTAAGACTTGCTTGATAATAAATTGAAGGGGTTGCAGCATAAGTAATGGAGGTGTTTTATGTAGAGTATATCGTATTTTACCAAATCACAGGCTTGATTGCTAATGTCACAGACTTATAATGTAACATTTTTAGAAAGTTTCACTTTGGCTTTAATTAACTCTGAATGGAAACTATGGAGCACCTAGTATCAGGTTGATTTTTCTGAGCTATCCAGTTCTCAGCAAGCTGTTAATAGGGATCATGGGTGGAGACTTTCCTTCTTGTGGAATCCTGCAGGAGTTGGTATTCAGGCTTGTGAAGCTGAAAAAGCAAAGCCTCCTGTTGTCTGTCTGCAAATAAATGAATAAAAATACAGATCATGTCTTTACTCTTTGCATCATAAATTGTAAGGCAGTTTGAACTGTGGCCATCTGGATTGGCTGGTAGGGCTGTATGAACAGCTGCTGTTTGAAAACAACCAGATACAACCAGGAGCAGAGATGACAGGGCATCGTCCTGGGAATCTGGGGTCATTCTGGGAAGCAGGGTGCGTTCTTCCACAAAGTTCCCCAAGCTCCTTATTTCAGCTTTCAGGCCTTGCATTACTAGAAGTCTGTCTTGTGTCATTGGGGCACATTTCACAGCAAATAGAAGGCTTTTCTTACATTTACAAACTGTTTTCAAAGATGTTTTGTTTTTTTCTGGTGGGTTGTGGATTTTGTTTCTTACTTTGTTTGGTGTTAGGTTTTTTTGCTTGTTTTAACCTCCTGGTGAAAATGGAGCCTGTGCAGCTCACAGGGCTGAGGGAGTGCTGTGTGACCACCTGGGCTGTGGGGGGACAGCTTGACTGCCCCATGAGTGCAGAACCTCCTCGGGATGCGCAGGGCTGTCCCTGGGTTCCTGCATGGAGGTGGCACTTCAGGGGCTGTGGTGGACTGAAGGAAAGACATGGGCTATCTTTTGGGTGGAGATATGGTAGAAGTCCATTGCCAGCTTCATGTTGTCTTAGGTCTTCTGGCGGCAGCAAAAATTGGATTAGGAGCACTGGGAGTATGTGGGCAATCCTGGATATTGTGGGGCGATGCTGAGTCTCCTGGAGCTGTGACAGGTGCTTGTCTCTGATCAAAGTCAGTCTGGCTCAATGGTGTGAGCCAGACAAGGTGCTCCGAGAGAGGGACCCCCAGGATCATCAAGTCCAACCGTTAACCCATCATACTGCTGTGTCCATCCCTAAACCATCCCCTTAAGATATTGGTCACTTCTCAGCCAGACCTGGTGGAGGGAAAGATGTGCAGCCATAGAAGAAGATGCAGCTCCATTAGACCTACCTGCAGCGGGACTGTCAGCAGACTGACGTTCACATCTAGAAGGTGAGCGCTCCCTCTCCTTGCCACACTGCCCGTGTTTACTCCCTGTTTCCGCAGCAATTACGTTTCCTCAGCCCGAGGATGTACGGTCATGCTTTCTGTGGCATGGAGAGTGTCCGTGAGCCGCTTGGCACTGCAGTTCCGCTCCCGCCCTGGAGGTGGTTCCCTCCGACTGCCTATGTCAAATATATTCCGGCTGCATAGGCAGCAGCCCGGCGCTCCAAGACGGCTGCCCGTGGACTGCGCAGCTTCGTTCTGTGGTATCCTGTCTGTCCTAGCAGTGAGCTGGCTCTCTGTGTGGGTAACGTGCTAAAATTTATGGGGCAATGAGCAGTCGCCTCCTGGAACTGTCTGGTAGAACACCTAGCACTGGGTGGGCCAAAGAACAGTGAGGCTGTAGTGGTGTGCAGGTGCTTGATTCTCCAATAAATGTGTGCATTCTGATTCATGTCTTTCACCCCAAAAGGCCAGGAGGATGGAGTTGGTGATTGGCCTCATCTCTCTCACTACATGTTTGTTTCCTTGCAGCTCTGGCAGGGCAAACCTGTGATGGAGATACACCAAGCCTGAGGGACAGAAGGAGATGGTTGATCTTGGAATGGTGAGTTCTGTACTCAACTTGCCCCATTTATTTGGTGGTTGGTTTTTTTTTTTGTTTGTTTTTTGTTGTTGTTGTTGTTTGCTTTGTTTGTTTGCTTGGTTTGTGGGGGGTTTTTTTGTGTTTTTTGTTTTTTTGTTGGCACTTCCCATGTGGGCACAGGCTCCTCTTTCCCTGTGCAGGAGTTGTGCTGCTTGTTTCCCCACAGTATGTCCCCATGAAGCTGCCCTGATACACCTGCACAGTCCTCCATTCCAAGGGTTCACTCTGCATGCTCATCACAGATGAGCTTTTGTGAGAGGTGGTACACAGTTCAGCATCTTCCAGAATGGACTTGTGGCTTCATGCCCTGTTTGTGCCATGATGCTCCAGTGAGTCAGGTGAAATTTGAATGAACTCACTTTCAGAGGAGGGGGAAGATGGTGCCCATCAACAGGGATTCACAAGAAATTGGTTACTGCAAGAATGACCCAGAAGCACTTGGGTTACAGTAAAAAGCAAACCTTGGAGCCCATGCAGACACTCTTCTGAAGTATCTCGGGGCTGTCTTCGTCTGTATGAGTCTCTTTCCCCGTGTCTGCTTGTGTTCTTGCAACTCTTCTTGTGAGCTCTTAGTGCTGCAGCGTTTTCTTGTTGCATGATCCTGGCCGTGTATCCATCTGGTATGTTATACATGCCCATGGGCTAGAAGCAGCCTCTTTTTTTGTGTGTCTCTTCAAAGCCCTCAAAAGTAACACCATAGTGAAAAACTGAGTCGAAGTGTTCATTAAAATATCGGTAATGTCTGTGCTCTGTCTTCCCTTTTTGTAAGAGAACTTTTGGGGAAGTGGAGGCTGGTACCAGTGTGCAGACCTGCGTGCCTTTCTCTTCCCATGTTGCTGTGTCTCTTGGCAGCAGTGCTGCCAGGTGGCTGATCTGGTGCATAATTAGACACTGTTCCAAATGGCACAGGCAGGACTGGTTCAGCGCTTGGAGGAAAATGAGCTGGTGATGAATAGCTCTGGTGATGCCAAAGCTGTTAAAATATGAACCTCTGAAGTGCAGCCAGGGTTCCAGCAAGGGATGCTCATCTTCTCTGTGCTCAGCTGCTGGTGTGTGAAGACAGTGCTGGTTTGTATTCCTTCCATTTTCTGATTCAGCCTGAGGTAGGCTGGTGTCTGTGAGTGGTGGTAACAGAGGCCATAATCATGGTCCGTGATCCCCGCCTGGTGCATAGATGTGTGGTGGTCAGGCAGACACCCCCTGGGAGCACACGTGTTGCTCTGCTATCCCTGGTGCTGCAGCCCTGTAGTGGGACTGAGAGTCCCTGCTGTCCTTGGAGCAGTTCTCTATCTATGTTGTCCCTAGCAAGGACTGTTTCAAATAGTTAGTTTCTTTGTTTGCTTGCTCTCATCATGCTCTATTCACTCTGCAGCCCTGGATGTAGCCGACAATAATTCTGCTTCTTTCATATCCCCTGCCTGGGATTGTGAAGTGGGGGTAAGGAGCTATTCACAAGTTAATTATGTAAAAAAGTAAGTAATATTTGGTATTTCCCGACCAGAGCCATGTAACAATGGGTGTCAGAAGGGATCCTTGTGCTAATATTCTTTCCTTGTCTAGCCTGGCATTACCTGCTGTTGAACACGGGGAGTGACTGAAAGATCTAGAAGATGCCTCCTCTTAGCTGTGTGTGGAGCTACAGGCAGGGGCTGCTAAAGCCACCATCACTGACTCATGGTGCCCCTGGTGGGACAGGACAGATTGCTTCTCAGGGGCCTGAGAACAGTAATGGGATGGGGACAAAAAGTGTGTTCTTGCATAAAAAAGGTGTGTAGTTACCTAGTGGTACCCTACATGGTCTCCATGTGGGAGGAGGATGCTTCCCTGGGGCCCCATCCAAGGTGTGGGGCTGGAGAAGAGGATGACATGGGCAGAATGGCCCCATGAGGAATGGCTGCTGCAGGCCACACGCCGTTTTCCCATTAGCGAGTGTTTAGTTCAGCGTTTTAAATAATTGTGTCCTCGGAATGATATTTAAAATCCATTTGGGAGGCAATGAGGCAGGAAAGTGCTTGTGCCTTTGTGATGACGCTGCGCAGGCCGCACCACACATGCATATTACAAACTCGTTACAGGCTCGTTTACATGCACTGCTCACTCCTCACACAACCTCTTTCTGATGCTTCTAATGTTTCTTCTCCACTATGGCTGCTTCTGCTTGGCACTAGTGAGAAATTGCCTTGATATGGAAGACCTGGAGCCACCTGCAGCAAGAGAAGCAATGGGCATGGCCATGGCAGTTGGGTCTTGGCCCCTGTGGAATGGGGATGTCATGAATGTGTCCTGTGGACCTTCCCTGTGGGTGTTTTGCTTGAAGATGCAGAAGGGAAATGGAAAGGCTTTTGCAATTAATGGGGTTCAAGAACAGAACTCTCAGACTTAGGGAGGTGTTGATGTCTCTCTCTTTTGGGAGAAAATTCTATTTCCCATTGCTCTGTGCGACTTGTGTCTATGGTCAGGAGGGAGTTAGGCTGGGAATGGCCAGTGTGCCGTGGCCTCTGGAGATGGTGTTCCTGGTTAGAGCTGAAAAACTGTGGGGTGCTAGAGATGAACCAGGAGTCTGCCAAATGCTATGTTGAAGTCTTTTCTTCAGGGTTCATGATGAGTGGTTAAGAAAACCTACAGATGCAGAATGTGGCAGTGGACCAAGGAGGTGAGAACACAAGGCAAAGGCGGCAGTGAAGTGATGAGGAGAGCCTGGTGTTTCAGGCACCACAGGCAGTGATTCAGCAAGGTTGTGTGTGGAGTTGGTGCTGACTGTCTTTGAACTGACTGTCTTTGAACTGACTGTCTTTGAACTGACTGTCTGAGCTCAGTTTCTGCTGGTATTTCCTGCTCAAACTACTGCACCCCAGCTCTGGTTAGAGCCTGGCTCACCTGAATCTGACACAGCAGTAATTTAGGTTGTGAATGAAGAAAAATAATTTTATTAAAAATTCTTCTGGGGAGATGGTGGCAAGACCTAGAGAGAGGCTGTTAGCTTGTGTATTCAAACTTCCTCACCATCTGGGTTAGAAACCCATCAATTTTTAGTAACACAATTCACACTCCCAGCCATGTGCTACCTTTGTCAGGGTCTCTTCCAAGAGAAGCTGCCTTTCTTGTGTCAGAAGTTGGTGAGCCTGGAAAGCTCTTCTGGATGATGTTTTGCCATCATAAGTTGCTCCTGAGCATCAGAGATGGTATTGTTGAAGGCAGCTACTGCTCTACAAGAGCAGTCCTGAGAAACAATGGACATCCTCCTCTACCCATCAGAGGGTCTCTAAGCTGGTCCTCCTGCCTCATGGCCCTACTTGTCAATGATGGGTTCACCTCAGTAATGTTGTCTTGAAGATAAGACACGTTCTATTTATTTTTTCTTTGGAGTCTGGTCTGAAGCTCTGCAGCGTCTTTCTGCTGCCTCTGCTTACAGAGAAGGGACTCTCTGCACTTGTTGGGGTAAAGGCTTTCCCAAAACAGCAGCAGCTCGTTTCCACAGATATTGTATTAACCTTTTGCAGACTAGCAGGATCTCCTGGATATCGTCCCCCTTCTTCTGCTCAGGTTATAAGTTCTTTTGGATCCGTCTTTTCTGTATCTGCTGTATTGTGGAGGTATATATGTACTTTGCTTTTGGCTTCAGTCAGGCACAGAATTTCTGTATACCCAGCAGGTTAGCAGTAAAACAAAACAGGGGTTTATTGATGCTGAAGCTAGAAAATCAAGACTTGAAATTAAAGTGCACAGTATTGTCTCCAGTGGCTTATTGTGTGTCATCAGAACGTACTGAGGGCAGCAGCATTCAATGCATCATGGTAGTGTATATGACCAGCTAGTATGTGCATAAACTCATGGCTTCCTGGGGGGTCTCTTATCTGATAGGCTTGCAGCTTAGATGACTCTGACACTAACAAGGTAGTCCCCCTAAACCTGTCTCTCGGGGCTAGATACACTTTATCATCAACACGAGCATGGTAGATGGACACACTCATTACTGTTGGATATGGATTCCAGTTCCAACCTTTCCTCTGTCCCATACCACAAACAGATTTCTACCTTGTCTCTTTACACCAATCTGGGTTGTTGCCATACAGCTGATTACCTTGGGTTTAATTTAACATCTCTATCACGGGGAGATTAATAGTTACCCACTCCACCTTCTTCTCCTTGCTTTGTCCTTAATTGCTGCTCCTTGTGGGGCAGGTGTTATGTCTGGAGATGAACCAACAGTCACTGGTCTCAGTGGTGGGTGGGTTGGAATGGCTGCTTGTGCAGAGTGTAGGGAATGCCTTCCCAAAAGCCATTGACCATCAGTCTCCAGTTTAGAAGCAGACAGGTGACTGAGAAAAATTGCAGCACTTTTTTTTCTTCCCCCAGTATATGCATCCTCTTCCCTCTGGTCAGCTTTGGGTCATGGGATTGCATATGATCCTCTTAACTCTGACCTTTAGGACCCTCTCCTTCCTTACAAACAGATCCACTTCCTTACAAACAGATCTAAAGCATTTGAGGAAGGACTTGCTAAAGGCCCTGAAATCACTGGGGTCAGAGGACTGGTTGCTGCTGACCTGTGCATCAGGCAGGCCCGGTGCTCCTGATGTGAAGGTTTTGTGAGGAGGAGCTTGTTTTGTTTTGTTTCTCCACCCCGACTATGTAGCACACTATGGAGTGTGCAGTGAGTGGGCTCAGTAAAATGTGTTTGAAGGTAAAGCCTTGTTCCAGTAGCTGGACAAGTCCTGAGATATGACAGTGCTGAGGGGGCACCCTGACTTCCTTCCTGTGACCTACGAGGCAGAGCAAGCAAAGGACAGTTTGCTGTGGGGCCGGGGCAGATGCCAGAGCCCAGACACAAAGGGAAGGAGGGGTATGTGTGGTTGGCTGTTTTGTGGGTTTTGGTCACTGTCCCTATAGAGTGGGGACAACCCACTGAGTAGGGAGGGAAGATGTACAGAAGAAAAACAAGGTCACTGGGCATGTGGGATATACCTACGATGTGGCTCTGTAGTGAGCATGGTGAACCTTGCCATGTGTGAGCAAGGCTGGAGAGGGTTTTGCCAGGGTGTTTGGGCTGTGGCTGTGTCAGGAGGGAGAGCCAGTGCTTGTACAAAAGTCCATGGTAGCATCTGCTGCCATGCTTAGTGCCTACATCAGCCTAGGAGACTTAAGCACCATCCAGTATGGCCCTGAACCGTGCCCTTTCCTGGCATGGTACAGGAGAAAGTCAGTGTAGCATCTCCAGGTAGGTATGTGGTCTGGATGTATGCCTTCCCAGTAGCCCTTGCAAGTCAGGCACTCTTGCAGGTCTCTGCTGTGTCACCCCAGTGACCCCAGACACTCTTGGTTGTAGGACTGGATAGAGAACATCAGCTGAAATCCCCACAGCAGCCCGAGAGTCCCTGTTACCATTGCTGGCACTTGCAGCCTGCCCAGATGGAAGCATCTCATGTTGGCAGGGATGCAGCAATCAACAGGTTAGTTACAGGACAGTAATTTGAGGGTATACAAAGTTCAACATGTTCCAAACCCCATGTCAAGCTAGCACAACATCCCAGCTAATGGGATTTTCTCTATGGCCTGCAGTGAGCTGTGCTAACCAGGGCAGGGCAAGGGACTTCCACACCTCTCATTCCTCCAGGTGTGACTCTTGTGGCTGCTGGCCATCCCCTGTGGTGGATAGCAAAGCTGGGCACACTCCCCTCAGAAGCCTAAGGACTCTTGCCAACCTCTAAAGTTTTGCATGGGATACTGTCTGTCTTACTGCCTAGAACTCTGGTCCATGTCCTGCACACCACTTTCCCAGGGATTGCCTACGTGCCTGCCTTTATTCTGCTCAACCATGTCCAAGTGAAGATGCTGCGTTCCTGGGTGAAGCATGTAGAGCTTGTGAGGGGCTTTTGGTCACTGTACTCAGTCCCTGATGACTTCTGGCATTGCTGCTGCTGCAGTCCCCACTGTCATTGTCCTCACCTTGCTCTGCTGATTTCCAAATAGGAGCACAGTGTGGAGCAGGAACTTTGCAGAGCTGACTAGTAAGCATGCAGGGAGTGCTTTAAGGCTGGCTGCTACCTCTCTCCTGTGCCTAATCTGTGCTGATGATTGTCATCCAGCAACTGAAAGTAAGCTCCTGGATGAAGGGAGGTGGTGAAGGGGAGCTGCCAAGCAGGACTATTTATACTGTGTGAGTCAGGGTTGTGCCTGAATCCAGCCAAATACTGGGGAGCTGGAACCCAGGAGCAGCCTGCAAAGGACGTTGTCTTGGAGAAGAGGCTGTTGCCTGCACCAGCTTGTTTACTGCAAGGTTCAGACTTGTCCTGTTGGTTCCTCATGACGGACTCCACCTTCAGCTCTGCCACACAACACTTGCTGGAGCTAGATGAGGAGCAGCAGGACCAGTGGAAGCACTCTCAGTGTACAAGGCACCAGTACCACCCTGGTGAGCACAGCCTGAGTTCCCCTGTTCAGGGACACCAAAACAGCCGCTTGGAGCCACTGGAGTGCCAGGATCTGCTGGTCCAGAATGCACTCTTCACTGGGGACCTGGAGATGGTACAGAAATACTTCACCAAGAGCACAGCCATCAATCTCATCATTGAGACTAAGGGTGATGAGCTGCGTTGGACTAGCAGGAAACTTGGTGGGTGCGCAGGGCTGGGACATGGGGGGTGGGAGATGTCCAGGATGGGGACCACAAGGGGAGGACAGACACTGGAGAAAAGGGTTGAGAGGAATTGTCAGTGATGGAAAAGGGACTTAGGAAGAAAGACTTTTAGATGAGGAAGGAGGATTCCAGGGCTGTAGAACAAGTGGTAGCAGGCTTGCTAAAGGTGGACAGAGGGAGAGCTAGTGGAAAATGGTGAGAATTAGGCCCTCAAAAGGGCTGCTGGAACAGAACAACATCAGGACTGTCCAGTTCGATGTTGCTGGGAAAGATGTGAAATAGTGTGAGGCAGTGCTTGTGTGTGAGGCATCAGGTGGCATAGGGATCCTTTTCCTGCCTTATGTCTTAAGTTGGGTCTGCTACTCCCATTCCTTAGAAACTGGAGCCTGGGACATTCTTGGGGAACAGCTGAGAGGTCTCATCACTGTCCTTCAGGCAGACCTTTGCCCCCATTCTGGGGAGGAGACATGGCTGTGTTTCAGCCTTGCAGGCAGCTGCTGAGGGACTGAGCCACCGATGCTCCCTGTCTACCTATTGCTGCTGCTGTGAAATCCAGGTCTGAAATGGCCATTGCCATCTCTGCTCAGAGAATCTCCAGCGGAGTCAATGTGGGACCAGCTGCAGGAGGGGGGCTTTGCTCCAGAACAAAAGCATTTGGTGTTTTGCTGTATTTCACACATGGGGTTTGTACCCTGTACTGTGAGATGGGTTGAACAAGGGTAGCAGAAACCAGTCTGCCAGAGGAAGCAAGCCAGGGAGAGGTGTTCTTTGCAGTCTGAAAGGACACATGTCCTTGCCACTCTCCACTAGCAGTGTGGTGTGGGCAGAGTCCCAGAAGTTACGACAGGGAGTGTCAAGTGTATAGGGGCCACAACTGCACCACTCTCTACCACAGAAGGCTGGTGGCAAAAGCCCCCACGGTGCCAAAATGGAGGAGCTGCTAATGGAGGCCACATCCCAGGGGTGTTGGCTCCTTTCCAGCATCCTGGCACAGAGGTGTGCAGCACAATGATAGCTGCACTCATGTCTGAGTATTTGTAGGGATCCATGCTAGCAGGAAACAAAGAGGGTGGGCCTGCAGATGCAGGTGCTTCTACTTGTGGGTGGTTAGGAGTATTTACTGAGTTCCAAGATTTGTATAGCCCAGGATCACAATTTTTACTGTCTATGTAGGAATAAAAATACAAAAGGTATTTTTACCTTTTTAATAATTACCTTTTTTGTAACTGAGATTGCTTGTCAGAAAAATATTAATTGCACGTTTTATCTCCTGTTAACTTATGCTGGGCTGACTGATACTTGACCAGAAGGGTAGTCTGCTTGTGAAGATTCATGCCCCCCAAGAAACAGAACAGCTGATGTAAAACAACTTCATACAGAAGCCACTGTCGTCTCCTAAGTTTGAACTTAGGAAAATATGAACATATGAAAAATGCAACCAAAAGACATCCTTTATCAAGCACAGACCAAAATGTGCAGCCAAATTTATCAGAAAAGGGTACAGAAACAAATCTTCGTGCCACCTAAGGTGTTGGTTATGTATCTCACCAGCCTGCAACAATGGTTTCTTAAAACTTACCCAGATGGAGACCTTAAAAGCAGATTCTGGTGACCTATTTCCCAAGTCAAGTACTTTAAGCCTAGAGGAAGTGAAAATTGTCTGGTACTACTGACACTAACACAGTCTTTTGTCTCCCTGGTGATGCTTTTGTGGTTGGGAGTCTCAGGATCTTGTGGGGTACTCGCTTACATCTTTAGGGATATAAAGGATCCCATCAAGTGAGCAAGCCTGCCAGGTTCTACCCTCTTTTTACCCTTTCATGCACTGTATTGTACCTAGAGCAGGTGGAGACTGTCATTACAGAGCTTGGTCATTTATTTTCACTACTGAGAAGGTTGAAGTTCCCCATCTTTCACTCTTCTCTGGTTCCCCAGGTAATTGTTGTTTGGTGGCCTCTTAGGGTCACTTAACTTGGTTTAGCTGCATAATATGAATAGTTCCATGGCAAAACTAAATGCTACTAGTCTTCCATGCAGTTTGATATGTTCTTCAGAACATCTGGTCTGAACAAAGCTCAACAATGCTGAGGAGCTGCGAGCGAAATGTGCTGGCCTGTAACCACAGGAGGGGTGGTGGGGTGGGTGCACACAGCTCAGGACGTGCTCTATTGGGTGATACAGATATGATGTATATATATATATATGTCTGTGGGGGGTGTTGGCAGTTGGACACCATGATCTGAGAGGTCTCTTACAATTATGACAATTCTGTGATTCTGTGGAGACAAGGGAAAAATGTCATCTCAGCTGAAATCACAGTAGTGAGGGACTTTGAGTGAGGGTACTGTCAGAGGATGGGAAAGGGACTCCGAAAACTACACAAGTTCTCTGCAAGGCTGAATTTAAAAAAAAAAAAAAAAAATAGGAAGGAGTCTAAGGGATAATTAACTTCTACATTTTTACTTCACTTGCACTGCACTGTTTTCCCACCCTTGTGCCTGTTTCCACTGAGCCTTTGATTTCAAGCTTGGATTTAAAAGAACTTTCCTATGGCTTGTTTTAAAACCTGTTAAGTGCCAAGGGCTCAGATGGAGCAGTGCTGGAAATATGCAAGGAGCCAGGGGCTGAACAAGGGTGTGCTGATAGTGTATGGAGGCAGCTGGGGCCTGGTATTTGGGTATGGGGAGCAGCTGGATGACAGCAGGCTGGCTGGCTGGCTAGGAGACCACACTTCCCTCTCTGCCTTCTTAGACATGTTCTGTTCAATGTCTGCCCTGCCTCCTGCTTTCCTATCATAGCCAATGACTGCAGAGATTGTGCTGCCAGGGAGAAGTGTCCTTATCAGCCTCTTGGCCACCATGTTTGGTCACAAGATCTCCCAGAATAGAACAGCTGAGACCTGAGCTGTACCCAGCCTGGGGCAGACAGTGATGTGACACATCCCCCCTCCCCACAGGGCACTGGTGGGTCTGTACCTGGAACCTCCTTCTGTACCAGCAGCAGGTTCTGCCCCAGTTCCTGTGGGGGGTCCAGGCCCTGTGCCATGGGTAGCATCAAAGGAAGAGGAGGCAAGAACCAGGAGGCCATTTGAACACGGAAGGTGTATGGTCCTGCCCAGGACTACTGGCAGGCCCTGATGACTGGGGATCAGGGGATTGTGGCCAAGATCCTCAGCGACCCTCAGAACAGCCTGAGTCCTGATGCTGTTTTTGGCACCAGTGACCTGGAAGAGTAGGAAAACTACCACTTCAACATCTGCCGGCTGAGTATGTGGGGGCATATGAACAGGGCTTAGAGCCTTGTGCTTGTGTGTTACCATTACTGGGACTGGGTGTTGTGGGTGCTGGTTGGGTTATGGAGGGGTGGAGATGGCAGTGAGAGCACTGGGATGTTGCTGGGTTCCCCTGTGCTGCTTGCAGGACAGTGTATGTAGCTGTGGTGGGAGCTTGAGGTTCATCCAGGGGACCTGGACATTCCAGCAGGGTTGTGCAGGGGCTTGGCTTCCCCACTGGACAAAGGAGATTGAATCTCTAGGTTGTGCTCCTTCTGTGACTGGCCCTGTAGCCTGGCTCTGTGTGCCTGCTCTCTCTGTACAGCTTGTTGTGAGTTGCTGGTTCCTTTTGGGGGTTGTGCTGGGCAAGGAATTGTCATGTTAGGTCCTCAAGATGGTGCAGTTTTGCACCTGGCCCTGGGAAACACAGATGACTGCATGCTGCTTTGTCAAGAGACAGGCAAGGGGAATGTGGTGTTGAATGTGTCACACAGCCTGGGACATGGCCCTCCAGCCCAGCCCGGGTGGGCAGCAAGAAGAATGATTTAAGGAGCCCTTTTCCTGCAATAGCTGCAGGCTGTTTGCCAGTAGACTGCAGCAGCTCAGCAGTGGTTCCAGCTGGGTCACCATCTTTGAGGGTTGACAGGTTTCAGCCCCTTGCTTTCTCCTAGGCCCTACATGTCCATCTCAGCTGAACCTTGCTTGTCTGCTTGGGGCTCATATGAACCTTCTGTGTGCCTGGCAGCCTGCTCCACTGCCGCTCTGTTCTACTGCCTGGTTCCTGTATTCCCGGTGCTTCATGCACAGTGCTCTTCCAGACACTGTGCTGCTCTCAGCTCTGCCCCATGTCCACAGGGACCCTGTACTGTGTGACTGAGCTGTGTGTGGAAAGCAAACTTCCCATGAGCAGCCTCTGCCCCAGGGCTCCTGCCCCTTCAGCTCCCAGCCAGCATGGCTGCACAGTTTGGGTCACCCCAGATCTTTGGCAGGCCAGGCTGAAGGCAGGGAGGGACCTTCTGGAGAAGAGACTGGCAGCAAGAATCAATCCCTTGAGGGGAAACCTGGGCTCTGGAGGGAGTGTGCACCAGGTACCCTGTGGACAACTGCTAGGCTGGTCCTGGTGCCATTGTGCCCATGTCTGGAGGTGACTCCCTGACCTCTCTTCCCTGCAGGACTCTGGTCTCTGGGCTACAAGCAGGAACTCACCACTCCTCTGCACATCACATCCAGCCGGGGCTACACGGAGTGCCTGCGGCTCCTGCTGCTCCGGGGAGCTGACCCTGACTTTGCACCAGGGGGCAAGACCGCCCTGCACGAGGCCTGTGCTGCTGCCAACACCGACTGTGCCCACTTGCTCCTCACCTTCGGCGCTGACCCCGAGGCAGTCTCTGAGGATGGCTATAAGCCCCTGCATCTCTGCAAGAGCCCAGGCTCCATCCAGTGAGTCCTGCCTAAGGGGCCACACTGGGCCTCCCTCACCCTGCACAGAAGGGGTCTCTGCTTGCCACTGTGGGTGGGTTGGTGGTTGCAGTAATGGCTGCAGAATGGGGTGGCCTGTTCCTGGACTAGGATCAACTCTGAAGTCCAATAGATGACTGCAAGCCCTAGTCCTCAGATGACTGTAGAATAGGATAGAATTGTTAAGGTTGGAAAAGACCTCTAAAAGCACTAAGTTCCACTGTCAACTCAGCACCCCCCACCAACTAAACCACGTCCTGCTCTGTTGCAGCACCAGCAATGCAGAGGTGATGGTCCATGTGGTGAAGTTCAGGGCATGCGCTGAGCAGAGAAGCCTCTATGAGTGTGGGGGGAGCAGACTGCACATGTGATGGCACCTTATTAAAGATCTGTGCAGAGTTACCTAGAATTAGGATGACAGCATCTCAGCTTCAGTCATCCTGGCTTAAAATCACTGTTCCCAGGGCATGAGGAGCAGGAATTTTGGGGCTCTTGGAGAAAGTGAAAGTAATGAGGGGCAGGTGGGAGGTAGGACAGGAGCTGGAGAAGAGAGCCTGTCACTGAGTCATCTTGGCCCATGCAGGTGTGTCCAGCAGCTGCTGCAGCATGGTGCCAGTGTGAACAGTCAGACAGAGGAGGAGGGTGACACAGCGCTGCACATCGCTGCGCGGCATGGTCTGGCAGACCACGTCCAGCTGCTCCTGCACCATGGGGCAGAACTGGAGGCAGAGAACAAGGAGGGCCAGACACCACTGAATGCTGCCTGTGCTCAACCCCATCCACCCCAGGACATGGACCGCTACTACCGGGTCTGCCAGCTGCTGGTGGAGAGTGGTGCCAGCATCAACACCTCGGACAGGGACCAGCAGCGCCCTCTGCACCTGGCCTGCAAGAACGCCAATGCTCAAGTGGCAGAATTACTGCTTGCTCGGGGTGCAAGTGTTAATGTCATGAGCTACAGTGGCAACACGGCACTGCACAACATCCTGCAGACAGCTGCCTACAAGTTGGAGCACCACCCGGAGCTGGTGGTGCAAGCCCTGCTCAACCGTGGGGCCGTCCGCATCTGGCCTGGTGCCCTCCTCAAGGTGAGGGCCCCAGAGCTTGCTGAAAGAGGAGGCTGTGGACATCAGGGCCCCTGAGGGCTGTTCCTGTGGCAGCAGGGTTAACTTGGTGCTAGCCTGCCTGCTGTCCTGCTTGTCTCTTCCCAGGGCTGGGGAGGTGGAATTGGCAGTACTGAGGATTTTCTCCTGAGGAATGTTCTCCTGTACTTAGCCAGTTCCCATGTTCACTTGCCCTGGGAAGCGTTGGTTCTTTTCCTCTCGGGGGGTGTGTTCCACCTCTGGGGCAGACTTGAGCTGTCTGCAAGATGCCAGCAAAGCAAGGGTTAATTTCCTGTCTTAATTCTTGAGCAGTGTAATAATTACCCAGCCCGGAGATCAGCAGATTGCTCTCCCCTTTGGGAAAATACAGGAAAATCAACAATTAACACTAATTAATCTCCTATTAACGCCAGATAATGAGGATCACTGGTACAGCCAGAATAGACTCTGACAGTTACTGCTGCCCTGGGCCACAGGGAGTGGGAGCTGGGGGATATGCCTCAGCGGCACGGTGCATGGGTGGGGTGTGTTCTGACAGCTGCCTTGGTGGTGAGACGTGGCACTGTGTCTCTTCCACCTATGTGAAGGTGGTACACACCAGAGATGTGTTGCACAAAGCATGTTTGATGGCTTCTTGGGGCTCTGTGGAGCAGCTGATATGGGGACAGGACTTCTTAGGACACTCACTGCATGTGACACAGATGAGACCTATCTGCAGCCCCAAGCCCAACATCCCTTAGACCCCCTCAACAGAGCCAGGGTATGACTTAGTCTTGCTGCACACAAAATAGGTGTCAGTCCTTGCTCCAGAACAGCTCGTGCTCAAGCTAGAAGAATGTGAGAAGAGCAGTCTAGCATAAAGCATAGTATTGGCTGCCTATGGGTGTTTTGCAGGGGTGAGGCAGATGAAGGAGCTCTGCATCCCAGCTGAGTGTGTTATTCCCTGTGCCTGAGGAGAGGCTGTGAGAGCCCTGCCATGCTGGGTGCTGCTCAGTCACCTTCACTGCCCAAGTGATGCTCTATCATTTTGCAACAGCAGTGGGTTTGCCCTCCTGGGACAGCATGAGGGAAGAACATCAGTTCCCTGGATTTGCCAGGGATGTTTTTGAGCAGCTCTGGAGGTGAGGCTGGTAGGACCCTGCCCACCCACTGTCTCCCTGCCAGGTGCTGCGGTACTGCCATACATGCCCGCGGGTCATCGAGGCCCTGATCAACAGCTACGATCGTGTCCGTGTCACCGAGGACTGGGTGGGAGCTGTCCCAAAGGAGGTTGTACAGGTGAGGGAATGCTTGCTGCCAGCCAGGGAGCTGTGGCCATGTGCCAGTCTGGGGGGCTTGGGGCAGGGCTGGGGGAAGAGCTGCAGGACACGGGTGATGTTGAGTGGTAAGGGAGGATGCACCATGGTGACTAAGGTAAGGGGGATGTCTGGTTCTACTTCTGCTCCCAGGGTGATCCCTTCAGCTTTATTTGCTTCTGGGCCTTTCTTCTCTCTCTGTAGAAACACCCACATTTCTACCAGTCGCTTTTCTTGCTGGAGCAGAGACCTCGCTCCTTGCAGCACCTGGCTCGCTACACCATCAGGACCTTCCTGGAGGGACGGTTGCTTCTGGTCCTGCCACAGCTGCACCTGCCAAGTGTCTTGCACCGTTTCCTGCTGCTCAGCTTTGAGGATGTTCTCTACTAAGGGCTGTAATTCCAGCCCTGCCTTTCCTTTCTGGGACTATCTTCCATGCATGCCAGAGCAGTCTGTGCTTTCCCAGCTAACCCCTGCCCATTGCCAATATCTCCTCCAAGGCCACATCAGCCCCGCTGTGCCAAACCTGTAGCTGTTTCTCTTCCTCCTGGAGCTGTTCTGGAGCATTTTTTTTACCCATACTAACCAGAACAATCTCTAGATTCCCTAAGAAAAGCAAGATGTGCGGATGAGGAGCATGTACACACTACATTGATCAGTTTTAGTTGTAAGGTACTAGTGTCCCTATCCCAAGTATACAAACTCAAACCTGAACCAGGCAGCTGTGGTGCCCCAGGCATTTGTTGGAATTCCATCTTTAGTCACTTCTAGATAGAAGTTTCCAACCTAGCTGCAGCCACTGGGTCTTATTCCAACCCTCTCTGTGCAAGCAAAGCATTGTCTGTTCCTCATATCCCCTTTCTTGAGCTGAAAGATCCCCTGCATCATCAAATCCCCACAGGCTTCCTGCTCAACTCTTACTTGCTCTCTCCTGTTCCTCAGTAAAGAGCATGACATGCCATAATAGGTGGGCTAGTAAACCACAATAGGAATAAGGACAAAGCAGCCAGAGAAGCCTTTCCTTCAGATGTCTATCCTAACTGCTGAGCTCTGTAAATTCCATTTCAGATACTTTTGAGTCAAAAGGGCGTAGTTGTATTTAGCAGTCCTAGATTTATATTTTTTTCTTCCATAAATCTGACCAGTCACTCCTTAGAGTTGCTTACAGTTTGTACCCGAAGGTGCGTGAACAAACTCTAGTCTCTCTCTATCTACCAGAGCCCAACTCTGCCTTGCCTTTACGTCTGTCATGACAGAGCTCACGCATGTGGTATGCCATGCACAGTAGCATGTGCCCTCTCAATCCTGTGCATCTGTCTAGGAAAATACGTGGCAGGTGCAGGGCTAAGGTCTCCCATGCAAACATTTCCCATGCAGGTACAATGTCTGGGGCTGTCTAGATTTGTATCTTGACCAGGACATCAGTGCTTATGCCAACACTGAGGAGTCTGACATGGCTTTTGCCCCAAGAACACTGTTCCCCTGGGCACAGAGCAGACAGCCCAGCCAGCATCTCCCAGAGCTCAGCACAAGTCCACATGCTACTTCTAGGCTGCACCACACTTCAGATAAGGTAAAGGGTAATGTTTGTTCTGCCATTTAAAGAAATGAAAGCACCAACCATCGTTTAAATATTTGCTGTAAGCTGACTCCATTCCTGCTTCTGACTTGAGGAATACCCATGATGCTGCTGCCTGGCAGAGGGTGCAGGAGGGCAGCACCACAGGTTGTTCACCTTGGTGCACTGGCCTTTCAACGCTTCTGCTAAGGTCCACACCAGCACCAGGACACTGGACCACGCAGATCTGGAGGCTAAGCAGTTTGACAAACCCCACACTTCTGTCTTTTTCTGCTAGTGGGATACAATGGCAGTGTATTTACATGTTACAAGCTTACAAAAGGTGTCAGGAAACTAGTAAGCCAGTTGTGGCAGCCAGTCTGTTCAGGTGCTACTATTGCGATGTTACATCTCAGAAAGGTTTAATAATGTGCTTTATGACATCCATGGGCAGAGAGGTGAGATGGGAGCTCAAAGTGACATACCAAGACATCTGCAACAGGGATGAAGGGAGTAGGGGAGCTAAAGTTTTTAACATACCTGGATAATCAGTAATGCATTTCCCCCAAACCAGCACAGGAACCCAGTGTGAAGTCACTACCTTCCTGCTGGCTGAGCTTGTGTGTCTGTTTGGGAGATCTGTTGATGGGACTGGGTGTCATTGTCTCATTCCCAAGTTCTAATCACCACTTTAAAATGCTCAATCTTAGCCCCATAGTGCCTGTGGCTGGAGGAGGAACAGGTAAAGGAGTGTCTGTCCCTTTTGGTGGCAGCAGTGTCTGGGAATGCCTCAGCCTGCATGGATCTGTGGTACAAGGCAGCCTATAGTGCAGTGCATGTGGGACTGCTTCACTGGCCCTTCTTTCCAGCATGTGCCTGTGATAACATATGTTAAGTAACGTGTACTCAGCCACTGAGACAGTATGACCTAAAGGACAGGGAAGGATTGAATTTAATGGTTTGCTTTATTTTATAATCGTTTGTTGCAGCTGTTAGACTCAAAGCTGTGCCCCAGGTCTCACTGATCACTTCTGCTGATGCTGAGGTCTGCTCTGCATGTGGGTGGTGAGGGCAGCTCAGGCTGAGAGCTAAAGATGCAGTGTTTTGTGTCTGTAAACACACATGGGCAGGACAGCTCTGGGCACAGCCCATTCCTCTTTTGACAAAGGTGCCTTGGCATAGACAGGTCCTCTCACGATGGACCCATGCTGGGTCCACAGGTGAATTTGCAGGGCTCCATTCCAAGCTACAAGGCTTGCGGGCAGGAAATCTCAGAGTAAGTGGGGGGGGCTAAGGGCAGCATGTGGCTGAGAGGAAAAATCCATCCTGGGGCACAACTCTTCACAGAGTAGATTTCATTTGTGTTCCTACTGAAATTGAAAGGCCATGATTTTGCTGTCTGTAAGAGGGAACCATTTTCAAGGAATATGAGGACAATAAGAAAAATAGCTTTCTACAGATTGATTTAACTGGTGAAAAAACAGAGAAGAAAAAAAAACAAAACAAAACCCAATAAAACATTAAAGCTTTTAGGCACTCAGGCCCTTTTTCAGAACTGGAACAATCGCAAAATTTCCAAACTAAGCACATGCAAAGAACGATGACTCTGAGTTTCACTCAGTTATGCTAATTGATTAGCAATTGTTTATTGGTTTTGGTTTTTTTTCTAAAGCATTTATAAGAACAGAATTTGAAAGGTTTGATATTCCAAAGCACATTTGGTCAATATAACAAGCTGTGCTACTTTTTCTCAGTTTTCTGAAGGGTAAATTTCTATAGCAGCATTGAAGTTTCATTGAACTCCTGCTGGGACAGCAGTTATGCCAGGGAAATTTATCTGTCCTGAGTGAGGGCTCTGGTCTCAACCAAGGACAGCAAGTATGTGATACCAGCACAGGGGCATGTTGGTTTCATATGCTTTTTCCGACTGCCATGGGGACAGGGAGCTGCTGAGTGATACCCTGTCCCAGGTTCACTGGGAATGTCTCTTTGGCATATGCTGCTGTTCCTGCTTCAGCATCCACCTGTGTTTTTTGGCAGAGCCATCAGCAGGAGACATCCGCATAATCAGCTGGCATAAACTAAGTCCACTGCCACCTTCTCAGTGTGGCTGTCCAAGTGATGGGCTCAGAGAAACAAATATCCATCCCACTTCTAGATAGAAGTTTCCAGCCTAGCTGCAGCCACTGGGTCTTGCTCTGACCCTCTCTGTGCAGGCAAAGCATTGTCTGTTCCTCATATCCCCTTCCTTGAGCTGAAAGATCCCCTGCATCAGCAAATCCCCACAGGCTTCCTGGCCTCAAATACCTGCTCAACTCTTACTTGCTCTCTCCTGTTCCTCAGTAAAGAGCATGACATGCCATAATAGGTGGGCTAGTAAACCACAATAGGAATAAGGACAAAGCAGCCAGAGAAGCCTTTCCTTCAGATGTCTATCCTAACCGCCGAGGTCTGTAAATTCCATTTCAGGTACTTTTGAGTCAAAAGAGCGTAGTTGTATTTAGCAGTCCTAAATTTATATTTTTTTCTTCCATAAATCTGACCAGTCACTCCTTGGACCTGTGTGTCCTTGAGCATTCTGACACCCTTGTGGTACACTGCACAGTGTATTGATCACCTTCTGTTTGTCTTTAAGCTGTCACTTTCTTGTTTCATTTGATGACCTTTAAATCTTGTATTCTATGAATATGTGGGCAATATGTTTGTTCCTCTTCATCATATTATTCAAAACTATATAGGTGCCTGACAATTCTCTCCTTACTCAGGCTGGAATTCTGTTCAACTGTGTCATTCCTTGTTTGGAAGCTATGCACAACATTCAAAGTGTGCTGCACTACAATTGTGTAAGGGTTACCATGTGGATGTGAGATCTACACAAATGCCTCAGGAACCTTAGGTTCACATTTGAAATGACTTGTCTCTTCACCTGACATAGGAGGAGGATGGGCTTAGCAGCCCTGCCCTCCTGTTCTCCACATTCTGTGTTCTCAGGTGGTGTTGCAACCTCTAAATGTTTTTCAGAACTCGTGTTTATACAGGATGCCATCCCTCTTTCAAAATTAAGCCCACATTACTTCCTCCTATCTGTTGCACCTGGTACTCAGATGTGACAAACTCGGTTTTCCATGAACCTGGCGTTTCAAGTCAACCAGATTAAGTTGTCTTGGGCAAGTGGCACCTGCTGTTTTACCATCCCAACAATCCATTTTTATCCACCCCAGTAATTTTCACAGCAAGTGTTGTTTATTTTCTTCCTGATTGCTAATAACGTATATCATTGGCATATGCATAGAATACAACAGAATGAATCTAACAAATCTGACATATACCTATACAGAATAAATCTTCTCAGTTACCCCATTCTTTTGTATCTGATAACACTGATCACACCGACTATAGCATACAGCTAGTTTTTCCTACTAGAATGTCATGCAGAATTAAGTCAGACAACTCACAGGAGTCTAAGCATCCCATATCTATCTAGTTAGCTCCATCAAATTTGTAGCCTTACAAAAAAGTTATATAAAATTATTTAAAACTACCTCTTTCAAATTACATTAATTTGACACCTAGATTTTACTAATTTACCCAGGACATTCTTTGTCTGTTTGTCTGTGGGTTGCATATGTTGAATTAACTGCTCTATATTTTTCTGGATATCCATGTGAATACATTTAAATACTGGCAAGACATTGGACTTCTATTTTCCCCAGCTATCCTAAGTTCCCCAGTGTGCCCCCATTTGTTATAAAGAAAAAAACAATGGTTCAATGAATTCTTTAGCCAATGAAATATTCTTGGATGTAACTTACCTCCTGCAGATTATAAAAATTGTTATTTAAACAATTTCTGTCCAGCATATTTCTTAATTACTGATGGGGTAGAAAGTATTTCATTACCACTGTAAAATCCCTAGTTTAAAATACAGAGCAGAAATATTTATTGAGTTCTTGGTTTTCTCTCTGCAAGTGAACCTGGGGGCAAGCACCCAGTGATAGCAATTATTTGGATTCTTTGTTGCTGGAGCATCCTTCTCCAGGGTTGACATTTCAAAAAAACTAAGGAATTGGAGAGGATTCAGAGCAGTCATAAATGAGCTATGGATTGCCAGTGATCCACTGCTGGACCGCACTTGCCCTGACCAAACCGACTGGCAGGCAGGCAGGCAGCAGAGTTCATTCAGCATTGAAAGTTGTGGAGTGGCACTTAGAGGCAAAACCAGAGCCACTGGCTGGAAATTGAAGCTAGGAAAACACATATTAGAAACGAGACGTTTTTAATAGCAAGCATAATTAATCTACCAGTTAATTGCATCTTGGAATAGCTTATCATGGTGGATAGAGATTTCTCATCTCTGGCTTTTTAAAAAATCACTGGAAGATCTTCTTCAGCCTAGACTGAAATCCATCCTGCCTGGTGCTCAGACCAGTCCCAGAGAGATCAGGCTGCTTAATTACAGATCTAGGATTCATTATCTTGTCATTGCACCACACTGGTCTGCCATTGGCCTCTGTCACCACTGGGACTATGTTTGGCCCCAGGATAATGAAACAGTCTCATTTTTTCCCTGAACTGTCCTGCTCACTGAACTGATGTTTCACTGACATCCCTGACTTCTCCTTCATTTCCTTCACTGTGTAACTGCTGGTTGATACTGGCTCCATCAGCTCCTTCCTCTGAATCTGCTGCCTGTGCTGGGGTCCAAGAGACTCTCTGAAAGAAAAGGTGATGCTACTTATAACTGTGTTTAAATATTTGATCTTATTCAGCTTCTCTCACAAGATTCATCCTCTGCACACAAGGACCTGCCTTCTGCGCCACATAGGCTTGGGCCAGAAACAAACACTGATCTGATAGCAGCCTGTGACTTCTTAAGTTGGGTCCTATGCCTAGCCAGCCTTACTTCAGTTCTTGGAAAATATTACAGCAATTACCTAAGCAATTTGTAAGCACCTGCATGAATGCAGAGTTGGTCAGACCAGCCCCACTTCCTTCTGTATCAGACCAAAGGGCTGGTGGGAGAGGAAGCAGCAGATGTTGTTTCTTAAACATCTTAAATTCATGCTCTTTCACATAAGATTCTCAGAATTAAATTAAGACAAGACAATACAGAGTGAACTACTATTAGTGAGAGCGTAACTATTAAGAAAACTCTGTTCAGAGTCAGTTATCAGTAGGGAAAGTGCAGTGACTCACAGAGGGTGTCACCTGGAGGTCTAGCCTGAATCTTGCACTCTTTTGAAGACTTGTGTGAAGGAACAGACATGAGGTTTACTGAATCTGCAGAAGATACTGTGCCGGTTGTGGCAGTGGCCCCCGCTGCAGCTCAGGCAGACAGACAAATGCTAAGTTCTCCCCTAGAACCAGCAGACTCCAGCTGCAATAGCCTCGGTGAGGCCTGACCTGCCACAAATGGTACAAGTTTGATATGCAGAATCAAAGGTACCATGTAGGGCCCACAACCAGCCGCATGTGGCACAGAACAGGCTCAGTGGTCAGGGCATCCACAGATCTGGGTCTGGTATCCTTCTCTGGAGGTGTGGTGACCACTGAGTAGTGGGTGGGCTGCAGTGGGACATCAGGAATGGTAAGAGGATGAAGAAATGTCCAATGAAATGTGCTCTGTGTAGGAAATCTCCCTGCCCAAGGGAGATTTTCTGCCAGGAAAGCTTTTCCTTGTCAGTTTGGGAAAATTGGCAGCTTTTGGATCAGGAAGATCCAGGTTGGTGGCTGCTTCCAGGTGCTCTGTTGAGCCACAGAAGGCACAGAGGTTGGTACACAGGAGAGGCCTCTGATAGTGCTGTCATTGTGCAAGGCTCATCAAGAGATGGGTGTGAGGAGTTAGTCTGAGAGTGGTAGCTCTGCCCTTAAGTCCTGAGATGAACCACTCCAAGTTTTCCTCTCTTTACATTACAGTCTTTCCCTGTTTTGGAAACACTAGTTTGTGAGACGTCCTTGGATATGGCCTCTTTCTGTTAGCAGTGAAACCATGCACCTGGGTATGCTCCTCCTGCTGTTAATGAGGTTCCTGCATTCTTACTACTCCAGGTACAGCTCTGCCAGGGCTACTTCTAAAATACATTCCCCAGGCACAAGTTGGAAAACCTCAGCTGCTGCAGGTTTTGCTGTAGAAAGCTGAAGACAGAAGCACATGGAACAACTTGACAGTGGAGTGAGAGTCTGTGAGACACGATTTGAGAAACCAGTTGGAGCTACCCAGGTGCTCCTTGCATCCAGGCTGAGACAGGACTCATGTGTTACTGTTGCTCCCCTGATGCTCAGGCCAGGACTGTTCCATGTTTGACTTCCTGGTGGGTGTAGTCAAATCACAGAGTCCGGGCCTGACACCAGCCTACCTTCTGCTAACACCATCCCAGCCTCAGCCAGCCCATTCTCTAGACATCCCAAACTTTGAGTAAATAATGTTACAGCATTACCCTTGCTGTTCATGTGCTTAGCAGCTGTATTGCAGGAATGCCCAGAGGCCGTGACTAGATTTAGTTCTGTTGTGCTAGATTCTGTGTGGAGATGGTAAGTGGAGCAGGTACAGGCATAAAGTGAAGGTTGCATAGCAGCTCCCATCAGGAAGGATTGCTTTCATTTGCCATTTCATTAAACTTTAACTGTCGTGGCTTTGGTTTGCCATGCCTTGAGCCTGGATCAGACTGAACTTTTCCTGTTACAGCTACAGCAAAATTTACCTGGCCTCTGCTTAGCCTGCAGCCCGTGTACCAGGGGTACAATGTTGACTCCCCACCTTGGAGGAGCAGTGTACAGTGCTGAAAAGAGACCAGGCATGGATGTCTCTTCTTCTGCACAGGATCAACTTTTCCTAAAGTACCAGCTTCTGAGGGTTTCATTTTGCATGTACCAAGCAAGGATATTTTTAGAGACTGATAGTTTTCCCCCAGGAAGGTGTAATTCTTGCTTTCCATATACCTGACCACTACCTGGTGTACTGGGTGGTGTGTCTTCAAGCACATTAAGGGAATGCACCAGCTCCTTGTGAGTGGGGGATGGAGCCCAATAAACCAGAACCAAATGTGGGAGCAAGGAACACCCAAGGAGCAAAGTCAACAGCGGAGGTCTGAGCCTCAAGTGGAAGCCATGGAAACTGCATTTCCAATCAACAGTGGGTGACTGGAGAAGAGCAGACAGAGGACACAGAACCTGGGAAAGCCCCCGGAAGTCTAAGGGGTAGCAAAGCTGTTGTGTGCATCATAGGTTTAACAAGGCCAAATGCCACGTCTTGCACCTGGGTCATAACAACTCCATGGTAAACTACAGACTTGAGGAAATGTGGTTTGAGTGCTGTAAGTTGGAAACTGACTTGAGGATATTGGTTGATAGTAAACTTAATATGAGTCAACAGTGTGCAAAAAGGCCAGTGGCATCCTGGATTGTATTAGGAACACTATGGCCAGCAGGAATAGGGGGGGTGATTGTCCCTCTGTACTCAGCTCTGGTGAGGCTGCATCTTGAGTACTGTGTTCATTTCTGAGCACCTCACTGTAAGAGGGACATAAAAGTGATGGAGCGTGTCCAGAGAAGGGCAGCAAAGCTCATTAAGGGCCTGGAGCACAAGTCCTATGAGGAGCGGCTGAGGGAGTTGGGATTGTTTAGTCTGTAGAAGAGGAGGTTGAGAGGAGACCTTATAGCTCTCTTTAACTACCTCAAGAGAGGTTGGAGCAAGGAGGGAAATAGCCTCTTCTCCTTAGTGAACTGTGACAGGACCAGAGGAAATGTACGTAAGCTGCCCCAGGGGAGGTTTAGGCTAGATATTAGGAAACATTTTTTCACTGAGAGGGTAGTCAGGCACTGGAATGGCCCAGGACAGTGGTGGAGTCAGCATCCCTGGAGGCCTTTAAAAGGTGTTTGGACCTGTCCTTAGGGACATGGTTTAGTAGTTAGATTATGGTGTTGGTCAAAGGTTGGACTGGATAATCTTGGAGGCCTCTTCCAACCTAAACATTCTGTGATTCTGTGATAGACCTTCACCCTTTCATTTTGGTGCACCCTGCAAGGTTGGTGGATGTGGGAGCTCTCAATAGAGTACAATAGTGTACAATATTTACTTTCTTTTGTTTGCAACCCTTTTTTAACCCCAGTTCTTTAACCTTTTGTTCTCTGGATCTTTGCTTTACAATTTGGTGACTGGATTTCTACATTACTTTTTACTTCAAAATCTCATGAGACAAAGCAAACCAGAGCAAAGTTGAATTGTCAGGGTGCCAAGTACCTTCCCGTCATCCTGGCGGTTTGGCTCTCCAGGGTCAGGGCCAACTTAGTTCATGGAGTTGTCTGTCCTTGGGGAACCTCAGGAAGAGCCTGCCCCTCTTTGGCTAAGGAACTGCTTTTAAAGCTCAGGCTCTCACCCTTAGCTTCTGCCTGACCTAGGCTGGAGGTACACCTGATCTCATACCTCCTGCTGCTGACAGTGATCCCAACTCACTGATTCGATTTTCTGGCTTGCTGCAGAGATGTATTTCCTTGCGACTGCAAGGGCATACTGTAGAGGAAGGCATTAAAGACATGAAAAAAAAGAGGAGGGTCTGTGCAGCCCCTTGGTACAGATGTCATAGTTGGAACCTGTGGGGATTTGGATTGTGCCTGTTCAGTGGAGGGAGGCTGAGTCCCACTCTCAGCCTAGCGGACACATCTGGCCTCATTTTCATGCTCCACACAGGATTCTAGTGTCCAGGTCCATGGCTGGGCTGTCATGTCCCCCACAAAACACCTGATTTGAAGTTGCAGCAAAGTGGTGCCCCACACAGACCTCTCTGAGGAGAGTAGGAGGAGGTGGTGGGCGAGCAATCCATGTATTCACACAGCTGCCAATGCCAGGAGAGAGGTGGGGAAGCTAAGCAGCTGGTCCATGGGTGAGTGCAGGCAGGACCACATGGGGGTCCTGAGAGGGGGGACTGCCCCTTGGTGAGAGCTGGGGGTCTGGGGTATAGCTGTGCCACTGAAACCGCAGTCAGAGTGAGTTTACACAGGACTTCAGCTCTGCTGTTTCTTGTGCTTTATGTGGCAATCCTCATGCTCCTCTAAAGCAGAGCTGTGGTTTGCTCCATGTTCAGCCTAGTGAGCACCTCCCTGTAGACAGGAGTGCAATGAAAATGCCGACCTGGGGGAAAGCACCCCATTTCAGCAGGGTGGGAAGTGTGGTCCAGGCCACACCATGCAGCAAGGCCGGGCAGAGCAGTGCAGCCGCTGCCGCAGCTCAGGACCACCAGGCTTGGCCTGCCCGTCTCTGTCAGTGATGTGCACAGAGCCCATCGGCAGCCACGAGCACGGCTGTGACACACGACAGTACGCGGGTGGGAGGGGCAGAGCCCTAGGGCTTTGTGCAGCTGCAGCGCGGCGCGGGCAGGTTAGGAAAGCCCCGGGGAGCGAAGTCTCGAGGAGCGAAGCCCTGCTATGGCCGACATCGGGCCGTCACGGCCCGGGCAGGCTGCAACTACTCCCCTGGCGCCCCGGGCTGTGGCCCCGACGGAGCTGGTGTCGGGACGCCCGGGCTATGCGCGGCGCCGTGGGAACAGCAAGGGGCGGGGGGCGAGCCGAGGGAGCATCAATCCCTGCTGCGGCTCCAGCCCCGACGTTCCCACCTGGCCCGAGCCCGCCCGTCCCGCGTAGACCCCACCAGCCCCTTCCCGACGGCCCACCCGAGATCATGGTGGAGGCGGGCGGCCTCACAGCACGCGGCGGTGGGCCCAGGGTGGCTGCTGGGCCCAGACGGTGCCTGGTGAGGGCCGTTCTGTCGGGGCGCTGGAGCCCGCCCAAAGCCGGTGGCCCCGGGTCGCTCCCAGGAGCTCGGTCCAGGTCGCTCCCAGGAGCTCGGCCACCAGGAGCCTCGGTCCAGGCCAGATCCAAGAGGCGACGAGGCCAGAGTGGAACTGGCCCAGCTGGCCCCGCCCGTTGTCCCAGGCCCGGGGGCGGCCCGAGGAAGGATGTGCCAAGTGGGGCGGCCCCGTCCCGTCCCCACAAAAGCGCCCTTGTGCTAGCCTCGTAATTGCTAATCATCAATCACCATTAATAACAGCTGATGAGGCGGGAGGGGGAGGCGCCTTCCCAGGGGCCGGCCGCGCCGGGGGGGAGCGGGAAGCTTTGCCCCGCCGGAGCGGGTGCTGAAGGAGGAACTCGACCGTGATGTGCGGAAGATGGATGAGAGCAGAGGGCAACACCCCCACCCGCCTCCCCTCCTTCCCTCCCTCCTCTCCCTCCCTCCGCGGCCCGGCCCGGCCCCCCCGCGGCGGAGCGGGCGGGCGGGCGGGCGGCTCCGAGCGCGGCTTCACTCTGCCGCGCCGAGACAGCGAGCGAGCGGGCGGGCGGCAGCTCTCGCCGGGCGCCGGAGCCCACGGGAGGCAGTGGGTGGGGCCCAGGGCTGGGGCTGAGGCCTCAGTGGGGCCCGGCGGCGGCGGAGGAGCGGCGAGTTGGCGGCGGCCCGAGCTCGCCGGAAAGTTGTTGCCGGCAGAGCCGGCGGCGCCCGCTCGTCATGCAGAGACCCAGCGGTCAGGGGACCGCCTTCTCTATCGACTCGCTCATCGGGACGCCACCGCCGCGCTCCGGGCACCTGCTCTACACCGGGTACCCCATGTTCATGCCGTACCGGCCGCTGGTGCTGCCGCAGGCGCTGTCCCACGGGCCGCTTCAGTCGGGGCTGCCACCGCTGGCCCCCCTGGCTTCTTTCGCCGGCCGCCTTACCAACACCTTCTGCGCCAGCCTGGGCCAGGCCGTGCCCTCCATGGTGGCCCTCACCACGGCCCTGCCCAGCTTCTCCGAGCCCCCCGACGGCTTCTATCCGCCCCAGGAGATGCCTCCGCCGCGCAGCAACCCCGACGCCGGCTGCCGGCGGGGAGCCGAGGGCCTGGAGGCGGAGGAGCTGCCCTCGGGGAGGGACAAGGGGCCATCCGAGCCGCCGCTGCACTTCCCGGACCCCTTCCCCGGCCTGGCAGGTAAGAGCGGCGCGGGGCAGCCCGGCCCGGCGGGAAGCGGTTCCTACGCGGCCACCACCGGCCCGCAGCCCCCGCGGCGGGCAGTCCCCAGTCCGGCACCTGCCCGGGCTCTCCCCGCCGGCCCGGCTGCCGAACCGCGGGTGCCCGAGCTCGGCAGGACGGGAGCTGCGAGCCGGCAGCGCTGGGGACAGGGGCGCTGCGGGCAGGACGGCGGAGCCTCCATGGGCCGTGGCGCTGGGACCTTCCCGCCCCGCGCTCCCGGGAGGGTTCCACCGGCCCGAGCCGAGAGCACCGGTCCGGTTCCGCAGCGCCCGCAACTTTCGCGGGTGGGAGACAAACTCCGCCGGCCGCGCTCGGGACGCAGGGCGAGAAGGAGACCCCTCGGTCGGGAAGAGACCCTCTGGCGGGGGCTGCCCAGGGCGCGGGGCCGATCCCTGCTGGAGCTATCCGAGGTACTGGCACCCGGCCCGGGTCGATCCGGGCGGAGCGCAGCGGGGAACCGTGGGCATCCGGTCCCGTCCCGCTCCGATCCCGGTCCCGCCCGGCTGCCGTCCCGGTCCCCGTCTGTGCAGCCGCAGCTCGGGACTGAGCCTTGTCCCCGGCACGATGCCGCGGGTCTGGGGACTCCCTCGCTCTCCTGCCGCTCTCCCCGGGCCGGGCTCCGCCGCTCCCGGCGTCGTCTGGCTGCGGCTCCCGGCGCTCCCCTGCCCGCTCCCCAGCCCGCGGTCCCCTCTTCACTCTGCCTTTCTCCCTCCCCGTTCTGCTCTGCCCGCTGCACCGGCACTGGCTTTGCCGGATGGTGCGGACAGGCGGCAGCTCAGATCCCGGGACCCCGCTCCGTGCTGGCCGGGGGCGGCTCCCGGTGCCCTCGCCTTTGTGAGCCGCGGCCGCTCTCCGAGCGGGAAGGCTTCAGTCTCGGTGACTTGTTGCTCGCTGTTTCTCATCCAGCTCCAGCTCTTCTTCTCTTCCATGCCCGCTCCTGCAGCACAGGACTGGAGGCGTCTCTTCCGTGGTGGGACGGAGACAAACCAGCTGCAAGATTTCTCTGGCATGGGCCATGTCCTAATCTATCTCTCCTGGTCACCCGTGAGATCCACCCGTGTCTCACAGGCTTCCTGACATGGATGCTTGCTGAGAGGTCTTTGCTGCTTCTTGCAGTGCTTGGTTGGTTGTTCTCCATCCTCCCTTTCACCTCTCCTGGGTAAGCCCAGATCTTGTCCCTGCCCTGCCTTATTCTTCCCTCAGAAGACTGTTTTCCTCACTCAGGTACCCCTGGAACATAATCCCTCAGCAGAATAACTGGAGCATCTTGTTTGTCATCCCCCCCTCTCCCCCACGCTACCTTTGTGGGTTACTGGGGTTTTGGTTCTCCTCTGGTGCTCCTCCATAGCTAAGCCCAATGTGTTCTTTTCTCCCAAGGGACTCAGATGAACTCAGTCAGTGGCTATTTCTGATATCAAGAAATTGTTTTTCTAAGATGTGCCCTGTTGTAACTGGCTCGTATGAAGGGAGGAAATACAACCTGCTACAGATGTTTGTCCGCTGCTGCTGCCTCTTAGCACTGTGCTTGCTCTGGAGCCATGAAGGATGCTTGTCATTCTGCACAAGCGTGTGCCCATCTGGACCTGACTGTGGGCTGCTGTGCTCAGGTCCAAGAGGACTAGTCAGGCCAAATATCTCCACCTAATGTATCTCCTGACTGTATCAGCTAAGGCCCTTGGAGAGCGTACAATAGGTTTTGTTTTACCAACCATGTCAGATGAAAGCCAGGATGGTTGCTGTAGGCGTTTTCCACAATTAAGGTAAAGAGAGATGTTTAGTGTGAAAAGGAGGCATCAAAAACTATTTTGTGCTAGCTTCCTATCTGTGGCCCTGGCCAAAATCAATTGTCCAGGGAAGAGTAAGAGAGCACAATCTGTGCAACACCTTCCGAAATGGCACTTCCCTAGCATTCAGCCACCTGCACTTCAGGGGCTCCCTGAGCCAGGTGTTGTTCTGTGTATTTAGTAACCTTTGACCAATTCCTCTTCTGTGACCTTATCTAGAGTCCACAAGAATGGAGATAAACTTGGCATCGGCCGCATCCTGGGGCAAGGTGTTCCACAGATTTCTTACCTCTAAAAGAACCATTTGAAGAAGAAATGCACCTTTTTGTCTGTTTTGCAGACACTGAGTGTATTATACCCAGAAGTGACTATTTCTGTCCCTGGGCTCCATTAGTATCTCCATTGTGCAGATGTCTATGGGGACAAGACCAGTTGTGTGCTGGATGAGCTAAAGGAGTCAATGGTCTATTTTAGGGCCTTTCTCTGCACCAAATGTGTTTCAAACGTGCTCCCAGCTGTTGTCTCCCTACTTGAGAGGGGAGAGGCAAGTAGGGAAACTGATGTTAAGAAGCAGCAAAGCTTGGAGTCTGGTTTGTTGCTACAGCTGCAACAGAGTATGGCCCCAGGATAGAGTTACGAAACACTCCCCTCTCTCCACATCTCTCCTCAGAGTGCCTTTGTTCCTCAGCTGTAGAGTTCTCCATCGATCCAGGTGATGGGCTGAGAACCTCTCTTGGGCTGCAGTAACTGCACATTCAGTCAGGGACAGGGTGAAGTTTTGTGTTTCGCCCTATGAACATAACAAAGACCCGCTGAGTGCTTATCAACACGGGTCTTTTCTGGCTGTCATGATTCTTGATCAGGATTCCTCTTGAGTAACTTTGTCACCTGCGACACCCAGCTCTCCCTACCATGCTTGTCATGTCCGTAATAAGATTAGCGAACAGCACGGACTTTGTGAAGAGCCAAGAAATGGGTCAATTCTAGCATTTATCTACCGCTGCACTGTTGATTTTTTCAGTCACAATATTTTGCTTGGTGACAGCTTCACTCCTGCTCAAAGGCCTGTGGAAGTCTCAGTGTACCCTCCAACCAAATGGGTGGGTTACTCTGCCTCCATCTCTTCCTTGATGGGGACATAGTAGGTGACAACAGACCACTATACCAGTTTTCTTTGTGAAAACCTCTGATTTGGGTTCTATGATCATATAGTCCTTCATTCCTTACTGCAAACCCAACCCTTTTATATTGTGAGGCATGTTAGTCTCATAGAGACCATTTAAAATTGGGGTTCACAAGAGTGTATCCCCAGGTGGTACAGAGTGGCATGCTGCAGTTGGTAGCTTAACCTTCCCCCAGTCTCTTGGGGCACAGTCTGGGCCTGCAAGAGCAACTGTCCCACCAGCACTGTTTAAGAGTGTGGCTGCTGGGATCCATCACTGGGGAAGGGCAGAGTCAGAGCAAGACCTTTGGGTACCCTTAGTGTTAGTGTGAACACATTGCTATCCCCATAAGAGCTGTCTTACCTTGTCAGGCCTTGTGCTCCAACACAGAGAAGGTACACAGGAAAGAAAGCTCTCCTTTTCTTCAGCAAAGTGTTTGTGTGAGACTTCATTGGTAGCCAGGGTGCTCCAAGCCACCTGCTCATCCTCAGCCCCATGAGCAAAAATTCTGTGTCTTTACCTTCCATGCATATGGGAGGTTTCCCCCCCCAGCCCTCAAGAAGAAAGAGGTTAGTGTCTGTTCTGCAGCAGGATACAGATGGTCTTGCTTTCCTGTGGTATGAAGCAGGAGCAGGTAGATGATTCTAGATCTCCACAGCCATCCACCCACTCTCAGGAATCTGCAGACTTGCTGCAGGACCAGCAAGGGATGTGGTAGTTCCACAGCAGCCAGGCTCCCATAGACTTCCCCTGGACTCAAGCAGTTTCTTGCAGTTGCTGCTTGTGTATTTGCAACCCTTCACACTGGGGTAAGGTGTCCGGAGATCCAGCTGCTCAGGGTGTACCTGCCAGTACCTGGACACTGCTTAAGAAGCTTGGAGAGCTGGTGCTTCTTCTGCATGTAGAAAGAAAGTGGCAGAGCTTCTGAGACAGCTGCTTCCAGCAGTAATTCCTGCTGTTGGGACAGACTTGGGGAGTTTGCTGGTCTCCTCTAGTCTCCACAAGGCAGAAAAGCTTCTTCATCTGCTTGTGCATGGCTGTGAGTCTTGTCCCTTCATGGCACATGGCCACGCTTGTATCTTCTCACTCAATCCCCTTTGAGGAAGGAGGGGCCTTTGTTTGAGTCCGTCTACCAAGAAGTGACTGGCTTCCAGGCCACTTTCCGCCCCGCTGTGTCCTCCCTTGCTCTATGGCTCTTCAATCCCTCAGACAGCAGTCAGGGAGACAAGAAGCTTGCAGGAAGGAGATTCATTACCCTATACCCTATCGGTATCCTTGCCGGCAGGTCTAACAGAGGTGTCCGTGGTGGTCCAAATGCTGCCACTGGGTGGCCTGGGATGAGGCTTGTTGAGTGGTGCTGGCAGCCTCCAGCCTGCCCCTCTGCACAGACTGGTTAGGGGTGAGCTGAGCCTGGAGCTGCCTAAGCTGCCAAGCCAGGTGTTGTGCATCCTAGGGCTAGGGAGGCAGAACTGGCAGCAGGACACCTCGTGTTCTGCAGAGAGGTTTGCTGGGCTGGAACCAGCTCAGGTTGCTGTTTCCAGGATGGTCCTTCAGCTCTTCTTGGCTGGCTTCTTTCTGGGTGAACAGCATTGATGGTTCCAATGCAGTGGGAGGATTGAGCTGAAAGACGAGGTACAGACTTTCTTTCTGGGGCAGAGGTCCAGACAAGCCCCAAAAGGGTTACAGTGGTGCTGCTACAGCTGGGTTGTGGGATGGGGATGGTGGCAGCTGCTGTGGCGAGTCAAACCCCCAGGGCCCTGTAGGTGCACTGGGTTTGTGGGAACTGCCCCACAGAGGGGCCATGCTGGGGCAGCGCCGAGCACCCCCCGCCGGGGCAGCAGACCCCCACAGCGAAGCCGAGCACGCAGATGCTGCTCCGGAGGAGATCGCGGGGGTGTGGGGGCGGCTCCGGGGTGGCGGGAGCCCTGGGAGGGTCGGGGGTCCGCCCCGGCGGGCACTGACGCTGTGTGCCCCGCAGACGGGAAGGCGTACAGCTCGGACGAAGAGAAGCTGGAGGTGAAGTCGGCGGCCACGCCATGCAGCGAGCGGGAGGAGGAGAGCTCGGCGGGCGACAGCGAGGAGGAGCCGTTCCTGGACGGAGCGGCCACCACCGCCCTGGGTCCCAAGGCCAAAGGCAAGGGGGGTCCCGCGGCCGAGCAGCCCCCGCCGGGCTCCGGGGCCGGGAAGAGCCGCCGGCGCCGCACGGCCTTCACCAGCGAGCAGCTGCTGGAGCTGGAGAAGGAATTTCACTGCAAGAAGTACTTGAGCCTGACGGAGCGCTCGCAGATTGCCCACGCCCTGAAGTTGAGCGAGGTGCAGGTGAAGATCTGGTTCCAGAACCGCCGCGCCAAGTGGAAACGCATTAAGGCCGGCAACGTGAGCAACCGCTCGGGAGAGCCCGTCCGCAACCCCAAGATCGTGGTGCCCATCCCGGTGCACGTCAACCGCTTCGCCGTCCGCAGCCAGCACCAGCAGATCGAGCAGGGCTCCCGGCCCTGAGCGCCGTCGGGGCTCTCGGACCCTGGGGTGGCGGGGAGGGGGCCCGGGCACCCCGCACGCATTCCTCTGTACATGTCCCTTATTTATTCAGTGTAAACTCTGTACATACGGCAGCGTGTCCGTCTATCCGTGCCGCAGGGAGAGCGGGCTGCCCGGCCCCCAAGGGCCCCGGCTGCAGCCGCACCGGGCCGGGGCCGTGTTGCCCGACGGCGCCCGCCCATGGATCGCTGTGATTTCAATAAATTATTTTCTATGGAGCCAGGCGATCATCTTCCAAGGTGCTGCTTGACCGGCAGCGTCCCTCGGCTCGAGCTGCCGGGCAGGGCAGGGACAGGGACAAGAGTAGGGACGGGGACAGGGAGAGGGACGGGGGAAGGGAGAGGGACGGGGCAGCGCCATCGATCCGAGGGGAGGGTGGGAGGTTCCGGGGCTCACCTGTCCCTCGGCCGATGCCGATGCCAGTATCGGGGACTGCGGACCCAGCGGCCGTGGAAGGACCAGCGGTGGCTTTACGGGCTCCATCGAACTCGGCCTGGTGCTGCGACACGGGAGGGAGAAGAGAAGGGGTCGGGGGGTGGGAGGGGGCTGCTCTGCCCCCGGACTCCCGACACGGCTATGTCCTCTGCACCGCCCTGATATCCCTGGAGGGACCCTCCCCAGTGATCCTGTCCGCACGAGGGTAGGTTGCTATCGTCCCTGAAGGCAAATCCCCGCTCATTCCACGAGGCATGGCCTTTGCTGTCCGTGAGATGGGGAGGAGCCCGTGCCCCCCACCCCCCTTGTCCGCTGTTTGTTGCCCCCGGTGCTGCCCCACACCTGTGCCAGCTCTGGGCACGCTCAGCCCCACATAACCAGCGATACAATCAGTGTTCTCCAGCTCTTCAGGGCTGCACTGCCTGCTGGACTAAACCTACCTTTCCTTTCCCCTCAGCCCCGGGACCACATCCCAGCCCATCGGGGAATGGAAAGAGAAATCCTCCTTCAGCTCAGGCACTTGATTCCCACTGAATCCTGGGGCAGTGCTGGATGCCAGGGCTGCCCATCCCATGGCTGGGCTGAGGGGATTGTAAAGGTCTTGCCCACCCTTGGAAGCTGTCAGCCTGTCTCACCAGAAACAGGTGCTACTTCTCCCACTGTGGTGCTGAGGCTCCGCAGATGAGAACATGGACAGGGTGGACCAGGCACTGCTGGCACCCACACTGTGTGCATGGCTTGGTCTCTCTACAGGGATGCAGGAGGGGATTTTCAGGCTTCCTGAGCAGAGGCTCTCACATCTAGGCCAGACTGGAAGAGTCTGCTCTTGAGAGCTAGGGAATGAGATGTTGCTTCTGAAGCCAGGGGGTAACCCAGATGGATGAGCCCAACCTCAGAACCTGATGAAGATACAGTTTTGCACAGGGCACAGCCGCATGCAGGGTCCTGAGTCAACAGTGCAGAGGACCATGTGATTCCACCACTAATTAGGTATCCGGCCATGAAAGCCTGTGTGGCTGGTTTGAGGAGTACCAGCCAGCCCAGCCCATGGGGCAAGGGAGCTGGTGTATATGTGCTATAGTAGTAACACCCACTGCAATCCCACCAAAGGTTCCTCAGCAGGGTGAAGATTCTCTTCAAGGGGATGGGTCAGGGTGCTGCTGGGATGCCAACTGCTTCTAGGTTTGATGTGGAGTTTGGGTCCCAGAGGATGCAGTTAGCCACTGGCACTCTTCCCTGGGAGACACAGCTTGCCATCGAGGCAGCGTCCCTAGCAGCCAGAGCTGACCTGACCTGACCCTCCTGGAGGCCCTTGTTGATGGCACAGCAAGGCCTGACCCATCTATCTCCATGGTGCCTGTGGAGGAGTGCTGCCTCCCCAGGGCCCTTCCCTCTTTAGCAGGTGAATTATTTTACTTTGGAGGGTGGGACCAGTGCTCAGCAGGCACAGCTGAGTCCTCTTGTAGAGTCTCATACCCTTATGGCGCTGGTGGGCAGCTCTTCCTGCCCTGGAGCTGCTGGATCCATCTGGGCTGCATGGAGACAGCCACAACTCAGGGCAGAGCAGCTGTGAGGACAGAGCCACGCTCTTGGATGTCCCAGGTGGGTGCTAATTTCACAAGATGTTTGTTGCAGGTCCTGAGATGGTTCATGGTGTGGATTCTGAGCACCTCCTGGGGCAGCAGGGCATAGCCAGCTGCCTGCAGCCATGTAGGGAGGAGCTTCTGCTCCTATCCCCTGCACCACCGACCTGGAAAAGAGAAGGCATCCTCAGGAGCTGCCTGGCCTGGTGATGCTCACAGCATCCCCAGCACGAGTTTGGCCTGCTCAGGCAGCAACATCTGCTGGCATTCACTCTGGATCACGAGAGATAAATGTCCTTCTGTGCTCAGGAGAGCTGACAGGTCCCTCCAGCATACAGCAGCAGAGCTGCCTTGCACCTGAGCTCACATACTCCAAGCTTCTTACTACTTGGGTCTGGGTTGATCAGAGGCAGAGAATGGCACTTTACCTGAGCTACTTGGCTGAAAGAAGGTATCACAAGCCATGTGCAGCCATTACAGTAGCTCCTGAACATGAACTGGTGCAGCACACCTGGACTGGGGGCAGAGGGGAGGGGGCAGGACAAAGCAATTGTGCTGCGGTCAGTGGTGCTCTGTCACTATAAATGTGTCCACATGAGGGGCCTGTGCCACTGCAACACAGCATGGTACAGCAGGATGGACTTCAGCACTTTTCTCTAGGGTCCAAGAACCCCCTTATTCTCACTTCATATTTCTTGCTTAAGCACACAGTGAAAGGAGTTAAACTTTACTCTAGGGTCCAAGAACCCCCTTATTCTCACTTCGTATTTCTTACTGGCACTAGGTATGTTCTGCCCCAGTGACAGCACTGGTTTATTGTATTCTGAACCCATCCTTTTAACCTTTCCCCATGCCATCTCCAACCGGGACAATCTGTGTCAAGCAGTCTTGCCCTGACTGCTCACAAACCGGGCTGGAGAACTGCAGCTTTCAGCTTCTTACAAGTTATTTGGCTTTTGGCATTTATTTTGTTGTTACTATTTTGTTTGATCAGCCCCAGAGTCAGTGCTCAGTGCAAGCCCACTAGTAGCTGTGTTGATAGCTGCCAGAGGTACAGCTCATTCTGGTGGAGGTGACAGGCTCACTGCTGTCACCAGGGCTGCTGGGGAGCAGCACCATGCTCCTTCAGAGCTCCCCTGACAGCCTTGTGCATGGTAGAGAGCCTGGTGCCTCCTGGGCAGTGCAGAGCAAAGCACTGCAGTATGGCAGTGGATGACACTGCCTGCACTGCACCAAGGGGATACAGCACCACCCCCAGCACCAGAGCCAGAGAGCAGAGGGTGCAGCTTGCCCCACAGCTGGAGGTGCAGGTGCTGCATCATTCAGCTTGGGCTAGGTGGGTGGGAGGAGGGCACTGATAGAAAATAGGGCAGTAAGGAGAGACCCTGGCAGTACAGAACCAAAGGGACCTCAGGAGGTCTCTGAGCCAATACCTACTCAAAGCTGTTCCCATTAGAGCAGGATGCTAAGGAACTTGACCAGCTGACTTCAAGAACTTCCAAGGATGTTGATTGCACCTCTTTGGCCCCTGTCCCAGTGCCTGACCACCTTCATTGTATTTTTTTTTTTTCCTTTTGTCTAGTTGGAGTCTCCCATGTGTTGCTTTCTGTCTGTTACATTGTCCTGGAGTGAACTGGAGTGGTGGTGGTGGTGGAGGGACTCTTACGTGGATACCCAAACTCACACGCTTGTGTAGGTGTAGAGTAAGAGGTAGATGCAAATGTAGACACACATATATATATATACATAGACATGCTTTTGTTTAGACAGATATACACGCATGCACACGTACAAACAAGACTGATGTAGCCCTCATGAAACAGTTTCAGCATTTTCAGGGGAATTTTCTCTACTCAGATCTGCCAAGATAAATATCTGGAAAAGGGTTCTTAAAGAACCAGGAGAGAAGCTGTGACTACATTCCACAGAGCATTTGTTGACTCAGTGGTTCCTTCTCAGGAAAGGGTTTTCATTGCAACAAAGCTGGTTCCTAACACTAACAACAGGCTTGTAGGAAGATGACGGGACACAACATGGTGATAGTTCTTCTGTTGTTCATTAGTCAGCCTCTCCAGGGCTTGCTCAGATGCTTTCCTGATCTGCTGGTGGCTCATGCAGCAGTTCCCAGAATGTCAGAAGAGGTTGGTTTGTTGTTTTTTTTTTCCAAAGTCAGTGCACAGCAGGGGCTGTGGTGGGCCCTCAGACCCCAGTATCAGCAGACTTGAGGCCTGGCAGAAGCAAGCTGTGCTGTGCTGTGAGGGAATCCCTGCTGCTGCGGGTTGCCTTCAGAGAGCAGCTCACCATATTCCTGGCCTTGGTCAGGAGTGTCTGGTCATGGGGGCATGGCTGGCACTGCATGTGCTCACCTGAGGGGAGGATGCACAGCCCCATCTGAGGGTCAGTGGTCCAGGGAGCACACCCCTGGAGGCAAACTGCACTGTGCAACGTGTCTTCACTGCAGGAATGCTGCAACAAACTTGTACCTTGATGAGGAGAAATTGGCTCTGACTACATGAGGGCAGGAAAGGAAGAATCTTCCTTTCTACCAGTCTGGCCCCTGGGAAAGGTCATCAGTTCCTCCTGACCGCCTCCAATTCCTGTACAGACAGCTCCATGGCTGCACATGGAGTCTGGGGGGCAGGTGTAGTGTCAGTAGCTGGATGGCCATGACAGCGGAGTCCAAAAGGTGGAGGGTGCATCTTCAGTGTGAAAGGAAAATGACCCAAGATCTAAAAGAAGTGATCAAGGGTGTGCTGGAACTGAGGGCTGGGAAGAGAGAAGGACTGTAGCTACAGCCTGCTGTGCTGCTGCTCAGACGCACACAAGTTATGAAGCACTTCATGGGAATGCAATGCTTGGTGATCCCTGGATTGCCAGCACTGACAAAACCATCGCCAGGCAGAGGTGTCACTGGCCTGCTCATGCTGGACCTTGTGCAGTCCACCAGCGTGTGCCAGTGTCCTCAGGCTGAGGGCTCTGAGGGGACTTGTGTGGCACTTCTGCACCCACAGGCTGTCCAGACACTGAGACAATAATGGGTGCAGGGGCTGCAGTGGAGCATATTGGTGACCTGTCTTGGTAAGCACAGGCCAAATGTCCCGGGACATTGTGTCAGAACTCTGTCCCCTTTATCAAAGAGGCAGGGCTGATTGGCCCCACTGCCAGGTGGTGTTTTCCCCTCCTTCAGCACAAACCCTTCCCTGATGGGGATGGTAACAGCATACCACAGCCGGGAGACTACCGATGGCAGGCACAGGCCCTTCTACTGGGTCAGCTGGTATGGATTCCTGGCCACTGTGCCCCAGGATGGCCTTTCCTGCTCACACATTGCCTGGAAAAAAGTGCTTTTAATTTTGGCTCTTTGGACCATGCTGGAGCACAGGGCACAACCGTTGGTGCCCCCTCCCCTAGACACAAGAGGGGGGGCAGCCCCAAACCCCCTGCAATCATTTACTGGCAAAAGCATCTGCCTCAACAGGGCTGTGTGCTGGAAGCAGGACCACCAGCAGGACATGGCCAGGGCTGAGGGTGTCCCGAGGGGGCTGCACACTCCCACAGGCACCCCCTGGCCAGGAGGGTGGGCTCAGTGTGGCCCCAGGGCTGACCTCACATGGCTCCTGGTGGCACACCAGCCCTGACCCAGCCCTGAAGGTGAAGTGCAAGGCAGGTGAGGGGTCTGACTGGAGCCCCCAGCCTGGGCTATGTCTGGGCAGGGTCTGCTGGGGGGGGGTCAGGGCCAGGCTGGGATGGGAAGGGAGGTGCCAGGGCTGGGCTGGGTGGGATCCCGCCTGGGAGATGATGTATGGGCAGATGTATCAGATCGCACAAGATAAACAAGCAGTGAATTTCATCAGGGCCCATCATGGCTTTAATTTGGCTGCCTAATGAGTCAGATCCAGCCGCGCAGATAAAAGTTGTCAGAGCCGCAGCCCTAATGAATTTCTTGCCACTTGTAATCAAGGCAGCTTGTCTGAGGGGGATGATTAATGGGCCCCAGAGGAGCTGCCGTCCCTCTGCTTCCATTCCCACTAATGCAGTTGCCAGGAAATTAACCAAACCCAGCACTGGGCTGGGGTCGGGCCCATGAGGGGCTGGGGTTTGAGGATGGACAAGGGCCAGATATAGGCATACGTGGGTTGGTCTGGGACCAAGACTTGGACTGGGATGGGGATTGGCATGCACAGCCAGTGCGCAGTGATGGGTCCAGAGACTGGTGGAGGGGTTGGGGGACAGTGCTGTAAGGTCTCCCCATTGCAGCCTTCTCTTCTCCAGCCTGAACAACCCCAACTCTCTCAGCCTGGCTCCAGAGCAGAGCTGCTCCAGGCCTCCCAGCATCTCCAGGGCCTGCTCTCGTCTGGTTCCAAGAGCTCCGTGTCCTCCTAGTGGTGGGGCCCCCAGTGGTGGGGACCCCAGAGCTGGACCCAGCACCCCAAGGGGAATCTCCCCAGAGTGCAACAGAAGGGACCAATACCCTCCCTGACCCTGCTGATCATGCTGCTGGGGATACAGCCCAGGACATGGTTTCTTGGCTGTCCACGTATATGGCTGGATCATATCAAGCTCAATGAGCAGGGACACATCTCTCCTCTGTGTCCCCACACTCTGACATGTCCACCAAGGGCTCCACTTCAGCACAGGATGGCTCTTACTAGCTCCTGAACTGGAAGAGAAAGGGCTGAATGTCAGTCTGGGCTGGAAATCCACTGGAACTTGTAGAGTGGACAAGAAGGAGACTGAAGGCTGCATAGTAGGCCCAAGGGCAGCACACAGAAAAGCTGGCCTAGCAGGAGGTGGGTTGATTTATTGGCCTTTATCTCCTTGGCTGCAGATAACACACACAGGGCAACTCATGGCAAAGAAACAGTATATACAGAGTGTCCATATAAATATTTCCAATGTACATTTTATACACAAGTGACAGATACGTTCCATAGCAGTGTCCAAAGCCTTGGGTTTCCAGCACTCAGCTGCAGGCTTGGCCCAAAACCAAAGGGAGACTCATCTCTCTCCTCTGGCTCAGCCGGAGACCAGCCCCGCCTGGGCAGCAGCGGGAGCCAGCAGGGATGTTCCAATGGAGACACTGTGTATGGCTTTGGGGCTTGAACCTGGAAGGACAGTGACTCTACAGACAGACAGACACAGCTGGGGATCCTGGGGTGACCATCCTTCTCTAGGTCACCAGGGAGGCTGGAGAGGCCTTTGTCCATGGGCTGCATGGAAAGATTCTCCCTTTGCATCATCACCTGGGGAGTGGTACCAGTGAGGGGGTCCCTCCCTGCACCCAACCAGAAGCAGACAGCACAGGGATGCAGGGGGAGAACAGGCACCTCCTGTTGCCCCCCCACCTGCCCCCACACTGGGGGCATAGCGTGGGAAGGAGGGAAGTGCCCAAAGTGCCCTGCGGTTTGGTAGAGCAGGTGCAGCCATCGCACTCCCCGGTACTGGCTGTGCAGAGGTTGAGGGCCCTGCACCATGACTGCCTCCAGCTTCACAGCACCTTCATGTGTTGGGGGCATGGAGAAGCTGCCTCCCCTCCCCCTGTACCGGTCATGAGAATGGGCTATACTTCAGCCCCTATCCCCTGCACTGTGAGGGAGCCCCTGGCAGTGCTGGGTCTGCACAGATGCCCCAGCAGCACAGAGAGCAGAGCTGCTGGCTCCTCCAGCCAGCACAGGGGTCCAGGTGGGGAGGCAAGCACAGCGGGTGGCCTGGCTGTGCTTCTCCTGTGGCCCCCGTGCCCCAGGCAGGGCTGGCAGGTGGCCGTGTGGTGAGCGGAGGGCCTGGCAGGAGCTAGAGCTAGAGAGCCCCGGGGCTGGAGCCAAGCTCTGGCACCAGAGCGCAGGAGTTGTTGTTGGCATTGGTGTTGCGGCGGGGCAGGCTGGGGGTCAGTGTGGTGACAGTGCTGTCGCTGGGGCACCCGTGCTGCAGCAGGATGTCGATGCACTCCTGGCTGCCAGCTCGCCGGGCGTAGGCCAGCGGGGTCAGGCCCCGAGCATCCCGGCTCTTCACGTCCACCCCATACTGTGGAAGAGAGAAAGTAGGCAGATCAGCAGCAAGAACACCAGCCGAGGCCCAAGGTCTGTGTGGCACTGGGGTGGGCAGAGGGAGGGAAATGGAGGGCAGGCAGGGCAGTCCCAGCAGGCACTAGGGAACCCAGGGGAGGGAGATGGATGAAGGGTGTCCCAAGACCTGGAAACAGGGACAGAACTGCTGTGGTGGTGGCTGCAGGGTCCTGTCTTACCCAGATGAGCAGCTGTGTGAAGACAACATTGGCCATAGCGCAGGAGAGATGCAGTGCCGTGCGTCCATCGCCGTCCCCATAGGTTTCGTTCACTTCCTCCTTAGTGCCATGGGCCAGGAGCGTCACCACAAGGCGCAGGTCATCCTCTACCACTGCCCGCAGCAGCTGCTGCCCCAGCGGGATGTCCGATTGAGGCAGAGGAGCCAGAAAGAGCTTCTGCTCGTACTTCGCCCGGATCCATCGCTCCTTCTCCTCCCTGCCAGATGGGACACTGTCACAAGTGGGCCAACCCCATATGCAAAGGGACATGTGTACCATTGTTGCCACCCTGAATGCACCCTGTCTGGCACACCCAGGCATATCCTGCATGGTCCCTGCCACAGGCACCTACCCTGCTGTGCCCACCGAGCACAGAGGTGTCCCTGGGGCTGTCACACTGCTCTGGACACACTTGTCCCACTGTACCTCCCCATATACCCTCTGCATGGGCAGCAGCTAGGTCACACAGCCAGACCCTACACTGGTCACTGTGCACAGGAACACCCTCACCTCCATGATGGTTCCCCTACACACTCCTGCCACATGGCAATGCAGGGACTGTCTCTGTCCCACGCTCGTACATGGGCTGTGGCCAGCAGCAAGAAAAGGTTAGCAGCCACAGACGGTGGCCCAGTGCCGCGGGAGGGACGTTATCACCACTGCCGTCTCGCCTGGTGCAAACAAAAGCTGCAGCAGCGTCCATCCCGCCTGGGGCTGCAGGGCCGGGCAGATCGATGTGTGCTGTGCCGCTGCTATCTGCTGCCATTCTATCCATCTGCATCTGGCGGGTGGCCATCAATGCCCTGTGCCGAGCATGCTCACTGCCGCCGCCCCCTGACCTGCTCTTATCTGATGATAAGGCACAGAATGGGCTCTTGTTGGGATGAGTGACAGGAGAGTCGCTGTGATAGGGACAGACAAGGGCCTGAAAAGGACGAACCCTTGAGACCCCCTGCAGCACGCTGCCAATCCATCTCTGTTAACCCCTTCTGCTTTGCATCTAGCCATGTCTCCAGCAGTCACCACATGGCCATGACTGGCCATGGAGACCAGCTGGGCCACCGGGACGGTGTGACAAAGTTTCCAGTGCTCAGAGAGTTGGCAGGACCCCCAACACTGGAGTACCTCAAGGATCCCTGCCTACCTCTCTGTCTGATTGGATGGCTGCTCCCAACCTCCTGTGGTGCCCTCAAGCCTCCTGTTGTGGTTGTCTGAAAAGCCATCTCTGAAGGTCCCCATTGCCCTTACCGACTGCTTTCAGGGGTGGGCTTTGGGTAGTCTTCCACTGCTCCTTCCCACACAGCGTTGGCCAGGGCATTGCCAATGGCCGTCATGACCATGAGAAGCTCGCTAGGCCAGTCGTCCAGGTCCAGAGAGCGCACACGGGACAGGTGGGTGCCCAGGTTGCGATGGATCCCAGAGCACTCAATGCACATGAGGGAGCCCAGGTTCAGACTGGCCCAGTCTGGATCTAAGGGCAACAAGATCAGTGGAAAAGAGTTAGTACCAGCATGGACACACCAGCCTATCTCCTACAATCCAGGAGACCCATGTTTGCAGGCACTTGCCCACCAAGCCCAGTGTCGCAGCAGCAGAGTGGCAAGGACCCCAGGCTGGTCAGTGAGGGGTTTTGGAGCAGCGTGGCAAGTGGGTCAGTCCCCCATCCCTGAAGAATGGGTCAGCTGCAGGAGAGGATGAGAAAGCCCCACAGGATGGGTCTCTTTGGGGCCAGAGGAAGTGGCTGGAGTGATGTCCCCCTCCCTGCCCAGTGCTGTGGTTCTTACTTGGAGCGTCGCAGTCCACACAGAAGCTGTTCCCACGTGCGGTCCGGACGGCCTGCATGGCCTGTGCATCACTCTGGCTGCCCAGACGAGCCTGAGACAAAACACACACAAACCCTGTTCAATGGTCCTGCCTCATGTCCTTTCATGGCCACTCCACAAGCTTGTCAGGAGCCACGAGCACCTTCCTCATGTTGGAAGGGTGCCCGGGATGTGGGCTCAGAGAACAGGGTCCAGACAGAATATGGATTTGTAGCTGGGTGTGCACAGGAGAAGCAGGGTATGGTGGGCCAGAGGTGGCGAGAAACAGTGACAGAGGTGACTGTCCAAGGAGGGAGCAGACAGCAGAGGATCCACCACTGGTGGGATGCAGAGAGTTATGTGGGGACAGAGCCAGGTGTGGGAGAGGACATGGAGAGAGGTGACATGAAACCTGGGGAAAAGCAGCACAGGGATGGAAACAACCCTGACTGGGCAGAGGGATCAGGATGAGATACAGCCTGGAGAGAGAAGAAATGCTGGGACTGGGATAGATGAAGCAAAGCAGATGCCAGAACAAAGCAGGACTCTGCTGAGGCCTCCTACCTTGTTTTTGCTGCTCTCACAGCCCTGCAGGCTAGCCAGGATCTGGCTCTCGATGGCCTGGACCCAAAGCTCTCGCTCCTCTGATGTTGAGGCCTCAAAGAGCCATGTCTGGCCCGTCAGGGACACGATAATGAACTCAAATGGCTCATCTGGTTCTGGAAAAGAAAGGTGTGTAATGAAATGGGTCCGCAAAGGAGGGGGTCTGCCAGCCTTGCAGAAAGCTGCTTGTGCCCTGCTCTCTGTACCTTGTACATCCCACCTTTGGAGAAAGCTGCTGGAACTCTATGGGGCCACATGACAGGACACATGTCCCACTCTTCTCCCACAGAGGAGCATTAAGTCACAGAGACCCGACAGTGGTGAGACAGGAACAGCAGAAATATGCAAAAGCACCTCAGTCCCCCAAACGGCCCCGAAACAACCAGGAACTTGCTGAAAACTAAGGCGTAAAACATGGTCTCCCCTTCTGGCTACTGCTGGGATTGCTGTAAGGTGGCCCCAGCCTGGGCTGCCCCAAGTGGGTACACGGGCCTGGGGTGCTGGTGGGGCGCCTGTCCCAGTCTGCATCCCGGCACCAGCATTTACTTTTTATTGCCAACTTCAGTAGTTAGTGCAGTAAATGACTTAACTAAGCGGGGCCTGAATGGAATGACTAATAAACGTTATGTCACAGCACACGCTTCAGCTCATAGCAAAATGATTTGTAATTACCTAATTAGCGTTATGCAAATAACACCCTCATCTCCATAATGTGCCTTCCCAGCTCTCTATTAAAAGCAGGGAGTCAACTGCACAGCTCCAGAGACAGTAAGGAGACCAAGGCTTTCCTTAGCAAAGCAGTGCTGTGACAGCCTCCAGCCTGGCAGAGTCTGGAGCAGGAGAGATGAGCAGAGAGGGTCTGGAGGGGTTCTCTCCTCTGCCAGAATCTCCCTGCAAGGTGCAGCCCAAGGAGCCTCTCACTGTGGAGGGAAGCAGCAGGAGGGCAATGGTTCGAGAACCTGCTGCAGTCCACAGCACCCCAGCAGAGCTAATGAGGGGGTGCAGAGGCCACCAGCTGGGTCCCACCAAGGGCACAGCAACCTCAGTTGCTGCTAGGCTGCCCAGTTGAGCTGGATGATGGTGAGGAAGGATGTGATGAGGCTTGAGCAAAGCTGCAGTGGGAGTGGTGGGAGAGCACAGCCCTCCCTCTCTTTCAAGTTCTTTCCAGCTCTTGTTCCCTTTGCATACACCACCACATGTACCAGGCACACACAATCACAGAATGATCAGAGTTGTAGGGGACCTCTAGAGATCATCCAGTCCTGCTCTCCCACTAAATCAGGATCACCCAGAGCACATTACACAGGACTGCATCCAGGCAGGTTTTTGATATCTCCAGAGAAGAGGATTCCACAACCTCCCTGGGCAGCCTGTGCCAGTGCCTTGTCACCCTCACAGTAAAGAAGTTTTATTTTTATGTTTAAAGAGAACTTCCTATGTTTCACCTTGTGTCCACTGCCCCTTGTCTTGTCATTGGGAACTACTGAGAAGAGTCCAGCTCCATCTTCCTTGCACCCACCCTTTAGATACTTGTAGATACTGATAAAGTCTCCCCTCAGCCTCCCCTTCTCCAGGCTAATGATTTCCAGCTCTCTCAGCCTTTCCTCATAAGAGAGATGCTCCAATCCGCCAGTCACCTTTGTTGCCCTCCGTTGGACTCTCTCCAGTAGTTCCCCGTCTCAAGCTGGGGAGGCCAGGACTGGATGCAGTGCTCAATAGAGGCACTTCTGGAGCACCCCAATATATCAGAATGGGCTCTTTTCTCCTTAAACCTCTCCTATCCTTGTTCCGATCCACCTGCAGCTGCTGTCTGTGTTGCGGACCCCAGGCCAGCCACTGGCACCTGGGTAGTCCTGGATGCACTTTAAGTGCTCTCTGCTACTGAGACACTTCTGCCACAGCAACAGCAGCAAGCCCCCAGGACACTGGGAGGATTCCTGTCCATCATCCTTGTTGCTCTCTCTTCCTTGCTCAGCACCTCCCTACCAAATGGGTAGGCAGGAATCCTGTCCAAGCCCTTGGGTGCCTTATCACCTGTCTCCCAGTTTTCTGCTCAGGATGCTGAAAGGAGGGGCCTTCTTCCTCCTGCTGGGGTCCCTGCTGGGTTGCCCACACCTGACCATGAGCAAACAGCAAAATTTCTGGGGCTCCAACCCCACACCGACAGACTTTCTCACTGTTACTGCTTGGGGGCATCCTGGAGCCCTGGGGCTGCTTGGTCCCAGCCCTGATTGTGGTCCCAGTCAGACCAAAGACCCAGCACAGGCTTCACAAGCCACAGGACCTCCTTTCCCCTTTGTTCCTCATGGATTCTATCCCTACCCTGAACAAAGAGCCTGTTGCTCTCTGCAGAGCCTGGAAGGAGCTAACAAAGGACAACAATTTTTCCACACTAAAGCTTCTTTAGCAAGCAAATTCACCACCTCTTTTTCCCTGCAGCCACACAGGATGAACGGAAGGTCCCAGGCCAGACCTTGCAGGAGGCATGAGCTGTGGCAGGAGAGTGGGAACTGCAGGATCCCACCCTGGGATCCCATGCAACTCTCCATGCAGGATTTGGCATAAGGGAAGGAAATAGAGGACTCTGAACAGCTTCAAATAGTGTGTGACCCAGCTCCTTGGACGCTCTGAGATGGTCTCCTGAGCTCCATGGGGGGGCCCATATGAGTTGAACCAGACTCAAGTCATAGTTTTAGGGAAAGTATGGACCTTTCTCAGATGTTTATGGGAGGAGGCACACACTTCTAAAGTGGCAGGGGCATTTCTGGACAGATTAAAGGGTAGCACAAAGAAGAGGACACAGGCAAAAGGTGTGACTACCTCTGCTGGCTGAACACCCTCCCCTGCATCATGTGCAGGCCATGGGTTACTCCCTGGTGGACAGAGCGGCCAAAAGAGCCCCAGAGCTTATCAGCTAAAACTGGATAGGGTGAAGGTCCTGGAAGAAGCTGCTCCTACAGGACCAGAGAGCACTTTCCAGCTTTTCCGGCCCTTTCCAGCCTTGTACTTTTTACGACAAAGGGGCTGTCCCAGGGCCAGAAGGCAGAGCCCATCTCTGTGCCCCTGCAGGCATGCTGGTGGGAGTCCATTACACTAGCTCCATTAGAATTAGTGGGCAGTGGAAACGAACATGCTTCTCTCTCTCTCTCTCTTGATGATTTTTTGATGATGTTTTAAAGACTGAGCTCTGTGAAGAGTTGCTGAACAGAGTTTGGTACAAGCCAGCTCTGCTAATGGGTGTTAACCCCATGACCCAGCTCCAATACCACCCAGCAACAAGTGCTCCAAATGAGAGCAAAATGAGCCAGGGCACTGTGCAGCAGCCAGGACGGGCTGGGGTCACACTGCACACAGACCCTACCAGCAACTGAACCCCCATCTGAGGGCTTGAGGACTCCTGCAGCAACCAGAGGCAGGTGTCAGCCCTCGTGATTACCTTTACCAGCTCTGCTGAGAAGGAGAAGCCAGCAGCACCCCTGCCAGCAAGCCACCATGGGAGGAAACATCTCCCCAGGGCCAGCAGATGAGCACTGCACGACAGGGCAGGGATGAGGGGGTGGAAATATCCTGTAGGCACTGCCAGGCACCAGCACAATGTGAAAAGAGGAGGATAAGAGAAGAGGCCCAGCTAGAAGCCAGGGTAGGTCAGAACTCTGCCACCTAAAGCTGCCCGAGACCCAAGATGCCCAGAACTGGTGTATCTGTCATGGTCACCTTGGAAGAAGCAGGGGATGCTGGAGATGTGAAACAGCATGGGGAAGAATGAAAGGAGTGGAGTCCTGTGGGTGTTGCCATTGCCCCTTGTGCCAAGACCCTCCTCTGCTCTCAGTGGGAGGAAGAGCAGCTTTGGGCAGAAATGGCACATTTGGGTGGCTAAAACCACCTTAGCTCCAGCACGTGGATGGGCATAGGGACCAGTCCTGCTCTGCGACTCAGGCTACACCCCCATCAACGCAGAGGAGCCCAGGCAAGACCTCCTTCTCCCTGGGTGCACCATGAAGCCCCAGGCCAGTGTGCCTCCCCAGGGAGCTGCAGGAGGCAGGCTAGACAGGAAGGAGGACACAGATGAACCAATGATCCCCTTGCCATTGCCATGCTCCTCACCCAGCATGGCAGGGCAATGCTTCTCCCAGCACTCAGGACACTGGGATGTGGTTCCCTACCCCCCATCAGCCCACTTCCAACCCCAGTGGGCTGGACAGGAGGGATCTCAGCACAGGGGTGGACACAAGCCTGTCAACACAGCAGGCTTGGAGAGCCCTCCACACCAGCCAGCTCCTTCCCTGAGCAGAGGGGATGCAGCTCCTGTCCTTTGCAGGACAGTGTGGGACATCTACCCCTGCATCCCAACAAGTCCAGGAAGTAGAGGCACGATCCCACTCAACATCAGCAGAAGAGAAGCAGAGCTCACATTGAGCCATGCCCCTGCTCTTGAAGCAGAAGTCTCCTCTCACCTCTACTCTCCCTTGCTCCCAGCCCCATCCCAGCTCCTGTGCTCTGCCCTTCTCCTGCTCCCAGCCATTCTCCCACCTGGAGCTGGGGTAGCTTAGGTGGCTCTGGATGCCCTACGAGGGGTGGTCACACAGGGAGGAGGTGGGGGTTACACTTCCAGCATGTGGAGCACACAGCAGGGAACCAAGGGCTGGTTCTGCCTTTGGTGCAGGGAGTCCCTGGCCCACAGCTCCACTCTCTTGCTTCTAAGCCCATGAACAGTGTCCAGAAGTCGGGCAGCCATCAGGCCCCGCAGCCTCGGGATGCTTGTTTGCAAGCTGCACTGTACCACATCATTATGAGGTGTTTGGGATATCAACAAATTAGCAGGCGTCTGGGAAGAGAAGGATGCAGCACCATTCGTAAATGTCAGCTCGCTGCCTCCTCATTTTGCAGATCATTAAACCCAATATTCCTAACCTGTATTAGTGCAGTGGGGACAGGCCCCCTCCACAGCACTGAGCTGCTGGGAGAGCTGCAGCCACAGCATGGCTATTGAGAGCACACAGTGCTTTGCCCCAGAGCCCTTGGGCCCCAGAGTGCCCTGAGCTGAGATGGCAGGTCCCCCCAACCCCACACTGGCTGTCCTGCCTGTGGGGACACGATGGGCACCCCTGGGGGCACAGGGCTGGCAGGGCTCTGTGTGGCCACACCAGCAGAGATGGTGACACTGACCTGCACAGGAGGGCACAGAGAGCCACACGTGTGTGTGTGTGTGTGTGTGTGCACACAGGTGGGACAGCAAAAGAGACAGCTGGGCCTGCAGGTTGGGAAGAGAAAGTGCTCCTGAGGGATGCTGCAGGCTATGAGCTGACATGCAGAAGGGTCACAGGAGTTTCATTTCTGTGTATATGGGGAGGAGGGGTTGCAGTATGGGGTGCAGCGCACACTATGCTGTCGGGCTGGGAGGCAATGGCGGGGCTGCATCGGGTGTCTGGATCACTGGGGACGGGGGCTTACCCTTGGGGGACAGGAGGGAGGGCAGGAATGTGCGGGCTTTGTGGTGCATTTGGAGGTTTGCTGCAAGGCACACTGGGCATGCATGGACTCTCAGAGGGGAAACACGGAGCTGTACAAGGTCCCCCCAGGAACCACAGACTAATGGAGACCAGGGAGTCATCTGTCAGGAGATGCCCGGGCATGGGCTGCTTTCCTCCTGCCAGGACAGGGTAGGGAGCTTGTGGGGTCTGTAATGAGCAAGAGTGACTTGTTAGCTGTGAATTAAGAGGCTTGGTGAAGGGAGCACGCGGGTGACACAAGCTGCGTGGGGCTGGTGGGAGCTGAGCAATAGCAGCTGGAATCCCCAGCAATCTGGTAAGCGCAGCTCAGCCCTGCACTCCCAGCTCACGAGATCAGTCTCCAACAGGCCCTGACAGTTGGTATTAATCACGCACATTGCCCCAACACAACTCTTTACCGGCCATCAATTTCCCGTGGGTTTTAAAACTAAAAAACAAAGACAAAACCGCGTCGTTTGGCCGCCACTGAGAAGCACATTAAGGGGCTGTCAGCTTCTCGCCATGCACCCTGCATCACTTTAAGCACATGAGAAGTTCATTATCCCCGGAGCTCTGGCAGCCGTGGGGATGCTGGTGCAGGGAGCGTCGTGAAGGTGCTCCTGCAGTCAGACACGCCTGCTGCCCCCCTGAGCCCTCCCGGCTGCTCAAACAGGAGCCATGGGCTGGGGGGCACAGAGGAGGCCTAGCTGCAGCAGGGGCCAAGGGCTGGGCTGCAGCATGGGGCACTCCTGGCCATAGCCCTCTGCTGGGCTTTTATTTCATGTCCCTGATGGTCCTCACAGGCTGAGGCTGCAACCCCATGGCAGCGACAAGTTCTTCCCGAGGCTGCTGCACCGTGCCCTGACAGCCTGACACCACATTTTCCTGCCTGTGGGTGCTCTCTGACAGCCTCAGATGCCTTTCTCCGCGTTGGTGACAGCCCCGGCAGCCCAATACCACGCTTGCCATAGTTTGCTGATGCTCCCTAGCAACCTGACACTGCGCTCTTTAACATGCGACCATGTAAAAAAGCAACAGCTCGTTTGATTTATGATACTTCAGAACAACTAAGATTCAATTGCTCCGCACGTCCCTGGCTCTGATTACCTCCTAAATGAGATAAACTGATGGCAATTTATCCCCAGACCTCACCAACTTTCCCAGGATGCTAACCAGAGATGTTTGTGCCCTGCAGACGCAGACGTGGGGCTGGGTGCAGAGCTGAGCCTGACACTGTGCCCAGCTCAACGTGGCTGCTGAGGTCTTGGGGGCTTTGAGGGGGTTCCCACACCAGCACAGCCATTCCAGTAGCTGGGCTGTCCCCTACACTCCTCCTGAGGTGGTGGACCCCCCCTGAGGAACAGCAGTTCTACCACAGAGCCTGGCAGCCTGTCTCTCTGCACTGTGATTTTCATACCTTCACCATATTGACTGTGTGCAAGCAAAGAACTCAGATAATACTGAAAAATCTGGTTGTAAACTGTTCAAAAAGAAGCTAAAATATTAATGGAAGAATTAAACATACTTATGGACACCAGGCCATGACATAAGTCATCAGCCATGCCCATGATGTGGGGCAATGCTGAGCCCTGGGTTCACACTTTGAACCAGTTGCTGGCCATAAAGACACTATAATGGGATCTGACAGAGGCTCCTTATCTCTCATTTGCTTGCTGCTAGTTTCCACCACTAACACAGACAGCTATGCAGGACAGTGACCTGCTGTGACTCCAGGCTGGTGCTCACCTGTGTTCCTCAGAAGCAAAGAGCCCAAGCATCAGTCCCAGGGTCACTCCTCCTCATCTGCCCTGGGCTGCCTGGCCCTTGTGACAAGTCATCGTGGTCTCCAGAGCTGGTACCCAGCTCATTTTTCTGACAGAGTAGATCGTGCCAAAAAATAAAAGCAAGGCAAGTTTTTGAAAAGCCAACCAAAAAGCCAGAAAACCCACCCTGCAATATCCCATGTGGAAGGCACAGTGAGTGCCCTGGAGCAGTAGGTTCTTACCGTCTCAGCCTGACAATGGTGCTGAGCCGGTGAACACTGCACTCAGCTGGGGAAGGACATAGGGACTTGGAAAGACTGAAGTCAAGCTGGAGACACAGAGGTGGGATCACTCATGTGATCATAGAATCATAGAATTGGCTGGGTTGGAAGGGACCTCAGAGATCATCAAGTCCAACCCTTGACCACTACCGCTGCAGTTACTAGACTATGGCACTGAGTGCCACATCCAGTCTCTTTTTAAATATCTCCAGGGATGGAGAATCCACTACTTCCCTGGGCAGCCCGTTCCAATGTCTGATCACCCTCTCTGTAAAGAAATTCTTTCTAATATCCAACCTAAACTTCCCCTGGCACAACTTAAGTCCATGCCCTCTTGTCTTGTTAATGCTGCCATTGTCTTGCTGATGCTGCCATTCTCCCAACTCCTCTCAGTGGTCTCCTCCCTGCTCCCCTCCAACCACTGTACGGAGTGGGGCAAGCAGCATGCTGGGTCACTGGGGAGGTATTTTTCATGTTCCTGGTTCTGGTACCAGAGGCTACTGGCAGCATGAGGAGCGACTGTGTGCAAGGTCTGTGCAGTGACAAATGAAGTTTGGTAACTGACACTTCACTGGCAAATGAAGTTCCATGTTGATAAATGCGAAGTAATGCACATAGCTGGGAAAAATTACATTACTCCAGCACCTGACAGGGCTCTCAATTAACTGTACCAATCCAAGGCAGGGCCTGGATATCACTACAGACAGCAGAAGACCTCTGCCCAGCACACCTCCCATGGTCAAGGTATATCCAGAGCAGAGACTATAAAAAAATATCCTGACATCCTCGTACACACCACATGGCACCACATTATCATGTGCAGCCTTGGTCACTGCTCTTTCCAGGGATAATGACACACAGGAAAAGACAGCAAGAGCAAGCATGTGTCTGAAAAAATTCCCTGTGAAATGAGAGAAAAGCTGCGATGGCTCAAAGATTCATTTCTCCTCCAAGGAAGAGGGTGACAATCACTGGCCTGCCAGCCTGGATGCAGCGGGCAGGGATTCTGACAGTGGAGGATCACACGTATCTTGCAGAAAAGTAACTTATTTAATTTGAAGACTTTGAGCAGGGGTTAGTCCACATTATTGCTTCATAAAAGTGTTTCCATGTTTAATTACTTTTTCCATTACAAGTCTGTATTCAGTTTTGTGCTACTTGCTCTGCACCTTTTCATGCCCTCGTCAGCTAAGGTGGACAGCCTTGCACAACCAGATATCTTCCTCTGTAAGTACTGAAAACTTCAGTCCTTTGCCTCTGAGCCTTCATTCTACAAGTTGAATACCTTAATGTTCTCATCATAAATATGTTCACCAGACCCAAGTTAGTTTTGGAACTTTCTTTAGAACTCTGTCTAGTATTTTCATGCTCTCTTTGGAGCATTATTTACAGGATGGGAAATAGTACATACTTTCTTAGTCTCATGTATAGGTGCAACATCATTATACTCTTTCGTATCCCACTTTCCAACATCCAAAGAATAAATGTTTCTCTTTTTGCCAAAGCACTGGTCTGAGGATTGCAAACAGAGAGCTGAGGATGGGGATGGGCAGTAACGTGTCTAATGAGTCACCATCTACCCATAGCTAAGAACACAGCAGTTGTTTAACAAACTGTAAATAAAGATGATAGCTCTTGCTTTCCGTCAGACATCCCATGTATGATACAGACTCAAATGATGATCAAGATGCCTGAATCAACCATTGTGAAGGGGAAGTCTTTCCTAAACTCAGTGGTTTTTCAGATGAAGATACCTACAGCAGAAAGAACTGAACAGAAGAATTGCCATCTTCTGTGTAGAACATCACCGCAATGTTCCTAAGAGCAAGAACTTGAGAAGGGTTTTTATGTCAGGGGAGAGCTGGGCTGCTGGGCTGCAGACAGACCTGTATCTTGGAGCAAGATGCCAGGACAGCTGCAGAATGCTTTGTTAGCTACAGGCTAACATCTGTACAAGGTAAAGTTGTCTATTTTTTCTACAGTAGCCATTAATTCCAAACACTTGTACTTTACATCTCTCCTCCTGCCTTTAGCCACCTAAATTAAGTCTCTATTCTGGTTTAGTACAAAAGCTTATTGAGTGCTGTGGGACAGGATAACCTAGAACGAAGTCAAACCTTAAAACTGAAGCTCACTTTTCCCACAGATGCTAACCATAGATGCAGGCTATGGAGCATGTGGCTGCTCTCTATCTGGACAAATCTGAGTGTTTTTCACAGAAAATTTACACCTCCCCATGCCCCGCAGTCTCCCTGCCAAGCTTCATGTCCCTCTTCAGAAACAGCAGAGGCACCAACATTTCTCAATAGAAAAGCCACTTGCCATCAGCACACTTGCCATCAGCAAAGTAATTTAGATATCCTGAAGTAGATAAACTTTTCTAAAAGTATGAGGCAAAGGGCCAGCAGAGGTCTTCTATATTATTAAAGTCTGGCAAATTTACAAGTCAACAGAAATAGGTTCTTTCACAGAATCAACCAGGTGGGAAAGGACCTCCGAGATCATCAAGTCCAACCCTTAATCCACTACCACTGTGGTTACCAGACCATGGCACTGAGTACCACATCCAGTCTCTTTTTAAAAACGTCCAGGGATGGAGAATCCACCACCTCCTTGGGCAGCCCATTCAACACCTGAAATTTCTTGTCATAGAAAATGCCTGCACACTTTAAGCATAGTTAAGCACACCTTAACTCTGTGGTATGCACTCAGCTCTGCTAATACTGTTATTATTAGCACTAATACTATGGGCATGATGGCAGTCCTACTTCCACCCCTAGTGAGAAATCAAGGGCAGAGCAAGCGGAATAGGTTGTTCCTTTCCGCCTAAGCACAGGCTGGCTGGGACAAGAAGAGCTCCAAGCCCCAAGACCCCAGCAAGCCTGGGCAGGACTCTGGGGAGCCCAGTGCTGTGAGCCAGCAGAGCTGCCCTCAGGCAGCAGACCTGTCCTACCTTCTGCTGCTGTGCTGGGGCCATCAGGCCGAGTTGTCCCTGTGCTCTTTTTCCTGCGATGCTTTTTCCTGTTTGCATGTGGTGATGGAGGTGGCTCCAGCTTCGGGCTGGCAGCACTGGAAATGTTCGGGTTGGAGCTGAGGGAATCAGCAGTACCGTTAGCTGGGAACAAAGATAAAGAAAGTGATGTAAAGCAAGACAGTGACAGTCTGATCTTTCTAGAGCAAACCAACGATCCTGGAGACATTCCCTGTGCTTGGCCTAGCTTGAAATGGACAGCCCCATGAGACAGAAAAGTGACCACATCCAGCCCCATGGCACCCCTGCAGCTCTGTCAGCCGCTGCAGCTCAGGCTCAGGGTCAGGACAGACACGCTCTGTGCAGGGATTCACCTGGGATGGTCACAGAGGGACAGTACTGGCACTGACATGGTCAGGACAAGCCCAGAAGTATCCCTGGGGTCAGCCTGAGACCCAGATCCTCAGCCCCTATCCCTGTTGCTCAGTGTCAGTGTCCTTGCAGGATGAGCAAGTGTTTTGGGCAGGGACCATAACAGGAGGTGCTCTAGGGAGCCCTCCCAGGGTGGAGGTGAAGACCCAGGCCTTGAGGTCTGTGCTGTGGCTTCAGAAGCATTGATCCCCCCTGGCACCATGCTGCCAGATGAGGTTACTGGGGTTTGCCATACTCAGGAACCTAAGTATGATGGTCTCAATAGGCTTCTGATACGGAGCTGAAGAAGCTGCATCCCCAGCAGCAACGCACCAAATTTATCCTCAATCATACTGTTCCTTACAATTAATAGCAGAATTAGAAACAATCAGGGAGCTGCCTAATTACTGTCAATTAGAGCGCGCTAATCAAGCTCCGATCACACACACACACGCTGCCGCTGCACTCACCATTAAATGTCAAATTTCATTAGAGACCAGCAACAAAATCAAAAGCCTGACATTCAATTTCAGCAGCACACACAGTGCAGGCTTCCAATCAGCATAAAAATGCAGACTCCAGGGAAGGCAACGAGGCGCAGGAGCCCTTGCTGCACTGTTAACCCTCTCCGAAATATACTCCTGCCTCTCGCCAGTCCACCCACCCACAGGGCACCTCTGCTCCCACTCCACTTCTGTCCTGGCCATCACGCTGTCCTCTTTGCAAAACCCAGTGTATCCCATCAAGTCCCAGCCTCCATCTCCTTGTTCCTAGCACCTGACATGAGGGAAGCAGCCGCAGCTCTGACATGGGCAGCACCCTCCAGCAGTGGGACTGCTGGGGATTCAACAAGCTCTCCCCCTGCCCCAGAAGATTCCAGGCCCTCCTGGTGCAGCTGGGTTCAGGACTGGCTCCCTGGGGCCCAGTTTGTCTCTGCTTGGCAAGAAAAACACCCAACAGTGGGACAGAGAACAGCTGCCTGACCCAGGGGCAACCCGTGTCCCCCTCACAAGGGCTCTTCCATCTCTGGTTTTTACTGCATTTGACACACAGAAGGTAGGGTGTTTCTACTGTTATTTATCCACAGGGAAATAGTTCACCCTTGACAATTAAGGGAGATAAATCTAATAAATTCAGACTCCATTTTAATAAATATCAATTACATATACTGCTCAACAGGACTATGCTCAGAGCAGGTGTGAGGCACCTTCATCTCCCAGCCTGGATGTTGCAGGGGACCTGAACTTTCTGGCTTGAGGCTACACATGGGTCATCCAGCCTACTTCTGCTGCCCACCTGCTCACCAGGAGACCCCCTGGGCAAACCACACACTGCAGTACCCTGCCCTGCTCCAGGCTCAGCGTGAGGGCTTGTGCCTTTCTGCAGCTACCACCAACATGCCTGAAGGCTGTGGTGAGCCCAGATACTCCAAGGAGCTGAGACTGTCCATGTTCCTGTTCTTCTTACTGCCCAGCAGCTAAAGCAGGTGACAGCACTGTGAGCTGTGAGCTGGGCTGTGGGTTGGGAGGCTGCTCAGGAGGCCACCAGGACCACCTGGCTGGTTGCTCCTCATGCTGCAGACCCCTCAGTATAGCTGGCCCAGTGGCATGTCTCTGGACCACTGACACAGAGCAGGGCAAGACAGGACTGCCTCATGGGACAGGACAGGACTGACCCGTAGAGCTCAGGTCCAGAACAGCTCAGCAGGACCTGGGCAGAGCAGCTGAGCAGCCATCAGCACTCCAGAGTCAACATCTCCATGACACTTGGAGAAGCTGCAGCATCTCAGCTCCTGCTTGTGTTGGTCTCCTGGTTACTTCACCTGAAAGAGGTAGATTGCTTTGTCTGGCTGAAGTGCAGCAGGACCACACCATGGACACTCAGGACAGAGCCAGGGCAGGCAAAATGCAGAGCATGGCCACGCCAGACTCCTGGGTTCTGCTGGGAGGGGGACAACAGCAGCCATGGTGACAGTTCTGGGGGCCATGACACAACATTCACCTGTGCAAAGGCAATGAGTGTGACAATCACACCTCTGCCTGCTCAACCTCAGGGGCATGCTCAGCTCCTCCTGCCTGGGTGCCTGGTGCCACCACAGTGGGGACACCTGGCACACTGGGAGCACCCATTCCTGGGGCAGGGGACTGTCCCCACAGAACCTCAGCAGACATGCCTGTACCTGGAGCAGTGAGCAGCCATGCCCCCACCCCTCCCTTTCTCTGAGGGATGGGACCTTGCCCTACTGCACCCCATGTCCGAGGCAAGGGGAGGGGGGGCTGCTGGCACATTAATGCTCAGAGCTGCGCCCTTCCGCTCCCGTCGCCTGTGCTGCCCCATCAGCAGTAACAGTCTGATTAATTCGCTTCCAGCAGGGAGCTGATGGGGCCAATGATGGAGCCGCTGCATCAGGCGCGCTGAAATTGATAGTTTTTCACAGTTACAAATGAGGAGCCTCCTCAGCTGCAAATGGCGCCCGCACAGTCGGACTCCGGTAATGATCATAAAGAGGCTCTCTTTAAACTGCGAAAGCCCCTGGGACCGAGCGGGGGGGGCGGCTGCCGTGCTAATGAGAACTACAAGGGGCGAGCAGGCATGGAAATGGCTCCTCCACTCTTGATGTGCATTTAACTGCTTTTTTAGTGCGGCGGCAGAGCCAGGAACGAAGGAGTGATGAATGCAGCACAAAAGCATTTATTTTCCAATTCGGCAAAGTGGCTACGTTGGGAAATGTATGAATTATTTTAATTCACTCAACTGTCCTGAAACATCACAGAGAGCGAGTGAGCATGGGGGGAGGGGGCAGGCCGCACTCATTGCGTGCTCCCGAGACAGGAATTACTCCTGTTCATTCAACTGCCCCAAAATCTGGGAGCTGGGGGTGCTGACCAGGAGCAGAGAGAAAGCAAAGGTTACTCCTCACACGGTGAGCTGATAAGGGGGCTGGAAGAGGAGCAACGTGAGAACAGTTCTCCTGCCACACAGCATCCCTTGGCTGGTAGGACACCACCTTACCATGCCCATCTGGAGAGCTTCTCCTCCCAGTGTGGACACTGCCAGCTGTCCCTCACAAAGGTGGACAGTCCCAACAAGGTCTCCAAGGCTGTGTCCAATACCTGTGAGCAAACTCTGGGCTCACAGCTCAGGACTGTTCCATTGCCAGAATAAAACCACCCCCATCTGATGGGGCTAAGGGGACCAGGTCAGAAGTGCTACTCACAGGGGTTGGGGCAGCTTCCGGGGATAGCCACAGCCTCGTTCCACTGGTCAGCACTGGAGACAGAGTAGGAACGCTGGTGCATGCCGTCTGGCTTGGAGCTGAAACCCACCAGGTTGATGCCGCTGATGGAGCGCTCTGAGTGCAAGGAGGTGCTGCTGGTCGAGTGGGGAGCACCTGCAAGGGACACAGCAGTTCAGCACAGGCCCACAGCTGTCCTGAAGCAATAAGGAAAAGCTGCCCTGTACCCCACCAGACATGCCCCTAGGTACTCTCTTCTCCCAGGGGGTACCAGTGCCTCACCTTCCAAAAAAAGTGCCCAGCACACACCACTGCTCAGAGGGACACCCAGCTTGTATTTCAGCATAGCACCCCGGAGGTGTAGCCAGGCATCCTGGCACACAGCTGCCCCCTCCAGCCAGATTTTGCATCTGTAGTTCACAGTCTTCTCATATCTTCACCACGGCCTCAGGCACCTGGGCAAAGACAAACCCACCCCACACCCAGTGCTCCCATCTTCACTCCTTAACTTCACTCCTTGTGTGTCCCTAGCAAGAAACACAACCATGCTGGAGGCACCAGGAGTGAATGGGAAACTACATGGAGGCCGTCAAAGGGACAAGATGGGGAACAGATACTGGTAAGCTGGGGATCATGGGTGGAAAAACCTTTTCCCACTACCTAGAAACCCCTGGAGCTGAGCATAAATATTGAACCCCCTAGGAAAGGAGCATTTTTTGGACTAGAGGCTATCACAGTCAACAGTACCACTCAGAGATTCAAAATGGGTCAAGTGTTTCTGGATTACAGGAATATCCAAAATTTCCAGAATAGTAAACAGCACAGCTCTGACAAGGAGCAAAAATCTTGCTGTTCATGGCTGCTAGCAATCTGTTAAGGAGGAGGATGCTGCCTGAGACAACACTGCACCTGCCCACAACAAGCCCTTTCCTACACCTTTCCATAGGGCATTCAGCTCCAGCCTCGTAGTGCTCCAGGAGCTTGGGGGTGAACAAAGTGTCCCTTTCCCTACCTCAAAGTTACCTCTCCTTCCTGGGAAGAGATGCTGACCTGGGACCCCCACACCAGCCCTCCCTGGCTGTGCAAGAGGGCAGAGCCAATTGAACGCTCCAGCCTGGGGTGATGAGACACAGGTCCATGGCCTGAGCCCTCTGCTTGCCCCAGCCCTGCCTGCACGGGGGGCGGGGGCTAGCAGGAGCCAGGCAGTTCATTTCATGGTGTCTAAGTGGGATCCTTCCACAGAAGCAGGCTGGTGAGGAGATGGACACTTGGCACAGCAGGTTCCAGCTGGGTCTGCTGCAGACAGCACAGCTCACCTGCCCTGGGACCTTCACTGTGTAAGAACACCCTCATTTTGATCTCACAGAGTCCCAGAATGGCTGAAGCTGGAAGGGACTTGAGGTCATCCTTTTCAACCCCTGCTCAAGCAGGGCCACCCAGAGGCAGGCGCTCTGGACTGTGTTTGGAGAGGTTTTAAGTATCCCTACAGAGGGAGACTGCACAACCTCATGGGGCAACCTCTTCCAGTGCTCAGCCACCTTCCACCAAGAGCAGAACCGTGTAAAATCCTTGTGTGGACCCACAGACTTTGTATATAAGGTTGCATTCTGTCCCTGTAGTTTCCACGAGAACCTAAGTGACCTAATGTCCACTGGTGTCTGAGTGCTGCCTTACGCTGGTGAAGGGTCTGAAGAACTGTGATTGTTTAGTTTGGAGAACAGGAGGCTGAGACCATACTGCTCTCTACAGCTCCCTCAAAGGAGGTTGTAGGGAGGTGGGTGCTGGCCTCCTCTCCCAAGTTAACTAATGACAGGACTAGAGGAAATGCTCTGAAGTTGCACCAGCAGAAGCTTAGACCAGATCACAGAAGAGTGGTCAGGCACTGGAACAGGCTGCCCTGGGCAGTGGTGGAGTCACCATCCCTGGAGGTATCCAAAAAACGTGTAGGTGTGGCACATCAGACATGCACTGGTGGGCATGGTGTTTTTTTCTGGGTTAACAGTTGGACTCGGTGACCTTAGAGGCCTTTTCCAACTGTGACAATTCTGTGACTCTTAAAAGAACAGCTCAAGGAGACTTCATCTGCCCCTACAAAAGGCTGAGTGGAGTGGTGCCACTGTCCCACCTGCTGCTCTGTCCTTCATCATGGGCACTGCTGCTGCCTCCCACCTTCCTCTCCAGCCCACCCAGCCTGGGACAGAAATCTTCTTTCTCTGCAACACTACATAGGGATGATCCATGCCCACAGGCCCTGCCGGCCCTAGCTGAGCTGAGGCAGAGCTGGCAGGGCCATGGTGCCTGGCAGCCCCTGGGGCAGAGCCACAGAGCCACCAGCTCGGCTGCCTCCAGCCCAGCTTGCTGCATGCTTCCCCTCCCTCCCTTCTCTTGTTCAGCACCACAGAAACACGTGTAAAACCATGACACTGACTTTGCCTCTAATTAGCCCTTAATTTACAAGACACACTCGGAAGGGTAATTAGCTGGCGCTCTGCTCCTGACTGCCGCATCCATCTCCTTTCACCTCCTCATGGGAGGGAGCCTGCTGCCACCAGAGCAGGGACAATGCTGCTCTCCTGGGACTGGGAAGAGCTGGGTCCTGGGGACCCTGCTGATGGGATGGGATGGGATGGGATGGGATGGGATGGGATGGGATGGGATGGGATGGGATGGGATGGGATGGCATGGGGTGGGATGGGACGGGACGGGACGGGACGGCATGGCATGGCATGGCATGGCATGGCATGAGATAGGCTTCCCCAGAGCTCAGGCAGAGCTCTGCCATGGAGGAGAGGGAAGTGGAGTGTGGCATGCCCTGGAGAAGCTCCCTGAGCAGAGGGGGAGATTCCTGCCCCAGGAGCCCAGAGTTGCCCTCACACCTCCATCCCAGCCAGGCTGGCAGCCCCAGCCTGCAGACACCTGCCCCTCCATCGCACCTCTGAGCAGTGACATGTGCTGCCACAAGCACCCTGACCTGACCAGGGATGTACCATGGCCAAGGCATGCTCCAAACATGTCCCTAGGGATAGACCACTCTGCAGGGTGTCACTGGGTGATGGGTGACATTGGGCAGCGTCAGCAAGCGCTGGAAGCAGGAAAAACACTCTGAGAGCCTGCCCCACAGGCCACACGAAGAGATGGCTACCACCCAGCCCAGCACCCAGCATAAGCCTCCCAAATATGCACCCACCCTGATGCTGCATGTGCCATGAAGAACCAGCACAAAGTTGAGAATTTTATTTTGAAATGAAATGGTGCTGCTGTGACTTGCAAGAACAGCTTCTGTCAGCCTCCCCAGGAGCTCTGTGCACTTCACACCAGTGGCCTGGAGTCTCCCACATGCAGGGAAATGTCCTCGCAGCCTGGCCACTCACTTGGCCCATGGACCTCTTAGGTCCAGAACTCTGGCTTGTCTCTGGGATCTGTGCAAAGTGGCCCCAACAAGACAAGAACCCTCAGGAACTGCATCCCTTTGGAAGTGACACCACAAATCAGTTGCTGGATATATTACTTTTAAATCAGTCAAGCAAAGTGAAAGGTGAATAAAAGGCTACATGTAAAATACTAACTGCCTCTCCAAGTCAAAGCCTCCAGGAACTGAACTCTCCCTGACTCTGCCTACAGTCCCTCAAGCAAAGCTCTCCCAATTACTGTTTCCTCAAAACTCAAAAAACCAGGAGATCTATGTAGACGTGTTGGTGTGCCCTCAGCAGCAGGCAAGACTTTGTGATGCCTTGTTAAGTAAAGCCTAAGTGGTGACATGGCAGCAAATGGGAAATTACTTTAAAACAGAATATCATTTTGCTAAGCGTCAAGTGTGGCAGCCTGGACACTCCTGTGAAAACTTGAATCAAAGAAACTGGAAATTCTTCATGATATTGGGGATGCACAGGGAACTGGATGAAGGTGAGTTAGCAAAAAAAGAGCGCTGTCAGTTGGAAAGGAGACAATTTGCAGAGTCATCCAATCTTTGGACAAATGGATGAATGCAATAATTTCAACAGTGACTTGGCAAAATAACACATGGATTTGGATCACACTAGGCTGAGTTTCTTAACTGGGGACACCAGAAGACAAGAAATTCTGTAAGTATCGCCTTGTCACAGCATCACCGAAATACATCACCACTGAGACTGTAAAGTGGAACATGTTCTCACATGTGTGTGATGAGCTTAAGTCAGATATGATCCCTCGTGTGCAAAATGAAGTATGTCTTGCACAACTGGGAAGATTTCCTGCTTTCTGCACAAAGTTGGCATGATACCTCACCTACATCCTTGTGCACGACTCACAACCTTAAAAAAAACTACTTCAAGGTGGAGCAGGAACAGAAAACAAAGGTGACTGAATTCCCACTAATCCTATCAGCATACCACTCACACCATGCCACCAGCAGTTCTAAACTCCTGCAGCCTGCCAGTAACAGAAACACAAAGAGCACAGACATGCTGAGTCACATCCTTTTTAACAGGAGCAAACCAGAAGTACCTGCATCCTCAACAACTTCACTCAAGAAAGGACTGCTGCCCCCTCTGCCTTAAACATACAATAACCTGAGCAGCACTGAGGAAACGGAGCCAAGACACATCTGCTCTATCTCCTACCACCAGCATCTGACATCCACTTCTGAGGAAGCTCAAGGGGAAGCCAGATGTCTCTTTGATGCAGATGTCCTGGGTGAAAATGTCTGCAGCCTGGCCAGGACATGGAAGAGTGACTGCTCCAGCAACACAGACAGACATGCTGTGTGCCTCAGCAGACAGACACCGGTGATTATAGTCCTGGGCTACTTTCTTTGCTGTCACCCATGAATTCTGTCATTTCCACCTGAGACAGGACAGGGCCTGAAGGCTCATCTTCCATGGCCAGTGAACACAGCAGACTGCAACATGGAGATGCTTTCACACCCTCAGGTCCCTGCCTGGTGGTGACTCAAAGGAAGAGCTGTCTCTTGCTGGTTTTATTCAACATTAAAGTGTGGCCAATAGGAGAATGGTCAGATGTCAGTTAGATTGTGATTTGTGCTTCTGCACATCAGCTACACCACTGCAGGCAGGCTGGACCTGATCATCACAAGTTGTGCATGGCAAAGTGAGCTGGTGGCAGAGAAACCTTTTGAGAAGTCTGCAGCTATCATGAAAACCGCAGGCACAGACTTCTGAACCAGTTTCTCAGTTAAGACTGCCTGCATGTTCTTCAGCCTCCCAGAAACATGAGGGGACAGATCTCGACCTTCTGCACCCTGTGCCTTCTCCAGGGCCCTGCAGAGCTCAGAGCATGCACAGACAATTGCTGTTTTTTGCAAGGAGCTGCTGCCTGTCTGTTCCCACCTCAGCACTGCTCTTGGGGCAGATGGATGGCTGCTTACAAGTCCTGACAACATGGAAGAACCCCAGGAAGGACACCCTGGTATGGAGCAAATTTGGTTTGGTCTTGTGCTGCAGTGGGACAATAGCCCTCTGCAGATTAAAGCTATTCAAACCAAATCTCTGCCAAATCGTGTCCCAGAGCCATTAGTTACCACAGCTCATCCACCAGAACTTTAGGGTACTTGTTGCCAACTGACCACTCTTTATTCCAAATAACAATGAGAATATCTGCAAGTCACCTCACTGAACTGACTGTCAAGTGCTCTGTTGGTTTCAGTAGCCAGAGCCCATACCAAAGCCTCCCCAGAAGCTATGGGGACCTCAAGACACTGCTCCTGGGATACATGGGATGGGCTGGATGGGCCCCCCAGCTCCAGTTGGTGGGAAATCACTCAGCTCTGAGAAACCAACTGATTGGAGGGGAGGTGAGCCTGGTTCAGCTGCCTGCCTGGGGAACCCCTGCTGGTACAGACATAATTCATGGCTCTCCATCAATGGGCAGTGTCTGCCATGTAAGCAGGAATGCAGCTGCCCTGGGAGCACCCCCCAGGCACTGTTCACAGAGCTGTCCCTGCCCTCCGAGCAGGTCCACAGCCACAAGAACCTCCTCTAGGTTGGTTTTCTGAACCATGCATGCAATTCTGCTGGATAAACTCAGTTCCTTCCTCTGGAACAATTCCTACCAGTAAGGAGGCCAAAAGACACAGGCTTGCTCTTACCAACCAAAAGCACCAGGACGTAAACGTGTCATTTGAAAGGCCTAAAACCCAAGTTCCCCTTGAGAGGTGGCAACAACACCAAGCACCTCTACAGCCCTGCCAGAGTGGCTGGGCACGTTCAGGGATGACAGATCTTCCCAGCTCTGCCAACAGCAAATGTCTCTGCAGAATCACTGATCCAAACCACAGGCAACCTGGGTTTCCCAGCCCTGTTTTTTAGCAAGGCCATCAGGATCTGCCAGCTTGCACACAGTGGGAGCCACTGTCTGTCTCTGGGACTCACAGATGCTCTGACACAGGGGAATCTGCATTTAAAGAGCACATTTTTGGACATATGCATGCAATAAGTGACTACGTAACATCCCGGCTCCTACAACAGCTGATCCGTGGTGGGTACGAACGGCCAGCAGAAACAGCTCTGTGTAGTCCAGACATCTCCAGGAAGACCAAAAAACCCAACCTGATGACCAAAACCCATCAGGATGGGAAGAGCTGACCACAACACAGTTACCATAAACTAATCCCACCTCCAAACCAAAACTCAGAGGCACACAAGACAAGACAAGGCATCTCCAGCAACACACCAGATCATCACTTGTTCAGGTGGTGGTTGGCTCTATGCACAGAGCCAGCAGGGCCCCCCAAACCCCCAGGCACCAAGACCATTCCCAGGAGGTACCAGCAGTGGCAGCCACTCAGTCCTCCTCTATCCTGAGCACCTTATGGATCCTGTGGAGCCCTGTCCACCTCCTGCCCAGCCCCACTGCCCAGGAAGGGTGAATGGAGCTGCACAGAAAGTAGCAAATCCACCAGCAAAGCCAGCAACAGCAGATCTGGACAGGGAGTCAGAGCAGCCAGAAGGAGCTTTCTGATTGTCTGATCTTTTCTGCACAGCATAAAATTATTCCATAGGTCTTCCACTAATTTACTCCTGTCTGAACTACAACGTGTCTTTTAGAAAATCTTCTAATCTTGATTAGAATATTGTCAGTGACAGAGAAATCACAGCTATTCTTGATAAGTAGTTCCAGTGGTTAATTACACTCACTGTTGAAATTTGCACCTTATTTCTAGTCTGAATTGTCTTGCTTCAGCTACCAGTCATTAGATTTTAGTATATTTTTATCTGATAAAGAGCTCTCTATTACCAAATTTTTGTTGCTGTACAGGTATTTACAAATGGGGTTGAAACAATCTCTTAACCTTTTCTTTGATAAACTCAATCGAACTCCTTGAATCTTTCACTACAAGGCACATTTTGTTTCCTTGTGTTCACAGCTATTCTCTGAGCCCTCTCCAGTCTCTCAGCTTCATTCTTGCCCTGTGGACACATGAAACCCATGAACTTCAGCCTCCTTCCTGAAGTCCTCTCCATCCCAAAACTGACAGTCACCATCAACATTTCAGACAGACTATGACCGCATCTTCTACAATTCCTGAATTAAATAATTCAGACTTGCTGATTCAAACATGTCTAAATCTCCTACCTGCTGTTTAATATGCTTCCTAATTACAGCTGGATATGAAGAATTCATCATTCTATGATAAGATACATCACCTTGCCTCTTCCCAGACACCAAACTGTTCACTGAACACTTCTCTCTTTTTTGTCTTTTTTTTTTTTTTTCTCTTTATTAACTGTTCTACTATTTCCATACAGTAATGAACAAATGCTGCTTTTAGGATTCATTAGTTCCTAATAAACTTGCAAAAAATCTTTTCACTGTCTTTAACTCGGCTGGTTACCTTTTCTGTATCCCCTTGTGCAACCATGGTAATGTAGGCTCCTGAAACTAGCCAGGAGGAGGGGAAGGTGAACTGGGAGATGAGCTTCAGATGCTAAATCGATCACTTTTATGTGTGTGTTATGTAGTCTCCACAGACAGCATGGAAGTTGCAGATTAGGAACTTGGTAAGATCTGTGAACACTGACTGTTCTCAGGATCCACAGCCTGAAACTCTGTCATGTAGGGATGAAGATGCTGTGGACAAGGCAGGTGTTGTAGCAGAAGCTCACCAGGCATGAGGCACAGGAGAAGTGTGAAACTAGAACATGGTGGTGAAAGGAATCACACTGCACCCACATGCTGAGTGCTGATGCTGCTGACAGGACAGAAAACGACACAGGAGGAAACATGGGACCTGCTCTGAGCTCACCCTCTGGACCCCTGCTGGAGGAGGAATTGAGATGCAAGACTTGTCTTTTTTTTCAATTAAAACAGTTATGAAAGAGAAGGCAAGAGAGGTTTCCTGCTTGGAGAAAGACAGTGGAGGTGACAGATTCAGGCAGGAGTCCACTGACAGGCAGCTCTCAGATGTAGCAGGCAATGTCCATCAGCTGAGGCACCCATGTCCCTTTGCAGAAAGGTAGGGGGGGCTGCACACAGCAGCTGAGGTGGGCTGCTGCTCTCATCCCATTGGTAGCTTGCTTTCCCAGCTCTTTATCAGCAGCACAATGGTGTTTAACTCTGGCCCTCAAGCCAAGCGGTGCCAAGTGTGGTCTGGGGAAGCCGGGCAGGAGCGAGCTGCATGACTTCTCCACAAGAAATGAAATCAGATAAAAGGGTGAAAAAAGTCCTTTGTGCAGCTGTAATCAGAGCAAGCCTGGGAACGTCAGGAGCTGGAATGTTTCCCACAAAGCCCAAAGGGTCACTTCAAGGGCTGCTCATAATCAATCACTCACGGCGGATGTTCGTCTGCAGTGCTGTCCAAGGGCTGAGCAAACCTCCACCCGCTGCTCCAGCTGGCCAGGCAGGACCACGCTGGAGTTACCAGATACCTGCCTACTGGAGCTTTCCCCTTCTGCTCAATACTTATCGACTATTTATTATGCTGCTGTTATTTCTGATTGGTTTTCATATACATAGAGATATAGATACAGAGGTACAAAATCTGTTAGCATGATACAGCTCACTCCGCTCCGCTTTCTCTTGTTCCTCTGCATTCTTAGCTATCTGGACAGAGAGAGAATTAATAGTTTACATCTCTTAACTGAGATTAATGCATTTTTAAGCAGTGCAATCTTCCTTTTGATTTTAACTTTTTGGAATCCAGTAATGTTCTTAAAAACCTCCTAATTATGCTCCACATTTTTTTTCTGCTTAAGTTCTTTCTCCCAAATGATCTGGCTCATAATTGCTTTCAGCTTTGTGAAATTGACTCAGATATATATTCTTGTGTGTCTGCTCCTGTTTAACACTCTCTGTTTCTGATCTGAATTTTAGTCTGCCTGAACACCGGTACAATGAAGTCAAAGTTGCTTTTACCTAAGCCACTATTAAATTTTAGTTTTGATTCGTTCTCCCTGTCTCCTTAGATAAGGGTGACTACAGACCTCCCCATTGCTTCTTTGAACCAGGACGATTCAGAAAGTCTGAGGAAGCTTTAGTGTCACTTGTAAGTCCTCCAGGATCACCATCATAATGCAATTTACTCTCCAGCATGTTAAAGTGAAACACTTCAAAAACTGTTTCTGAGACGCAGGGACCGAATCGCTGGGTATGAGCAGTGGGGAGTGGATGAAGGAAAAATGGTCCTTGGTTCACTTCTCTTCCTTGATCTGGTAAATTGACCAGAGGAGCCACTGACAGACTGTACAAATTTGAAATCATAAGCTGCTGAAAATGTACAATACTGCTTAAAACACAAAAAGCTACTGTGCAGCTGAAAGGTCCAAAGGAGACCATCACCAAGATGGTGGTGGGAAACATGACAGGTTGCAACAATATGAAACACTTGCATTTACAGTGTGAAGAAGGAAGGAAGGAAGGAAGGAAGGAAGGAAGGAAGGAAGGAAGGAAGGAAGGAAGGAAGGAAGGAAGGAAGGAAGGAAGGAAGGAAGGAAGGAAGGAAGGAAGGAAGGAAGGAAGGAAGGAAGGAAGGAAGGAAGGAAGGAAGGAAGGAAGGAAGGAAGGAAGGGAGGGAGGGAGGGAGGGAGGGAGGGAGGGAGGGAGGGAGGGAGGGAGGGAGGGAGGGAGGGAGGGAGGAAGACAGACCCAGGTTTACTACAGAAGTGTGGGCCTGGACAAGCACTGCAGTGAATGATGAAAACCCAGAATCTGCACACAGCACACGCACACTAGTGACTGAATAGGCAGTGCAGCTGACACTAGAATCTTACTATATTTTCTGATATAAGTTCTGTTTCTAAAGCTATTCTCTCAGAACATGTTTTACACACCCACCCCTGGTCACTTTGCCCACAGAGGCTGCCTGGCACACAGAGACACAGCCTGATGCTGTGCACAATACCCAGAGAGCACAAAGATTGGGTTAGAATTCTGCATAGGTTCCTGGGAGCCTGGAGCTGGCGCTGTTCCATCAGAAAAACTGCCCACTATTCAGGGCAGCAATGAGCAGAGTCATTCCTGTGGAACACTGTTTGGAGCAAGAACCTGACAGGATGGCTCTTATTCACCAGCAGAATGAAAACTCTGGCCCCAGGCATATGCAGAGCAGAGGAGAGGTCAGGAGGGGAGAATGGGACCAGAGCAGCGTTTCAGGAGTGAAGACCTGGCAGGAAGACTGGCTGTCAGGAATGAGGGCTTTGACTGCAGAAAGTTGCTCCCCTGGCCATCTCCTTTTGCAGCACAAGTGTGGTCTGCATGGAAGATAAAGCCACGTTTTCTGGAAACAGTCCTCAGTCCACCCAGAACACCAGCCAGCCTGGTGTCCCTGTCTTCCTTGGCAATGTGAGACAAGTTATTTATACTGAGATTTTTCACAGGTGGTTACTAGTTACCCTCACTTCATTTTTCCAGATGCCCTGTGCAAGACACCCAGAGCCAGATGTTCAGAAATGCAGGATGCTTCCCACTACACCAGCAGCCGATGGGGCTGAGCTGCTGGGGCCCATCTGGCACCTCCACGGCCCCAGGTAGGGCTCTCATCATCACAGCCTTGTGGCTGCCTTGTTTTTTTCCCTTCTGTTCTTCCTCTCCTCTTCACTTTCTCCAAGGCCTTTTTTCATGTTCAGCCCTGCAATGCACAGCTCCTTTAGTGTTCTAGCAAGTAATAAGTGTATCAAGTCCCAGTAATTATCTCTAATTAGGGTTAGTGATTATACTGTGGGGTTGGAGAAAATCAATCTCTGGTTTCCCATCAGGGAGGGCAGAGGGAGCTGGAGTGGAGAGGGGAATCAGCACGGGCAGCTCCCTCCTGAGCTCTCATTTCTCCCATGAGCTTCTCCCTGCCCGCACTGCCAAGGACTCTGCCCACCCAAGGAGCTCTACATGGGGCAAATGGACCTGAGTGATGGCCAGCAGGGCACAGCTGGGCTCCTTGGCTGGTATGGACAAGGGGAAGGGCAGCCCACACCATGGAGACCCAGCAAAGCCAGGACTATGGTGGGGTCAGAGAGGATGGATGCCCTCATAACACTCATGGACACCTCCACAGAATGTGGCTGCACCAGCAGGTCTGCATGGGGACACTGGAGCTGGTGCACAGCCCCAACCCTGTGCCTAGAAACAGGGTGCAGAGTCAGGGGCTGGAGCCCTCTGGAAGCGCAGCATGGAGCAGAGACCAGAGAAGGTCCCACATCTCCTCTGGGCACAGTTTGTCAGGCAATGGCTGATCTCCTGAGTGATGCTCTACAGTCTGAGTGAAGCCTGAGGTCACAGGTACAAATTGTAACCCAGCACATCCACTCTGCATGCTCCTGAAGAACGTGACTGCTGACCGAGTACGAGTCACATCATGACCATGATCAAAAGGGTGAATGATGGAATGGCTGGATCTGGAGAAAGACAGTTGCGGATCAAGGTGACAACTGGAACGGGAATAGCCAGAGCAGTCTGTCACACACCAGAGAAGCTGCCTTTTAGAAAACTCACAATAAAGTGTGTCCGTGATGGCACAATCTGCAAGTCCAGAGAACTGAGTGCTCACACCTCCCAGGCAGCAAAGCTCTGGGTGTGAAGAATGGCAGCCAGAGTTCTAAAGGAAGCCCACAAGAAGATAAGCAGGTCTGAAGCAAGACAGTGCTGCCCTTTGTCCCATGCTAGTACCAAACCTGGCTGCTGAGCAGGAGCTGAAACCTTATTTTCATGTCTGAGAACATTTTCTAGAGCTCCTGGGAAGGCTGGGAGCAGGCAGCTCTGCTCCCAGGAACCTGCTCCATAGAGGAGTCATGCTCTGACAGCAGGAGCACGAGGACGTTATGGAAATGAAGTGGTGGATGAAGCTACTTAGTACACTCAAGACAGTTGGGTCATCAACTCCCTGAGAACAGCAGCATCACTGCAGCTGTCTGCAGTCACCAGTAAAGCTGGAAAATGACAACAGTAGTAGTTTTTCTGTATGACTGAGTAGGCTACCAGTAATAGCTCAAATGCAGCTACCATTGTCTTCAGATGTGATGAGGAAGGTGGACTGGCAGCAAGGAGCTGCTCCAGGCTGTATGCAGGCTGTAGGTTCTGGTGAGGGATTTCATCCGAGTTGTTCCTCACTACTCCACCTCACAGATCCCCCATCTCCCCTCTCCTGGCTGGTGCAAACACAATTCAATTTGCACAACTCAGTAACAACTTTGCATATTCACGCAGAGTCCAGGACAGCCCAGCTGAGCTGCTTAGTCTGCTTTTCCACTTTACAACCAGCAGATCAGCAGTTCCAGCTGATATGCCACAGCATGTCCTGGTGCAGACCTGCAGTACTGGCATACACCTTTCCCACTCCAGATAATCCTCCAACACCTTTGCCTAACTGATTTCAGCCCAAGAAGGAAGCATTTCCTCCCATCCACAAGGGATATAATCATTCCACCGCCTGCCTGCAGGCTGGAATGAGCCAGCTGGCCATCTAAAAAGAGGCACAGACTCTCTGAAACATACAGAAAATTAATACTTTTACAGAGTATTGCAAACCACCAAAGATGCCACAACCTGAGGACACTGCAGTGGCTGGAGCACGCTTGGTGCTGCAGCAGATACTCTTGGTTAGCTACATCCACCCAAGGCTGGGACTGGACCTGGGAACCCTCCCAGTTGCCCTGGCAAAGGGTATGGTGCAGTGAGCATGTCTGCAGCCACTGCTGCTCCAAAAACCTCATCCCCTTGGTCTCAACGGGAGACAAAGCTAAGCACAGTGCAGTGGTGCCAACCAACAGCTCTACCCTACCACTGCCTCGTCCAGGCACAAGGGTGGCCATGGCACAGGGCAGTGCTTGCACATCTCCTGTCTACCTGAAGGACAGCAGCTGGAGATGAGCTGGGAGATGGGAAGCCAAGGTGGACCTGAGGATGATGGGGATGGAAATGAGAATGGGAGTGTTTGACTGTCTGCAGGACCTCTGAAAGATTTCCTGCAGGATTAAGATGCCCAAAACAACAACACAGAAGGCAGCAGGGAAAGCCGGGGCAGTGCAAGGTTACGGAGCTGAATATTCCCTTGGAAGACCTGGGGTCTAATCCATAAACTGCTGCAAAATTCCCATAACTACTGTGTTCAAGTCACTTATAGCAACACTTATCAAAAACAGCCACTAATAATGTTATCCTCCTGTTCTGAGTGCCCAGGTGGAGACTGTGAGGACTGATGAACAGGAGCTCATTGCTCACTCTACCAGGCTAAAATAAGGCAAAGTTCTTGGGAAAGAAAAAGCAACTCTTAGGCTCCAAACTGGGGGCACACAGCAGATGCTTTTGACAATCTTGGCCTTATCATCTCTTTGCTTCAGGTTTCCTCTTTTAAAAAGAAAAAATAAGAGCTGAGAAAACAGTTACAATTCTTGGAAATACGAAATTCATTAAAACTGCAGCACTTGCCTAACAAATAAAACCTCAGGCTGATCTCAGTCCTTCAGGCTTTTGCTCACCAAAAGAACTGGACACCGAAGTCTGCTGGAACTGTCCTGCCTCATATCACCACCTCAAGCTCTTGATTATCTCCTCCTCCCACTGGCAAATCCCAACAACTTTCACCTTCTACTCAGTGCAAAGCCTTGAATGCAATGTCTCCAGCCTCACATTTGGATTCATCCTCCTACTCTAGGCAGATAAACATTCGTAAGAGGCTACCATATGAATGTTACAGTGAGTTTATAATAATTTTAATATACATATGAATTTGTAGTATTTTATACATGATTCATGATGCAAAGTATTAATTGCAGATAAATTTATTAAATCTCTGATCTCTGCTACATCTTCAGACTACAAACAACCCTTTAACATTCTATTGGGAAGGATGAAGGTCCCACACCAACAAACACCCCAGGAAGACCCTCACCCTCTTCCTTTCAGCTTTGGGGTCCACATGTCCGAGTTCTTGGCCCTTGGCTGACCAACAGTGACTAACACTGAACTTCTTCAGCTGGACTCTACAATTTCTCTCTGGAAAGGGTTGTCAGGCCCTGGCCCACGCTTCCCAGGCCCTGGGGTGGAGTTCCCATCCCTAGAGGGGTTTCAAAGCCCTGGAGATGTGGTGCTGAGGGACTTCAGTGTCCCTCACACACCACAGTGGTGGCCCTGGCAGTGCTGGGTTAAGGGTTGGACTCAGTGGTATTAAAGATCTTTCCAACCAAAATCATTAGATGATTCTAAGACCTCCAGCTGTTTAACCAACACAGTGTGCCAGGAAAGGCCCATGTACATACTCAGACTGAGTGAAGTGGCAAAGACCACCAAAACATGAAGCAGAAGCAGCTCGTTTTCATAGATGAGGAAACTCTGCAGCAGCACATCTGGAGGGAGGGAAGAAGAGTATCCACATCTGGTGCTAAAACAGCTGTGTAGGGATCCTGCACCACCCCTGGTCCTTGGGAGGAGCAGATCTACTGGCTCAGGGGGCAGGACTGGAAGGACTGCTCTGGCTTTCTTCCTGCTGGCTTAGTTCACAGGCACCGAAATAAAGAGAGCAGTGTTACAGAAGTCCTGTAACACTGCCTCAGAGTCCTGCCTCAGAGTAGGAACTACTGAAATGACCAGGGGTACAATGGATTTTAAGGGCAGGCCCCACACACCATAAAGGGAACAGACCAGCCATGGGATTATGGGCAAATCACAGGGGCAGCAAGCCCATTTTGAGAACATCACACCTTGACCAACTGGCTTTTCCTGCAAGATGTGTGAGCACACATGTACCCTGGGGATACTCGGTGTCACTGGAAAGCTGCCACGTTTCTGAGATGTGCTGCTCCTGCATCCATGGGCCCTGCCTGGCATGGAGAAGGCAACTTTGCTCCAGAAGCAGGAGCTTCCTTGTCCATACCCAAATACTCACTCCTTGGTAGCAGATTAATGACCCTGCTCTGATCTAAAAGAATCCATTGTGCAGCCACAACTAGTAAAGGAAAGAGAAAGGCACAAGGTGATCTCTCCAGCCTCCTCTCTGCCATGACCTGCACCACCCCACTCTCTGCTGCCTCTTCTTCCCTCAATGTCATTGTCCCCCGTGGTGAGCAGCAGTATGCCAGGGAAACAGGTTTTCCCTTTTCTTTGTTAATTCTTCCCTCATTACATTTGAAATTCCACAATCAGTGTGCACTGTAATTGTCGAATTTGATGCTAATGATTAATGAATTAAACATGGATCCATCAATTAGTCCTCGGAGAATAATTCTGCATAAAGCAGCGGATAATGTAATTACAGTAACAAAGATAATGAGATGTTAACATCGACGGAGCCCGACGTGACATGATCACAGCAGGCTCAGCAGCCCCGGCCTGGGGGAGCCTATCCCTCACTGGCAGCAGCAGAGCATCAGGGGGCTAGCACGGTGAGGGGGACCCTCTGCTCACTGCCCAGCCTGTGGACAGGTGCTCTCCTTCCAGCAAACATGCATGGGGATGTCAGCTCTGGAAGTGACAAGGATGAAGCATGCTGCTGGACAGCAGCTCCAAGCTGGCAGAAATCCCATGGCTGCCTGGAAGCCCAGGCACCCAGCCTGGGCTAGCACAGGGTCCCACCTGCCTGCGGAGCCAAGAATCCATGCATGACAGAATCATGGAATGGTTTACGTTGGAAGGGACCTTAAAGATCATCAAGATCCAATGCCCCTGCATGGGATGGGACACATCCCACTAGACTAGGCTGCACAAACCCTCATCCAAACTGGCCTTGAACACTTCAAGGGAGGGAGCAACAAAAACCTCCCGAGGCAACCTGTTCCTATATCTAAGTACAGTATCCAGAACCTGCATCTCAATCTGAATCTGAATCCACCCATGCAGAACTCAGCCAGGGCACAGCTGGACACTCTTCACTTCATGGGCATCAGCCAAGACCTGGCAGCCCAAGCAATGCCTACACCACCACAGGCACACTCAGTGCTCCCCCCTGGCTCCAGAAGCAATCCTGCAGGAGGAGAAGGGCCAGCACACTGCCTGCCCTCACACACACACACACCTTTGGACCATGCACACTGTCCCTGAGGGCAAAGGTGACCAAGCAGCATCAGCTCCTTCCAGCTCTTCCCCCACATGAAGGACCCCAATGCTGAAGCTTACAGCCCTGCACTGAGACTCGCTCTGTTCGGCCTCGGAGACATGGGTGACGTCTTTGCTCTCCCACCCACTGGGCAACAGATCCCATGGGTGACTCATGGTCTTCAGCAGGCCAGAGAGCCCTACACTGAGCAAGCAGAGTTTTTTCCTTCAGCATCCTCCCCTAGCATCATGCCCTGGTTCTCCCAGGCTGTTTGCTTCGGTCCCACCTCCAACCACCGAGCCCAGCTGCCTCTGCAACCCCAGCCAGAGCATCTCCCTGGGGACTGCATCTCCCTGGGGACTGCTGCTCTTTGGGGACTGCCATGTTAGCTCAGCACTTCTGGCAGAGGTAAAGCATCTGCACTCCTGCTGCCTGATAGACCTGACTGCCTTCTGCTGTCAGAAAATGCCTTCATATTGCTGCTCACAACCACAGCAATCTCAGCAATCTCTGTTGGTTTTGGTTTTTTTTTCTTTCCTTACACTTCAGCTCCTCACTTCAAGGAAGGTTTTTCAGCATACAGCTCCTTGGCTTCCCATTATACCACCCAGCTTCACAGTGGTGCCAAGAAACAGGCTGTTGTGCTCTGTGGGTGCCTGTGCTCAGGGTGCATGTGAGTACCTGCACAGGCATCATACACCAGGACCCCTCATGCTCTCATCTGTGTGCTGACTGCTTTGGAGTAGGACCCTACAAACCTCTGGGAAGCAAGAACTCAGGGCTGCAGCTGTGCTGAGATCAGTACCTTATGCTGACAGACACTGTCTCCATATTTTTCTTGTGCTATTATCTGTCCTTCACGAGTAAAACAAAAACTCCTAAACTCCTTTTTATCCAGTCTGCACTTTGAATAAGACTTCTTACAAGCCAGACGCACGGGCTGAATGAGACACAGATGGGGCAAGGGAGCAGAAAGGGTGAGTTTGCTGAACTACAGCAGAGATACACTCGGGGACCCCTAAGGGGAGTGGAAGAGAGGCAATATTCCAGTGGGAAGAGTACCTATAGGGATCTGAAGGAGACACCTGACCCATCACGGCAGAGAATTCATGCTACCAGGCTCCATGCTCACAGCAGATTGTATCCAGACCACAGAAACCTTGAGCTCTGGCAGGAAGGTCTGCATGTCCCTTTCCTGCCCTCTCCCATCCAGCCACCACTGGGGGTTACCTGGCACAGGGGACACAGTGAGGTCATCCTGCAAATCCACATGTGCCCAGAGCTCACCTGGGGTTCTGCTGGGGCTGCACATACCAACAGAGGCTGCACATGCGTGGTGTGCCCAGCATATCTGCCCAGCCCTGCCTCCAACCCAGAACAACACAAGGGTTTCCATCATGGGACCAAAAGCCAGCACTATCTCCCCTGACCAAGGCTTTACAAGACGGAGCAATAATTACCAAGAACTCTTTCCCAGCTTTCTCCAAAGGCCAGTACCCACTCATGCTCTTCCTCTGAGATTTAAGGAATCTCCACAGTTCCCATTGCTTGTGGAGAACTTCTATCAGAAATTTCAAAAAGGTCCTTTAGCAAGTTCCACTGTCTTTTTAGGACACATATGACTCTAAAACTCAGATGTTGGGATGCTCTGATTAAACTAGATGCTTTTGGTGGTCTCATTTCTACTTGTGGAAAAATAAACAGACAGACATGCACAGATGGACCCTTCAAAGTCTCGGGGAGTCTTTGACATGAACAGGATAAGAATATGTGCCTAGCTTTACACAGCCTGATTTGCAGCATGAGCAACTACTTCTCCACTCAATGCACCCTGAATTTTCCATCCTAGTTCATCTTGCCTCAACAGGAATGAAGACTTAAATGGAAAATAAAGTTTCACTAAGTGATGCAAATACATCTCATTTTTCACTTCAAGTTCAGAAAGAAATTACTACAAAGAGTAAAAATACACAGTGCTGTCTTAGTGTCTATCAGCAAGACCACTTCTTGTCTGCACCTCTATGCTGCTCCAAAAGCTGGGGCTCTGCATCCACAGCAGCACCCCTTCAATCAGAGAGATAACCAACGCCTACACTGAAGCTGCAATGGAAGCAGACACCTAGCCCTACCTCTGCCATGGTGTCCTTCCCTGTGTTACCTCAAGCTGTCTGTGGTGTACCTCTTCTGCCCAGGTTCCCATGCTCTTGTTTCACACCAAGGCAGTGCTGATGGCTTGCTAAGGAACCAGTGCCTTTGCTGCTCAGAGAGCTTCTTGTAGCTCTTTTTGTATGACGAGTAATACTTCACAAATCATAAGAAGCATTTACTCTCTTTATATCTATATCCACATATTGCTTATACCCTTAACATATTCTTAGCCTTCATGCCCATCAGTCACAATATATTCTCGTCTCAGTGATGAGGTGCTCTGCTCAGGCATGCTCGTGAAGGTGAGTTCCCTCTGCAGCTTCCCAGGAGCCCAGGGTCACCTTTCCCTCCTTACCCACCTGTCTCCCAGGATCAGGCCACTCATTCTCTTGATGTAAGATGCTTCACCCAAAGATGTGACCATGACTGTGGAAGGTGGGGCATGTACAAAGGCAGGATGGCTTGAAGAGACAATTTTTTTTATCACTGTCCCTCACCACATCTGTGCCACTAACAGGATGCTTTTAATGGTGGAACATTGCGTGTGCCAGCCCCGTGTCACCATGGGGTACCAACAACACCTTCCCTTGGTCCCAAGAACCCCCAGCACAACTAAGCTTTTGCCTATACATGGAAACTCTCTCCTCCCAAAAGCTGTGCCCAAGCTGTGTGCCAGCCCATGCTGCTTCTCAGGGGTTGTGCAGAGGAGTCCTCATCATGAGCCAGAAGCCTGCCAGGAATACCCAACATCTTGGCAGAGAGCACATAATGTCAGAGGGTCAAATGGTTCCATGGCAGTCTGCAACAAGCCTCCAAAGAACAAGGAGAAAAGAGGGTATCAGGAAAGTGCCTTGGCAACACCTTGGGCATAGGAGGGATGCTTCTGGAATGTAAATACAAAATGTCTTTGGAGGAGCTTCCCTTGGATGGCACTTCTCAGGGGTTCCCTTGGTCTTCAAGGACACAGTCAGGGAGTTGTGTCCATAAGTGATATTCTAATGCTGGTTATTTGCATTTAGTTAGCTCCAAACCTGTTACAGTACCTATGCTTAGTCTCAGCTTCTCTGATGTCTCTGGATAGTCTCTTTGCCAGTAACATTTTAGACAAGAATCAAAGATAGGAGGACATTACAATAGGAAACTGGAGAACAAACATCACAGAAAAGCAGAGACCACTCTGCCAGGAGCTTGTGAAAGCCCGGGAAGAGATTAACTGCTCTACAGCTTTCAGTAACCATCTCCAAAACTTTGATCAAATCCCAGTATATTTTCCAAGGCATAAAACAGTCTCAAGCTGAGGACAAAACTTTTGCTTCTAGGCAATCTCTGCACCAAACCTTTGAAGATTTACATCTCTTGAGGACAAAATTTAGTATTGACAAAACAAATACAGAATGACAACGTGGCTGAGGCTGGAAGGGACCTGGAGAGGTGGTCCTGACCACCCCTGCTGCCCTGGACTGTGCCTGGATGGTTTTTTATCATCTCTGAGGAGGAAGACTGCACTGCCTCCCTGGGCACCTACCACATGGCATTTGCATACACGTTCCACAAAACCCAGTCCTTAAGTGGACATAAGGCAGCTGCAAAGTCTGACAACATTCTGAGCCTTCGAAAACAGAGTTTATGATGGGAACACCCACGACCTAAAATAAAACCAACTCTGACTACAGTTAATCTGCCTTCTTTAATGGTTTAAATAGCAGGGTACAAACATCCATTGAGCTCAGAGTCCTGCGGGTTTCACAAACATAAGCACCTTCCCCATTCTTAACTTATTTAGCTCCAAGTTGTATGCTCTGTACCTATTATGGAGCTTATTTTGAATCATCACCAGAGTGCTGCATCAATGTATTTTATCTACATGCAGGGCAGTCTCAGATATTCTCTCTTCTTTTTCTCCTTCTTCCCTTTATCTGCTACTTCTTTTTATGCCCCTGGGAATGGGCTGTGCATGTAATGGACATTATATTAATGTTCATAATATTAATTAGCTCACTTACCTTGATGGAGCTCAGCTCACAAAGAAACCACGGACTGCATGCTTTGAACTCTAAGCACACGCCATTTGGTTTAAACCAGACACTCCTGGTGTAAAACAGCAAATCATCCAGGTCTCCAAAGCTCATGTCCTCTGACAATTAACTGTCAGAGAACTACAAATTTTGAGGCACTCCTCCCAAAGCGTATCTTAGACACCCGTAACAGTCCCACTCCCAGCCCCAAAGGTGGCAAAACTGCACAGTCCCTGCTAATGTGAACCAGGGCCCGACCTTCACCTTCACCGACCCCAAATCCTGTACACAGGGCTGTGAGCAAATCACATGAGAGGATTTTCATCCTGTCAGTGCATTTACTGTGGTGACTGTATTGTCAGCCACAATCAGTCTTGGAGGCACCAGAGTGAGGTGAAAAAACTCAGAAAACATCTTACCATTTGTGTACCAGGAGAGAAAAACCTTTTGGGCCAGAGCAACCACCCAGAGCCAGACACACACCTGTTCTGCACAGGGCCCCAGAGAAGCCAGTGAACAGGGAGTCTCAAATTCACGGATTTCCACAGGAGGAAAGAACACTGTGTCCATCTAGCTGGATTCCCTGTGCACGGGCACACATGAGGTGGACTAAAGCCTATCTTGTAGGAAGGTAACTGATCTCATTCAAAGGGCTTCTAGCAATGCTAAGTCCACCAGCTCTCCAGATAAAACTATTCCAACATTTAATTACCCTCCCTGCCAGGAAACTTCATCTCCTCTCAAGTCTAAATTGCTCCAACATCAGTCTCCACGTGCTGTGTCCCCACAAGCCCTGCCATGCTGGTGGGAAAGCCTCGCACCATGCAGCAGATGTGGGCCACCACGTCACATCTCATCCTGCTCTTGTAAGTACAACAGGACCCAGAAGACTGCTGAAAGCAGGATTATGTGGCCATTTGGTCTGACATCACCACAAGCTTTCCTGTGGTTTGTTTTTGACTTCTCTTTGCAGCTCAGACAACCTTCCCCATGTGGGAGCCTCAGTGCAGGGACAAGAATTGAGGGGTGCTGAGGGTGTACAGCGGTGGTGATGAAATGACAGAGTACAGTGGAGAGCCATGGCAGGAAACAGGCAGAGTTACACATCCTGGGTCTAAAAAAGACACTAATTGCAACCCGTTACCTGGTCTGCAGGCTAATCTTGACTCTACAGAAACAGCAATTTGGGTTCAGAAGGGTTTGTGATTCCACATCTGGCACCATGTGAACACAGTGATGTCAGGACACCCTGTTCCCTACGTGTGTGTGAGGCTGAGGACCCTGGCCAGCCCCTGGCAGTCCCCCCAGCTGCACCCCAGCTCGTCAGCTCCAGAAAGCTGTGAAGCACAGACCAGACCCTGACTGCAGGACACAACCGGAGCACTGAGCAGGACAGAAGGGAAATGAGGATATGCCCACTCACAGCATGTGGTACCGGATTACGGAGGATTTCTGTTATCAGCAGCATTATCCACAATCCCCCGTTATTCCCAAGGGTGCAGGGGTACCTGTTCCTTGATGTTTTAGACTGCTGCCCACAGCTGGCTGTGGAAACTGTCCATCCCGGCCAAGGATACCAACCCCAAGGACAAAGTCAAGACATGTCAATGTCCTGGGAAATTTGGGCAGGACAGCTTCAAGTTCAGCAGACTCCCTGGGCAGGAGATACCTCCTGTGACAGAAGCAGCAGTAAGGAATGTAGCAGAAACTACATGAGAAACCAGAGAGCCTCCCAACCTCTGCTCAACACTCACTGTAGCAGCTGCGCCTCTGGAATGTACACACAGAATAATAGTTACAAAACAAGCCCCTTATCAGACTCAACTGGTTCCTCTCAGAGAGCTAACATCACTACTTAAAGCCTTCCTGCTCTTTCTTCTGCCCAGGAGACCAAGCAGCACAAAATCCCAACAGCAGCTAACATGTGACCCATGCAGAAACATGAATCCCTCACCCTGGGGCCCTCCTGAAGTGCAGCAACAGCGAGGGGACAGTGAGGCAAAGCCAGGCACAGCTGCTGACCCAGGGAGGAACCCCCCAAGGCTCACCTGTGCCTCCTGTCAGCTGGGCGCTGCTCCGCTCCTTGGCCAGCCCGTTGGCCTTGGGGCTGGCACTGGGGGCTGCTGCCGTTGTGGCCCTGGGGAGCCGCTTGCCCGGTACCTTCACTGTAGTTCTCAGCAGATCAATCTCCTTCCCGTGGACATTTTGCATGTAATCCTACAGCAGAGAGGCAGAAGGGTTCAGGATCAGCCCTGCCCTGGCCCATCACTCTCAGCTTCCCTTTCATCCACACCACAACTAATACCCAGATCCATTCATCCCCGTGGTGAGTGATTAAAAGACGGATGGCCAGACAGCAACCTGAAGGTGACCTGGGAGCTCCTCACATGCTGCTCTCCCTAGACTGAAGTCCCAAGTTAGGCAGGCTAGAGGTAAAGGACCCAAGGGCCCCTCCCTGGTCCACAGCCATCTGTTTTCTGACAACAGGGATGAAAAGCCTTGACTCCAGCCTACCTTCTTCCCATGACTAGCTGGTGCCTCTGAACTGACACAGGAGAAGTGCCAGCTCTTACTTTCAGTGCCCAGAACTAGTCAGCTCTGACATGACTAACGTTGGGAGGCTGCCACAGGCAGTTGGATGCCATGACAATCCCATTTGTGAAAGCCTGGCTGGGGATCAGAGATTACATGGAGCAAAAGAGCACATGGGTGGCAGGCAGTACTTCCCTGTCATCCCTTGTCTTCTTAATCACAGCACTCAGCTATAACAGCTAATAATATAATATAGTAATTAATGGCATACCTAGAAATTCCCTCTTGGGTCACAGTAAGCATAATTCAAGGCCAAAAGACACCAACTCAGGATAACTCCCTTATACATTTCATTCACCTGCACAGCTTTACTTTATTCAAAACTTGGTGCTTCCACCATTCCTTCTGGAAGACCAAAACATCCACGAGCAGACAGTTAATATTCTGCTTCCTAATGGCACCTCATCCTTTGGTCAAAACAAGGCTGCAGACCTCCAGTGTCTTCTGAGAGCTGTGTCCCATGCCTTCCACCCCTTCCCTGCTTCATAGGGCACTGCAGCTCTTCCCTCACACTCTGCGATGTGTCTGGCTCTTCCTTGGGCTCATGCCCCAAGGAGACATGACCAACATAATCTAAAGAGAGCTGCACAGGGGGAACTTCCCTGCCTCTGTCCTGCTCTGCTCAGGAGCAGGGATTGAAAGCTGAGCTGGAGACTCTGGGAGGACTCATGACATGGGTGCTCTGCACTGGGGATGGGCACTGCGACTGGAGAGGGGCAGCAGGCACCATCCAGGGTGAGAATGCGGCTGCTGTGGAGAGGCTTGGGATTGCTCCAGTTCATAAGGAAGTCACCAAAAAGATTAACTCTGAGCTGGTTTCTGCCTGTTTCCAAATCCAAGAAGATGAACACATGAGCAAGACCAGTTCAAGAGCAACCCTCCTCCCAGTCCTTGGCTACAAGAGGCAGGTGAATGGTGGCTGTGTGGGCAATGCTTTGGGGTTTCAGGTGACCACCTGCAAAGGTTACAACCTTTCAGCAGCACCTCCACACCTTGGTTTGAACTTCTCTCTCTCCACAGAACACTGTTCAGCAATCCAGTCCTGGCAGCAGACCAAAGAGACGGGGCAGCCTGGCAGCGCACCCCTCGGGGCTTCCAACCCCTGGATGACTTGACCTCAAATGACATGTGCCCCGGGCAATTCCTAGATAACCAGCCCAACCAGACAAACTGTTCTCAGTTGGGTGGGAGCCTGGTGGCACCCTTGGGCAGGGAATCTCAGAGAGGCTGGAGGATTTTCCCTCACTCAGCACAATTTCTGTGCTAGCCGGCTGCCTGCCGGAGAGAGCGGTCACCAGCACACTGCTTTTATTACATGCTATAAAACAGCAATTTCTTCCCAAGCCTCCTTGCTAATTACCCAGCCAGTTCTCTCATTTCATTTTATTACTGGAATTAACAACGAGTTCAAAGCGTGGAAAGCTATTAAGATGTGTGATTAAGCCACATTCAATTAGTTTCTACAAACAATTTAATTGATGTTGCAGATAGAATTAACAGAAGGTGATTGTGTGAATGGCTCCACTGGCTGCAAAATGGGAGCTGCTTTCTCTCCAGCTTTGCGCAGCACAGCACAGCCTGGCCAGTGAGCTGGGCTGCACCACACACATTCTTAGCAGCAGAAGCTTTTACTCTCAAAGGCTTTGGAAAAGCGATAGGAAACCACACCAATCTTTTCACAGAACTTTCTTTTCCTGTGACTGAACACACTCGCAGAAAGGTAAGAAAAATCTAGATGCCACAAGGAAAGCTGTGCTGAATCCAAAGGTCAGGTCCTCAAGCTCTCCTGCCTTCAGCTGCCCACTGCTCCAACCCAGGCCTCCTGCTCTAGGTCTCTGAACCCTCTGACTGTTCCAGCAAGACGGCAGAGGTGGCACCTTGGAGCAGGACCCAAGCACAGCTCCACAGGACCAAGCCAAGGCCTCCATCGAGGAGGCACAGAACACCTAATTTCAGGGCTGGACCCAGATCACCAGAGCACTCTGTCAGCCTGTGACTACAAACCCACCATTTAAACCTGACTCACAGTGAGGAAACTTCAAAGTGGAGCTGGAGGTGACAAGATACCAATCCAAAACCAGGTCAAGAGATAAATATCCAGAAGCAGACCAATAGCCCCACCAGGAAGCTTTTGTTGATAAAATCAAAAGTATGACCCAGCCAGAGCCATGTAGTAGTGTCCATCCAACAGGGCAGAGACACATCTGGGGCAAATGTGTCTACTGAAGGTAAAAGAGGAAAGGCAGAGCTGCTGATCCCTGGGATACCTACACCTACCCCAAGAGGGACAGGGAGGGAACATAATAGAGATGCAAGAGAAAAGAAGGCTAGGCAGGAATTGCCCTGGATCACACCATTGGGAAAGGCCATTGGGAACATAAACACAGCAAAAGGATGCTCCAAGGCTTGAATAACTGTACAGGGGCTGGCAAAGACCCTCCTCCCCTAGTGTTCAGTTGTGCCCGCAGGGATCCCTCTGCTGCACCCTGAGTCCTGCTGCCCCCCACACGTGGCAGTGCAGGCTCATCCTGAGTAGGACAGGGGACAAGCTGGGACTTCACAGCTCAAGGAAGGAACTGAAGGATGCTGACTGACTCCTTGACTGAGGACCCTGCCCTGACCTTACCTGGCCTGGGAGCTGCTGTTTAAATGGAAGCACAAGGGATGAGGAGGAAGCACATTCTCTGCCTCAGGAACACGGGTTTCACTTGTGACCCGGGCAGTACAACCCCAAAATGCCCTGCTTGCATCATCCTATGAAAGGACTTGGGAACTTGCTTCATGCCATGGGAACAAACCCATTGATAAACACATTGCAGTGTCTCCCGACCCACTCTAGAAGATGGGGAGAAGATATCATGAGACATCCTCTTCTGGACCACCTCTTTGTGTCCTCTCCCAGTAGGTCACAAAGCAGATATCCAGAGCGAAGGCAAGACAAAGTAAGGCAGCGGGACTTTTGCTCATCAGAACAGCTCACTGCTCACCAAAGTCTTCCTCAGCATCACAGTAAAATGTAACGTGATGGCAGGTGTCATGGCTCTTGTCCCCTTTTCTCATGGGACAATGCCATGGAAGGAGGATGCAGACCCCCATCTCTGCAGCAGGCAGAGCAGGGCAGCAAGCAGCTCTGTATTCTGTGTCCCACGCAGGTTGCTCTAGGTAAACATATTGGGCAATACAACGCCTATTCAGGGTGCAAGGTACAAAGGTTTCAGTGGCACCTGGAGGAGGAGAGGCCCATCTTGTACCCGGCTTAGCAACGGGCTGTGGATCACCAGGAGCACCAGGTGGAAGCAAACCAGATTTTTGCTTGGGGCAATGTAGTAATGAAATGAAACACTGAAGAAGTGCAGTAAGGGAAGCAAGTGACATCAATCTAGATCACCCCCTGAGGAAGAAACAGTGTAAAACAGAGAGAAACCTAGTGTGTAGCAGCAGCATCCAAGAGCAGTTAAACAACATCCCAAAAACTACTGTGCTTCTACAGATGATTGTAATAATGGCCTGTGATGTTGCCGATGGAAATGTGATAAACCCCCACACACGTGTGAGCACACACACAGAGCAGGCAGCATCAGCCGCCATTGCCTGCCAGTTTGGGTCTCTTAAGACCAAAAAAATGGGGTTACAAAGTTAGGTGACTATAGACCCACAGCATGGGGCAAGGATCAAAGAGTACAAGAGAAAAACCTGTCCTCAAGGCTCACACAAAGTACAGAAAAGAAATGCAGTGAACAGATTTCCAATGTCAGGAGAGGAGGGTCAACAGGCTCATCGTGGCTCAGGGGCTGCAAGCCCATGAGAGAGAAACATGAAGTAAGAAACAGGAACAACTCTGAGGCTCAGGGCACTGCAGCACTATGGGCTTGAGGAGATCAGGGAGCACAGGAGCAGCAACGCTCTTTGGTCAACTCCTTGCAACACAGCACCCCCTAAACCACCCCATGCTCCCCAGCCACTGTCCGGCTGTCTGTCCATCTGTCCTGCTCCACTGTCTCTGCAGCGGGTGCTACGGCCTCCATGTCACAGGTGTGCCTGTCCGTGGCTCACTGTCTCAGAAGCAAACTGTGCTCAAGAGGGAATGGGGAAGAAGTCATTAGCCCCACAGTGGGGAGGCGACAGAGATGGATGGGGAGGCAGCTGCGTGCCTGAGCCAAGCAGTGAGGAGGATCAGAGATGCATCGAGTGACAGCTCAGCTCGGCAGGCTCTGCACAGCCACCTCATCTCCATTACCCAATACCTAGCAGCCAGGAAAATTATTCCACACCCAAATGGCACCATCAGCCATGGCTGCAAGTTCTCTGCCTGCTCCTCAGCCCAGATAAAGGGAGGCACCACGCCCTGCTTTAACGGACTGAGCAAGGTAAATGGAGAGAAGGAAGCTGCATTTACTCAGCATAATCATGCATGTTCCTATCAGGTTTTCCCACCCAGCCTGGCACTGCAGAGACAGCCTTCATGAGAGGGATGAGGTTGTCTCCAGCTCTGCTGAATATGCCTGCCCTGCCAAGGGTCCTGCTGCAGGCAGAGACCAGGGCTTTCATCTGCTGCCAAACCCTCTCGAGCACCTCTGCAGCTGTGACATCTGCAAGGGGACCTGCAGCCGCAGACACAGCACGAAGGACACAGCTCTGTCCCACCCTGCTCCTCTATCCAGCCCAGCACAGTACTTACATGCAGGCTGGGATGGTAGGTGAGGACTCCGTTGTCACACAGTGTCACATACTTCTTCTTCCACTCCTTGTTGAGAGACTTGCCACTGCGTTTGAGGAGAATGCCCTAGAAGAGAAGTGTCAACAGACTCAGATGTTGTTTGGACCAGGCACTTCCCGCTCAGCTCCAGCACTGCCCCTTGTAGAGCAGTCTTTGAAGACACATGAAGATCAGGCCTCAAGTAAACATAATCTAGGTTGTCCCTCCCAACAGGATTTTCCCAGCGACTGGTAGGGAAAGGTCCTCACCCACCTCAGCATGCATCCACATACAGCCCACCCCACCTTCTCAGCAATGCCAGTACTGATGATCAGACCCTCTGAGGGACCTACCAGCTATTCTGCTGTCCCAAATCATGCCCTCTGGTCAACTCTTTCCATGATGAAAAACAATGCCAACACAAGGCAGAAGCAACCTCACCACCAACTGATAAGGCTTGCTCTGTTACCACAGTACTCACAAACCTTCTTCCATTGCCAAACGCATAGCCAGAGGGATGGTCAAGGCAAGGACAACCAGGAAAAGGCAGAGGCCATTCAATGGAACAACACTCTGTGATGCAGGTCTCACAAGGGATGCAATTGCCTGCTCACAGTTCTCAGAGATGTCAAACCAATGAGCTAGGGACACACTTCAGGAGCTAGAGCAAGTCCCCGACAGGTGAGGAGTCAGTTCACTCCCTTCCCTCATCAGGATTTCACATGAGACCCATCCCATGGTCTTCAGGGACAGCATGCTCCTGGGGGCTGGAAACATTCATGCTGACATGCTATGAAGCTCCTTTTTCCCACCAGCCCAACCCATAACTAACCCAGACCTAGCTTTCACTGATCTGAACCAATACTCAGAGCTTGGACCCCCCCTAACCCCCTCCTAACCCCATACCATTCTGCCTCCCCAGGACACCTGCTTCTTGCAGCAATTCATCATGCACCAGGTAAGACCAGAGGAGGAGAGGAAGAAGGCAGAAGGGGTAATAAGCCAGGGCACGGGCTCTGGAGCAGGGACTGGGGAGAGAACATCAAGTATTCTGCCAGGAGGGGAGAAAGGACAGCACAGGGTGACAAAAGTACAAATGAATAACAGAGTCTGGGAAAAAGCTGGATCTACCAACTGTTGGGCCCAGGCCCTCCAAAAGCCCTGTCTGGACAGACATCCAGGTTGGCTGCTCCTAACATGGCAAAAATCTGGGCCCCAGGCCAGCACCTCCTCAAAAGCCTGGACAGAAAGTCTCTGTCCTGCCAGTCTCAGCATATCTGGGGGCCCTGTCCCACTGCCTAGAGACTGAGGCTGCTGTGCCTGCAAGACAGAAAAACACAACAAAAAGTTGTAGGGTTTGGCACATGCTGGGGTGACAACGCTGCCAGACGTGACCATGAAATCAGCAACAAATGATGCAGAAAAGGCAGAAGTGCTCCATGACTGCCTATGCTCAGCACTTGGGAAGCAAACGGTGTGAAAAGGAAAAGCCTCCCACTCATGCAAGGGAGAGAAAGTTTAAACAGAGCAGCAAAAGCTCAGCTGGGCTGGGGGTGGGATCTGACCCCCTGCATTTAAGGTGCTGATTTTAACACGCCTTGGGACATGGCTCCTGATTTGCCAAGATCTGCAAGGAGAAAAGCAATGACCCTTGTAATTACAGCCACTCAGATGGACATTTACAATGGACAAAACTGTGGAAAAGCCATAGCAAGAAGTGATCAGCAAAGAATGAGAGGACAGCAGTGTAACTAATGTCAACCATCGCAGGAACAGGTCATCAGAGAAGTTTGGTGCTACATTTGGTAGGACTTTACTATCTGATGATAATGGTAACTGTGCTGATACAGCATTTTTAGTTTACTGTTAGAAACCAGCTGCACAAAATCCATAAAGCCATTAATGTACGAAGCCAAAACTGGTCAAGTGAAAGGTCTCAAAAGAAAAAAACTGCCTCCTGCCACATGGAAAACCGGGCTCCTGAGCAGTGTGTGGACTTCATGCAAGGTCAGCCCACCAGCCCACCTGGAGCATGGGCTCCCTCAGGGCCATCCCTGACCCACTCCTGAGCTCCTGCTGCTCATCTGTGAAGGGAACTTGGCCTGGCAGAGGGCTGTCAGGTTGGGCAGGGCCACATCCCTCCCCAGGGAAGGCTCAGGTGTGCCCATGTCACTCCAACCTCTCCATAAAAACTATCAGTGATGGAACCCTCACTCCTGCCCACCAGAGATGGGACCCTGATGTTCCTGCACCCCTATGATGGGACAGAGCGCTTGTCCTGTTGCAGTGACCACTCTTAGCAGTGGCGTGGCCTCTGCTGCAGCCTTTAACATCATCTGAAGATTCTGATTACATCCCCACCCCCAGGTGCTCTTCTCTCTTTTGGACTCACAGTCCCAAACCCATAGCTCCCATGTTGCAGAATGTGCTGCTGAGAGCATCAACCTGCTTGCCCTGGAGAGTCTCCAGCCATGCCAGAGTACTTCTGGGTATCGGGCACCTGCGTATTGTCAACACAAGGACACAGCTGGCTCTGCTCTGGTTTTGACCTGCACAAAATGGTCCTCTCCAGCACCACTGGGCCATGAACCTCCTTCACAGCATCTGAGAACACTTGTTCCTCCTCACATACTGATAGTTCAATATCACACCAGCTGGCCTAGATCAACAGTGGGTTCTCTGTATCTGAGAATGTCTGTTTGGTATCTTTCAAGCAAACTTGCTCCAGATCAGGCTGAAGTTACAAATTTGGTTCAAAGACACTGGGTGGAATTCTCTGGTTCCAGGGCACAACAATCCCTCTTGGCCTTAAAACTGAGTCCAACCTACAGTCTGCCCTGCCACCACACACTGCAAAACAGCTCCACTGTCCCTCCTCTGCTTGAGGCACCTTCCACTCGATACACCTTGGTGCTACACAAATACCTGCTTCAACACTTCCAGGCTGCTGCATCTTCTGTCAAGCCCCAAAAATGTGCTGTCTGCAGAAAGGAGTTAAGCTACAAATCTGGTACTTTGCAAACTGAAACACAAGCAAAACCAGACCTGGAAAGAGGGAATCGAGTACTGGCAGCCCATTTTTTCAAGCCAGAAGGCACAGGAGTCCAAAATTAGGAGCAGTTACACAGTTTAAGCAAACATCTAATAAATCAGAGGGAAAGGAAGGGGCTCTTAAGGCCAAACTTTAGTAAGAAAGAGCAGAAGTGAGGGACAAAGGTCAGTGAGACTTGATGTTCACAGCTTTTTGGGAGACCAAGAGGCAGCGGCAGAAGCCAAGAGGATTCTGGGCTTTAACCACATTCCTGTACTGACTGCATCAATGTTACAACTCTGAAGTGCAGATTCTTTTTTGATGGCAGAATGGGAGGGGTTTGGCTAAGCAGCACCCAGAGAACTCTGGTTTCCCTGGAGGGAAGCTCCCCAGCAGCTCAGAGAGAAGTGAGAAGGGGTGAGAAGGATGCAGCCAGGTGAAACACAGAGGACAGAGCAGGGGCAGGTGTGTCCCCACAGATGGACAGATCCCCTCCTTACATGTTTTTGGTATTCTCTGGGCAGGCATCCCTGGGTCTGCTGAGACTGCTGTGCTGCGTGCCTCAACCTCCCCCTGAGCCTCGTGGAAAGATTTGCAAGAAATGACTCTTCCCTAAGTTTCTTCTTGAGCAAGGAAGTCACTCACGAAGGGACGAAGCTGCCAGAGACTAGAGGAAAGAGATCCCAGCCTTCTCCCTCTCTCCACTTTTCCTTTCTCTCCTGGCACTTTCTCGTCCAGGGTGGGTGTCTCTGTTCCATGTTCAGATCATGGTGGTGCACAGTAAAAGCAGCAGCAGCAGCAGCAGCAGCAATATGCAGTGTAATGAAGCAGGGAGCAGCGATGGCCCCCAGAGGACTCGTTTACTCCACAAATCTCCCTTCCACTCACTTTTTTGCTAAGAATTTTAACACCAAACTTAATTGTAAAGTCGTGTATTGATTGGAAAATGCAAATGGCAATTTAAATGTAATCTAAGTTCCCAGCATGATCCCAGCTCCCAAGGAGTCGTCGTCACCCGCCTTGGGCCCTACTGGAGTGTGTGGCCCAAAGTGAGTGAGGGCAGGGAATGGGGGACCCTGGGCTGCCTGCACAGCCACTGCAGCCTCCCCAGAAAGAATCTGGTACATAGGCAAATAGGAGTTTTGTTCCTAGCAACCAACAGCTGGGGAAACTTAGTCTCCCGGCCTAATTAACCCGCTTCTCAGAAACAAGCGTCCAGCCATGAAGCTTTTCCAAGAGCCTACTTATCACCAAACCAATATGGAAGCAAAGGCTGATCCACAGAGTGGAGCAGCCCCAGCAGAGGCACTGGCCACAATCTGTTCCTAGGCATGGGGAGGCCATCAGATCATTCCTGGTCTGATCTTCCCACTGGGGATTTCTGTCTTTTCTAGGTGTGCCAGGGGCATAAAGTCACACAGAGTTGTTCTTAGTTGTGCTGGAGAAGGTGGTGACAAGTGAGAGCCAGCCACCACATCTGTATGGTAGCGTATGTCCCTTCTCAGCCGAGCAAAGTTTCTCCTTTCTGCAACACCCAACCCAGAGTCCCCCATGATAGACAGAGTTCCTGGCCATCAGACCTGGCTCTGTGCAGACATCCAAAGCACCAAGCACCAAAGGAGGCTGCCACTAGTGCCTCACGCCAGTCTTCTTCCCACAGAGCCCATGAAGAGATGGTGATCACAGGTATCAGGGAAGGAGTCTGCTCCTCCTGCTGCCCCACATCACCCACAGACTTCAGTCTGTCTTGAGATGATTTAACCATGCACCAAGCAGAGGAACTATGCTGTTCCCAAGGTTACCTGCCAGTGGTCATGACACCCACCAGCCCAGCAGTGCACATGCTGAGGGGAGCAAGTCAGAAAATGGCCAAGCACCTAGGCAGAAGATCCTGCACATCTGTCCTCCACAGCCCTCAAAATGACCAGCTGCTCTGCACTTTGGTGGCTGGGCCCAACACCATCAGACCACATGAGAGCGAAACTAGCTAAAGACCCTGCTCCTTTGCTGCCATTCAAAGACATGTCAAAAAAGGAGATCTCCTCAGTCTTCCATAAAGAGCAGCTCCCTGTCAGAGAGCAGAGCAATCATCACCTATCCCATATCTTTGTGATAAGGAGCTAAAGCTCCAAAGAGACTCTTTTCCTTTTCAGACTGGTGGTACCCAGTCATCACTCCTCCTGGAGGTTGGACTAGATGATCTTTCGAGGTCCCTTCCAACCCCTAGGATTCTATGATTCTATGATTCTATGATTCTATGACCTGGCAAAGAGCCAGAGCAGGGATGATGCAGAACTGCAGCCCTCTGATGTCACTCTGCATCTACCACACTGCATGTTTACACCATGCAGTTACTGTCCTGTTTTCTCCTTTAGGAACAAAGCTCTGCAGCTTCCCAAGGTGCTGTAGCACAATGGTTTAACCCAAGCAGTGGGAGAGCAGGAATTTCAGCATGCCACAAAACCTCAAGGGACAGGTCACAGCAGTGCTCTGGTCCCAGCATTACCCCAGTGCTGGGCTGACCCTCCATCAGAACACACAGGCACTGCCACCACAAATCAGTTACCCACCAGGGCTGGACTGGGAGCTCACAGCTCCCGGGACAGTACTTGAGGGGGCTAGAGCAGGCACTGCCCATCATCACCAACACACCGTCCCCCTGCGGGGTTGCCAAGGCAGACAGCTCTGATGGGAATGAGCGAGCAGTGTGTTCAGAAGGGCCAACATCCTGGCAACAGTTAAAGGAGCCTTGACCCCTGCTCCAACCAGAATAAAAGAAGGACAGGCCTGACCTGGCATGTAGCTGATGTGCCCTGCTCTGCACAAACCTTTGGCACTCTGGAAGCAGAGCCCGCTCATGCAAGACCCCCAGCCCCTGCCCCAGCATCATGTCCCATGCCACAGCTCTCCCCTGGTCCTGGAGCTGACCCTTGGGAACATAGCCTCCCTCCACCTGTACCCCCCTGCCCAGCCTGCCTGGCCCCACCAATAACTTCCCAGGAATCCCTTCCCCAGCAAATACTCGGCATGGAACAGTCCCAGGTCCCCAGTACCTGCTGGGATAGAGGCTCTCACTGCCCCAGCAGCTTGGCTCAGGCAGCAGGCAGAAAGGCCAGCTGGAGCCATGGGAAGCAAAACAGATTCCCAATGGGGGGCATGGGTTGCAAGGCAGAGCCACAGCGGGGCTGCAAAGCAGTGTAGGGTGACCCTTGTCAGCAGTGCAAGGGAGTCCCGCTGGAAACACCAGCCAGCCAGCCCATGCCACTTGGCTGTCTCAGACATTCCCCGTTGCTGCTTTCCAGCTGATGGACAGGGGGGCAAGGCATACTCAGGGCCGGATCCTGGCAGAGGCAGGAGGCAAAGGCTCTGCTGCAGGGCAAGCAGCTGCTCCCCAGTGGCTCATGGTGCACGTACCAGTCACTGCTTTCTACTGTGACCTGGGAGGAGAAGCAGGTCCCAGTCCTGCTGGAGGGCAGCCGGGAGGAGCAGATGAGAGAAGAGGAGAGGAAGGGAGGGGGGCCTGGGGCACAGGCACAGGGCATGGATGCCATCTGCTGGAACCACTCCACCAGCCAGAGCAGCCCCTGCTTGGCACCCAGAAACCTACACACACCACAGGGTCCAGACCAGCACCGCTAGCACAACACAGGGTTCCCACCAGCACCCACACACAGTGCTCCTCAGGTCTAGGCAGGTGTGCAGCCATTCACAGGTGCCCAATGCTGGGTCAAGGGGCACTCAGCTCCTCTGTACTCTCCCATGAGCTCATGCCATCCAAAGATAGCCCAGCCACAGCACAACACCTCACAGCACCCTCCAAGGAGCCCACTGTGGCAGGGGTTGAAGGGGAAGGATCGAACCTGCTTCATGGGGATGGCGCGCCCACTGCCGATGCTGTCTGCTTTACACTCTGGCACCTTCTTCTCCCGCTCCGGGTCTGCGCCCTTTCGAGACTGGAAGAGAAGAGATACATGTCAGTTAGGTGGGGGCACCAGTGAGGGAAACATGCAGCCTCACTATCCCCAGCGGGCTGCCAGACCAGACCAGACCAGACTAGACCACTCTGTCCCAGGCCAGGTCTCCCAGCACATGGAGCAGCCAGCATCTCACCCTTCTAGGGACAGTCCATCCCCAGCCACCCCACCACCTGTCCCCTGGTAAGCTGTCCTCTCCCCCCACAACGGCAAGCAGAGCTGTCCTCCTATGGGGGCTACCTGACCCCCCTCCCGCGGGGGCACACAGGACATGGAGACAGACAAAGATGGCATGGGATGCAGGTGGAGCATGGATGGAAGCAGGAGAGGCTCAGGCAGTGAAGGAACTCACACCTCTACTAATCCAACAGATTTATTCTGTTAACACACTTGCACCATACAAAGTAGCACAGGTCACCGGGCAGAGATACCAACCCCTTACAAAAGAGCATGGACAATAAATATCTATCACACGTCTAGAGAGTTGAGAGCAAAACCTGCCAGCCCTCAAGGGCGGCTGCGGTGAGAGCAAACTCCAATAAATACAATATGAAATATACAGTCTGTTGAGCAGAACTCATTCAAAGTGCTTAGGACAGAGGAGAATATCAAGTCATACACGGCATGGAGCACAATCAATACATTCAGAATCACAACAATGGCAGAAGGGCAGCGGCAGCGTCTCTCTGGAGCGTCCTACACACCCCCTCAGTCCGGGAGCGCCCCATGTGCTTTGGATCAGAAAGGGATGGGAGACCCACACGCCTGGGACACTGATTCACTTTGCTTTTGGGCCCAGAACAAAACAAAGAGATTGAAAGAGAAGAAAACTAAAGAGACATAGATGGCTGCTCTGCTGCGAGGAGGAAGAGGAGGAGGAGCAGAAGTCCATGCAGGCTGCAGGAGGTGCAGGAGGGAGGAAGGAGCTGAGTGCTAGCGGCAGGCGCTAACAGCAGCTCCAGAGGCAGCAGCAAAGCGTCTTTTGGCCCATCCAGCTCCACTTGCTGCTGTCGCCCATTCCCGTTGGGTCTGCAGGTCTTCCCATCCCATGAGGGTCGTCCGCCTGGCATCCCCGAGCATGGAAAGTGCCTAGACAGCATCCAGCAGGCCCAGAAATGTCCCAGCTTAAAGTGCAGGCGCAGGCCGTCTCAGCGCTTCCTAGACTTTACATTGGGGGGATTTAAAAGGCTCCTGCGTGTCTCCGAGGGGGGGACCCATGCTGGCTGGAGGGCGGGCGAGCCTCTAATCTTAGATCAATCCCAGTGCCCATCCCTTATCCGGCCCTGGAGAGGCAATGAAAAGTGAGAGAATTTGTACAGAGGTGCCGTGTGTAACCACCTGGATCTTCTAATTTGGAAGGAGTTGGAAAGGCCTTTTTGTTGATGAAAAGTTGGAAACAGTGGCACATATCTGCAAATATCGAAAGAATAAAGAGTTTGGCAAGTTATACTCAGAACACGGACACGAGTCTGTCAGTGATGGGTGCCAGCAGACAGGTGGACAGACAGGCTGGGGAGTGGGGCGCCAGCGGCAGCAGCAGTCAGGATTGGGGGTCCGGCTACAGGGGGACAGGCCAGAGTCTGTCTCCACCTGGTGGTCTCGGGCACGCAGACCCCCGCCTCTGTGTCAGGAAGCGATTGGCATGGGGAGCAGGAGGGGAGCGAGAACAGGAGGGGAGAGGAGGAGGAAAAGGAGGAGGACAAGAAGGAGAAGGAGGAGGGTTGGGCACAAAGGAGCTGGGGACAGCTTGGGACAGGGGCTGCAGCTGCTCCCAGAGCTGAGGGGAGCACAGTCCTGTGCCCACCTAGGGGACCCCACGAAGATGGGGGCTGCTGCCCACACCTACTCTGACTGCCTGGGAGAAGCTAGAAGCAGAAACACAGCCTTCCTCCCCTTTCCTGATCTCCCTGACCCTGTCCTATCATGGGAGGAGTTGCTGGGAGCTGCTGCTGCTGCCACAACCAAATGGGGTGAAAACTTCAACGTGAGCCATGTATATGTACTGGCAGAGAAGCAAGCAAGTGAAGGTGAGTCCCAGCAGCACGGTGAGCTAGCGCCAGCCTGATGATCACGGTGAGCCCCGCAGCGAGAGCAGCAAGCTTTGAGCCTAGAATGAGCGAGCAAGTGAGAGCCCCAGACGGATGATGACGTCCACAGTAAAATAAGCATAAGCCCCAGAGCAAACCGCCCTCCTCCTCCCACAACGAGTGACCTGAGCACGGGGCTGCAGGAGGAGTGAGCGCGTGAGCATGAGCTGACGGCAAGTCCAGAGCCCATGGGTGAGCAGAGGATGGGTGGCAGCACCTGGGTGCACAGGTGCAGAGCAGCAAGCATGAGCGGCGGGGAGGGAGGGAGGAGGAGCATCCATCACTGCTGGAGTGCAACAGAGAGCATGACCATTGACAAGAGGCGGCCTACAGGGTGCTCTGGGGAGGCATGAGCACGTGGGAGGGTAGGGCTGGCGAGGAAACAACCATGCGTCAGGAGTGGTGGCTCTACGATGAAGGGCCTGGGAGGAGGAGTAGGAGGGTGGCTGGAGACAGCCACACCGCCAGGCAGCACGGGACGTGCACAGGGGAGCGGTCAGGAACATGGGTGTACAGAGAGCCAGGAGGTGTACGGGATGCAGATGGCTGGGAGCATTCAGGACATCAGAGAAGGAGCTCCCAGATGTCAGAAGCCAAGGGAGGTGGGTACACTCCCAGCACGAGGAGCAAGGGACTTGGGGATGCCAATAATGCAGCGAGAAGGATGGGGCAAGGGGCATGGTGGTCTGAGGTGGTCTGGGTCCAGAGCAATGGCAGCTGTTCACACAGGGCAACACGGTGCAACACGGACACGGACTGTGTGGTGGCCAGTTCCACAGACAGCAGACACAGGTGTACTGAGCAATGGTGGGTGGAAAGCACATTTAGATGGGGAGGAGAGAGGCCTGTGCCCAGCACAGTTACAGGGCACCAGGGGGAGAAGAGCACATTTACATGGGGACAGAGGCTATCTACACTAGACATGGGAACTAGGAGAGCGTGCACTGACAGCACGAGGACCCTGTGGGCTGTGCTAACATTGAGGCAGGTGTGTGGGCAGGGCTGTGCAGGCTGTGTGGACAGCATGTGCATGGTGTGGAGCGTGCCGAGAGGCAGGCTGGAAGTCAGCCAGTGGACAGAAGAGCTGCAAATGTACCTGCACCACCTGGGGCCTGCAGTCTGCTGGCTCCCTCCTGCCTCCTCTCCCTCCAGGCCCCGCAGCCTTTCCCGGCCCTGCTTGTCACACAGGTGTGGGGTTGGGGGACCAGGGTGAGGGTGCCTGGTGCCAGGCACTGGGCTCAGCACAGCCCTGCCAGCACGGCACAGTGTGGCACTCAACGGGAGGGCCCATTGCCAGGGCCTAGTGCCACAGTCAGTGGATGAGCAGCAGAGGTGAGCGGTGCTGTGCACCACAGGCAGCTCCCTCAGAACAGGTCAGGGAGCTCTGCTCACCCCCCAGCACACCCCTCCATCTTCAAGGAAGGGCTTGCTCTGGGGCACTCCCCCAGCACACACACACCCCACCAGCAGCAGCAGCTCAGCACCATGGCCCTGGCACACGCCGGAGACCTCCTTCCGCCCTGCCCCACATGCACACTCCTGTGGGGAGACCCCCACTCCTGCTCTGGTCCTCATCCCCCCATCCCTCCCTGGCCAGCACAGCTTCACCCAGAGAGGTGAGCAGGGAGCCCAGCAAGGTGAGCCTGCTGCAGGGCCACTGCCTTCCTCTCTTCTGGCCCTCAGCTACCTCATCCCGATGCTCTGACGCCCCCAGAGCCACTTACCGTGAAAATGTTGGAGCGTCGCTTGGACTGCTTGCGGATGGGGGTGGGGGTGTTGGAGGCAGCGATGGTCTCAATTCGCAGCTCCCGCTGGCTGATGCTGGGTGTGGAGGGCACGGAGGAGGAGTAGTCACTGAAGGCTCCTCCACCATTGGTGGCCTAGGGCAGGACCAGAGGGGACGGTCAGAGACTGGAAGCTGCCTGGGAACACGACTGTGGAAACACCTTCTACCTACACAGTCCTGGGCACAGGAGGGACAAGGGAATGCAGCAAGGGACAGGGACAGGGGAGACATCCCACAGCATGCACTGCTCCTGCCCAACAGGGGATCTTGGGGAAGCTGTTCCCCTTCTTTCTGCTTTAGTTTTTCCACTGGCAAAATGTTAAGATTTGAAATGGGCAATGAAGAGCAGTAAATGGACAGACTCCTGACCAATGGCTGTGAGCCCGTCCAGACACAGGCCTGGAGCAAAGGCATGGAGGCAGCAAGGAACCAGGCAGCCCCAAGCAGCAGCAGCTGTCTGTCTTCGGAGAGACAGACTGGGGACACCTCAGCATCCTCCCTCTCCAAAACATAGGACCAGTGCAGCTCTCCCTTCGACTGTCTGCTGGTGAGGACCCTCCCCTCCACAGCGGCTGGCATATGTGAAGCTGTGAGAGTCCAGAGCTACCTGGCTCCAAGTCCCACATGGTCCCTTCCCTGTCTCATGACAGCTACAACACCAATGGAGATGTGTGTCCCTGGGACTCAAGCCCTCACCATCCCAGTGTCCTGAAGCATGGGGTGCCACAAACCAAGCTCACGCTTTATTTCCAACCCATCCTGTCACTGGTTTGGGGCTTAACCAGGTAGGCCAAGGGTGGCACACACCTCTTGTGACTGGGGACCACCATGGCCTTGGCTACAGTGGCCCATGTTTGAGAACATGTGGGACAACATGACAGGCTGCATCTTCACTAACAACTCACTCAGCTTCAGGGAGAGGGGAAGATCAAACTGTGCCGTTTGTGCAACCACCTCAGTGACACTTTTTTTCCAGAGAAGTAGTTGCTCACTCCCACTCTGCTCATGCAGGCTGTAGAAATGGGCTTTACAAGAGGTCCCAAGGAGTAAGACCTGAACAAAAGCGTTTCAGATCTGCATGTGGCAGACTGAGGTCTTTGCCAGTTCTACTAATATTTTAACAGAATTTTAAAAATCCATTGAAGAAGCTGCCCCCAGAAGGCCACGAGAGCTCTGGCATTCCTGGCAGGGAACAGTTCACCTCCTTCTACCTCTGAGAGCAGCTGCATTCCACAGCCCGGGACTTCCTGCACTCCCACCTACTGCTTAGAGCAGAAAGTGCAAGCAGATGAAAGCACATGAGGCTCTACCAGTAAGAGACCACTCGCTGCAATCTCCTTGAAAGGGTGCAACCTTCACTCAAACTATGGGCCATCTCATCTTTGATGAGACAAATGCAAGAAATGCACAGAAAAAAACTCTTAAGACAAAGCCATCCAAGATTCAGTCCAACTTCTTCCTCTCTGAGGCAGAGCAAGCAACCTCTGACTGAGAGCAGCTAGGTGTGCTGAAGAGAAATTCTGCTCTGGAGCAGCTCCATAACAGCCTGCCTGCAGCATGGCATATTCTGCACCCTTCCCCAGAAGGGAGGAGAAGCCTATGGGGAGCCACACTGTCCCTGACACCAGGTCTTTGAAGGCCACCACCTCCTCAAGGGTTTGGAAGACCTGAACACCATTATGGAGAATGAGCAGCACCAAGTGACAAACCCTTCACAGCCAGCCCAGCTCCCTGATGGCTCAGAGGGACAGGGATGCAGAACTAGGGGAGACCAGGTCTGCTTGTACTCCTCTGTCTGGGGAAGAGCCCAGGCACCCCCTCTGGAGGACTGACCTTCAGCAGGGAGCTTCTCCAGAGGCTGAAGAACCCTGAGCTTAACAAGGGAGTTCTGCTGTCATAACCTAGGGCAGGGGGGACCACCAGGGACATGGAGAAGCAATGAACCACCCTTCCAGTGACTTCTGAGCCATTCAAGATACAGCTCCTGCACTGCAAATGCTACAGTGAAGGCAGAGATGCAGAAAGCAAGGGCTACCAAGTCAAAGGGAACTTGTGGAGACAGCTCACATTTAGGAGCAGCCATAACAGAGCCTGTGCAAACATTATTTAATTGACGGATAATGTGTGAACCACGTCAAAAAAGAAAAATATTAAAAGCTTGAGGGGAGAGATGGCCAGTGCTGTGACACAAGAGAACCTGCTGCCCTGAAGGGTGAGCCAGGCAAGGTTGCCAGAGTCCAGGATCCACCCTGAGGTACTCTCCTGGCTAAGCTCTGGATATTTCAGTAACCTCATCAGCACATCTATGAAGCTGTGACTGAGGGAAGGATTTGGTTATGAAAAGGCTAGAGTTTTGAGCTCCTGCCATAGCAGCTGGGACAAATCCTACAGATCTTAGGTGATGGGCGCTAAAGCTTCTATAAGAAATCTTGCTAAATTGTAGTTTATATTTCACATACTTTCTGTAACCTCATTTGTAATTTTTTCCTAGCCAGAGTAATTTCCCTTAGCCTGTAAGTTTGCCTAGTGTTGGAGATAAGTTGAGGTGAATGTCCTTCTTGAGTGACAAAGGACACAACGCATTAGACCCTGCTTGCTTAGGTCTCACAAGCATCCGGACCTCAGAAAAGATGCCGGGGCTGAAGGATCAGCAGGGATCCAAGGGCCCAGAACAAACAGCAGGGATGTTTGGGAACCTGACAAGGTGACAGGTCTGGGCAAATACCTCTCCTTTGCTCCTGGCAGGTATTTTGCTGATCCATCTGAACCTGTGGTTGCTACTGAAATCCAGGAATACAGTAGAAGCTGAAAACTTAAAACACATGGAGGGCAAGTCCTTCCCATTAGCATGTAATGGGTGTATGTTGTGAACTTTACAGGGTGTCGATAGTAACACAGGGTGCCTGAGCAGGGAAGAACTCAGCTGAAGTTTAGATGCAGTGACTCTTGACATAAAAAAAAACATGAGGCAGAACAAGGAGTCAACTTTGGGAAGGGCTCCGAGCAGAGGAGTGCAAACAATGAGCAGCGGACTCAGATCCTGCACAGCACAGGGGAGAGGCCAGAGGAGAGCCCAGCCCATGAAATGAAGGACAGAGTGAGCTGCACAGGCTACAGAGCATGGGCTCCCATGAGGAAATGCAAACACCCAACCCTGTGGAAATGCTGACCAAACCCTGTGGAAACACACTGCGACAGGCAGGGAAGCACCAAAGAGCTGCTGGTAGTGTCTCATCTCTCCTGCAAACTTTAACTTTCCAGTCCTTTCATCTGCTTTCTTACTAAAGCTTCTGTAAGCACACTTCCCAGTGTCACCAAAGAACCTGTGTGGGACAACAGACCAAGTCCACCAGAGCAATGCCACTCAGTGGGCCCACACCAGAAGGGCAGATGAGCAGGACTGGGCATGGCCAGACAGCCCAGCAGCAGCTCCCAGGGCCCCGGGGGAACCACGCAGTTCCCTCCAGCACCCTGTGAGGCTCAGTGTGGGGTGCCCACATTACCTCCTACCAACTTCTAGGAACAAGTTCCCTGGCAGAAAGACAAATTTCCACTGCGCAGCAAACAGGCACCAGTGACTCACCCCCCCTCCACCTGGGGTACTCCTAAGGGCACCTCTGAGTCCCTGAAGAACGATGGAGAAAGGGGTAGCAACAGTAAGGAAATCAAATGGAATAACTGCAAGTACTGCAAGCATCCACTGGCCCATGAAACCCCCACCCGGAGCCTGCAGGCAAGGGACAGGCAGCTGCCAGAAGGGAGCAGGGAGGAGGTCGGGGCCATGCCAAAGAACGGGGCTCCCAAACCCACCCAACCTGCTCGCCCAGGGGCAGGTGCAGGCAGGACAGAGGAGAGCAGAGCCTGAACCAGCAGGCACAAGAGCTCCCTGTGGGAATCAGGGTGTCTGTTCAAACAGGTGCAGATCCACATCCCACATGGGAATGCCCAAGGGACAGGCCTGGTGTCCCCAAGAGAGTGAGCAGGACTCCCATAGCTGGCCCTGGGTCCTGCCGTGCCAGAGACCAAGGAGATGTTGAACGCCATACACAGGGTCACAGACCTGATGAGCACATCTGGCTCACTCCTAAGTGCTGGTGGAAAGCCCTGACCACAGCTGACCTGTCACCCCAGCTCCCTTCCTCTCTGCCCTGATGGGAGCCATGTCCTCTGAGGCACCAGGCACCACTGCAGAATAAAAGCAAGAAAACCCAAAACCCCAAAAGACAGAAATGAAAACAGGGCCTCTGTCTGATTTAAAAGCTGTTTCATGGAGAGGATCATCCACTGTGCAAGGACATCAAAACACAGCACTGTTGTCACAAGGCCCTGTCCATTTGGCAACCTGACACAACCATAAAGGTTTGGAAACCAGCCACTACCTCACACCAGGAGAAGAAAGTCCTCTAGGCACGTGTATGACAAAATCACCAGGGTCCTCTGGAGTCTCTACCAGGAATTGCAACAAACTGGCCAGACTGACAGGAGACCTGACAGGTAACGGCCACTGCCAGAAGTTACTGTGGCTCAACAAGTAGCATCAAAGTTCTTCCAGAGGTGTCTCCATGTCCTCAGAACTAGGACAGGAGACAGGGCTGGATCACAGCTCCTGCCTGCCCCACATGACCCTTTGTGGAGACCACCTGTTCTCTTTTCCAGAAGACAAGTGTGTGCCTACCTCACTGAAAGCTCCACAAGAAAGAGCTGGCCCTGCTCAAGAGACCAAACACTGAGTAGAACATCCTTCTCTTAGATGGCACCACCACCTCTCCAGGCAGAAAACTAAAGGGAAACACCTCAACCATAGCTGTTGCTAACAGCCCTCAGAAGGGCAGCTGGCTGATGGAAATGAAATGCTGCTCAAGATGCTGTAACTGCCTGGAAGGGACAAGGCATCACTGTCCCACATAGAGGAAGCAGCTGCAGGCAGTATCTCGACACCCAAACCCAGGCCCTGGCTGCCAGGGACTCCTCTGAGCCCAGCACTTAAGATGCAAATACTAGTCCCACCACTCCCACAAGTGGTACTGGGATAGAAAAGATCCTGCTGTCCCAGTGTATATGTCCTGCCTGGGTACAGCAACACCCTGATGGGGCAGAAGGCAAACAAAAGCTCCTTACTGTAGTCTTTGTCTGGCTTCTTCCCATCTCATCTCCATGTTAAATCCTGCATTTCCAAACCCTTCCTTGAGATCTTTTTTCCTGTGCCGTCTCCTGCTCCTTTACTTGTGAAGGCAAGTAGGAAAATTTGGTGAGCCCCATGCCCTCAGGTAGGAAAAGGCAGAACACTTAACTACTCTGTGAAGACTGTGTCATGCTCTTTCATCCTTCCTGACAGGGTTCAGCCTGTCCACCTCCTCCCAGAGCTGCCCCACAGGTATCTCAGTGCTAGGAGCAAAGAGGCCATCACCCACGAGAGGCTCTGGAACTTCTGCAGCCCAGAGCTGCAGAACAGCACCCAGCAGGACCCTGGAGCTGCCTGCAGGTCTCCTGTGTTAGGTATTGTTGCCCCAGCTTTTGTTGGAGACTATACTCTTCACCACCACCACGACCATGCCATTCTGAGCAGCGATTCTGGGCTCTTTTGCATCCCTGCTTCAACAGCTGCCTGGTCATTGTCCTCATGACTGGATGTGTGTCCACTCAAGTGAGCAGCAAGCCTGTAGGCACCAGAAAGCCTGGGCTGCTCTGCCCAGGTCCACAATAGAAACACCAGGAATCAGTGAACCTGTGTTTCTCAAAGCCAGTTGGATTTTCTCTGAGGACAGCAGAAAGCAGTTCCAGAACCTCATTCCTAAGCCCAAGCAAGAACGGGGAAATACTTCACAGCACTTTACTATCGCTCACCCATTCCATGACTTCATATTCTATTTTTAGAAATGTTTTTTGTAATGGAAGGGAGATGTTTAAATACCACAGCAAAGTTTACTGCAGCAGGACACTGGGAACCAAAAGTCTGTGGTTAAGCCTCAGAAGACCCAGGGAACAGAAATTAACTTTGATCCTCACCATGGTGAGGATCAAGCACAGACAAGACCTCTCTATTTTAGAGTATAAAAAGGTTTTGCTATATGGACACAAACAGAGCTGCTTGAGTTAGCTTTGTGGTGTGGAAGATGTCTCATTTTGTTTACTGGTGAAGACTTGGAGCACAGAAATTAATTTTTGCCTATACTTGTGGGGAATCCTAAGAAGAACACGGTGTTAGACAGGCACTGAGCAGGTACGGGGGTGGGGAGGACAGAGGGAGAAAGCTCCAGAAGGACACAGCCTATCATTATTGCTGACAGTGCTACAACCCAGGCAGTCAATAAGTACTTCTTGCTTAGAAAGGCCTCACAGTCAGCTACAATTTCCTGTTGGCTGCATGCTGCATTACTTCCCTTCAACAGGTCTGGTTCCCCACCAGAACTACCTAGGTCCCTCCGGCAAAGCCCCAGGAGCACAGCAAGGTACTGAGGGTAAAGGTTCTGTCTCAGAGCCAAGGAGCCAGCATTCACCTCTACACAGACGTCGTCTGCGAACCGGCCTGAAAGGGACTCTGCAGGAAGGAAAGGAAAGCAGGGAGTTGCTGAGCAAAAACCTCTAACACAGCTCATGACAGGCAGTTAGAAAGCTCTCCCAATACCCAGACTTTGCTTCCCCGTGGCCAGTCTCATATCCACCCCTTTTGTTCTTAGCATGATCTTTTCTTCAAAAGTCCTTCTTAAACTGAGGGGCCCAGAACTGGACACAGTTTCTGGCAACTGCTCCGGTGGGTCAAGGGTTGGACTTGATGATCTCTGAGGTCCCTTCCAACCCGGCTAATTCTATGATTCTATGATTCTATGAAAGTCCTCTCCTTTCACAGCCATATATTTTATAGGTCCGGGTTGCTCTGTTTCAGCCTTTCCTAAGCTGATGAAGTATTTAAACCTCCTCTGGCATCAGAGTCTCTCTCCTGACCCTCACCTTCTGCTGCTCCTACACCAGTTTTCACCTGTACTCCATGAGCAACTGGAACCACTGAGGAGCCTAGCATCCCCACAGCCCTCACTCAGGGGTTTTCAGCTTCACCATTAACAGACCACCTGGCACAGAAAGCGCCATTAGCACACACTGGCTGTAATCCTTTTCTTATACTTCAGACATTGAAGAAAATATTAAATAAGTGTTCAGCTCACCTCTCAGGAACTGCCTTTGGATGTCTTCCACCCACTTACCCTTTCCGTACAGACTGCCTCTCCTTCCCAACAAGTCTTTCTTTACCATTTCTCTGCTAATAAAATCCTCAAATTACCAGATACACTCTATTTTCCCAGGGCTTTCCTGCCCTCCTTGAATGTCTCCTATTAAACTTCCCAAACCCCCCCTTATTCAGCTTGGAGAAAAGAAGGCTCAGGGGAGACTTAATTACAACCTTCTAGTATCTGAATGGGGCCTACAGAAAGGTTGGAGACGTACTGCTTGCAAGGGCTTGTAGTGACAGGAGGAGAGGCAACGGTTTTAAATTAGAGAAGATTTAGACTAGGTGTTACAAAAAAATTCTTTGCCATGAGAGTAGTGGAAAAATGGCACAGGCTGCCCAGGGAGGTGGTTGAGGCCTCATCCCTGGAGATATTCAAGGTGAGGCTTGATGAGGCTCTGAGCAACCTGATCTGGTTGAGGGTGTCCCTGCTTACTGCTGGGGGGCTGGAATAAATGACCTTTAGAGGTTCCTTCCAACCCAAATTATTCTATGATTCTACACAGACATACTTCAGGGCACGGCATGGCTGTGGACATTTTGCAAGCAGCTGTGCTCACTCTGCTCCCATCCCAAGCTCACTGAACGCAAACAAGCTCTGGTCAGAAAACTACTTTTAGCTTTATGAGGGAGCTCCAGCTCCCAGCAGGGCTCAGCCTTTTCTCCTGCACACAGAGACTTCACCTGCAGTTGCTGGTGTCCAGGTGACCTGGATTACCAGGCAGCTGGCACAGGTCTCTGCAAAACCCTGCATGCATAGCACAGCTTTAGAAGCCTACACAGCCAGGCAGAAACTTCATGTGGGTATCTAAAAACTCTGTAAGGGTCCAACCAGAGGCTACAAACAGCACTCAGGTTCATACAGGAACTACCTCCCCCACAGTGGGGTACCACACGTCCCCTGATGAAAAAAGTGTTAGTCTGGTGGAATTTGTTTTGCTAAACTTGCTTTTCATTTTTGTCAGTTTTGCAACTTTCCAGGCCCTCCTGAGCCCTTAGTTGCTCTTCTTAAAACCCATCCTAAGCACTACTCACTGCTGAAGCAGCTGCTCCAGCTTTGCCACCTCCCTTGTTCAGAAACCCAGCTGCTACACTTGCTGCTCCCCAGTCTGACAGCACCACACCAAACAGGTTTCCTGAAGTCCTTGCTACAGAACCTGTGATTTCCTATGCCAGTTGCTTCAGAGCTGGAATCTGTTGGCTTGACTGCACCTGAGGAGCAGCAGAGCCCAGGATCTCCCTGGCCTCACCTGAGAGCCAGTGCAGCCCTTGTGAGGGTTCTGGGAGCTGCAGCAGAGCCTTAACACAACAAGGTGGCTGGCTCTGGACCTGCTGCAGCAGTCCCTTGGTGTGCAACCTACTTTGCTTCCTGACCTGTCCCTCCCACCTCTGCTCTGCTCCTTCACCTTCACGGAACAAATGCCTCCAGCTTCACCATCCTCCTGGTACAGAGACCTTGGCAGCCCTGCCAAGCCAATGCTGTGCCCCTGGAGCAGCACAGAGCCCTTCCTCTGGCCGAGGGGAGGACAACCTCCTTCTCTGTGCCACGACTCCAATTTGCCACTGAACTTGCCTCTATACAAACAAATCTCCTAAGAGGCCCATCTGGATATGCACAGGAAACCATCAGCATCCCACTTCCAGGGGCGCAGGAACATGGGCTGCTGAGTGCCCCCAGCATCGCCGACCTGGCCAGGGCAGCCAGCCCCAGCCCCACACCCAGACCCCCCTGCTCTGCCCAGCGTATCCCTGCAGGCTGCCCACAGCATCAGAAGAAGCACAGCACAACCTCTGGAGCCCATGAGCCAGACCCCACAGTTCAGACACGCAGCTTGACCTCAGGACAAGCACCAATGTGTTCTGGGTTACAGACAAAAGCTACAAAAACTCTTTCCAAAAGCTACTCCAGGGCTGTAGTGAGAGTCTAAAGTCAGACTAAAGATGCTGTGCAGTGAACAGCATGAGGGGGTGTGGGAACACATGTGGGGTCCTGGGCTTTCCCTGCTCCCATTTCCCACCTGGTTGATGTGAACAGACGGAATGGAGGCTGCGGAGACAGAGGAATGGCTGGGTGAATTGGGCAGGGACTTGCAGGGACCGATGGAAAGCTGCTGCTTCTTCCGTAGAGCCACCACCTTCTGAGCCACTGGAAGAAGGGAGAAAGGGACAGAGGTCAGAGTCCAGAAAACAACTTTGTCCCACTGGATTTCTGGAAGGTTTCAGTGAGACCCAAACCCTGCTGGGGCTCAAACTGTGCCACCCTGAATGGACAGGGAGGATTTCTGTAGAGCATCCAACCTCACAACCCCTGTTGCCTGCCACTGTCACAAACCCAGCTGCATGTGACAGCATCTGCAGTAGGACAGGCTTCCCATGCTGATCACACTGCGTCCCCAAAGGCCACCAGCTCTCTTGAGTCTCACACAAACCAGTGACTTGATCAGGACACCAAGGAGCCACCCAGAGCCCTGGGCTGATCTAGAAGAATCTCTGGGCAGCCAGGGTCACCTCTCAGTCACCCCCTCATGGCAGCTACAGATGCTGACAGCAACTGCAGAGTCCTGCCACCTCATGCTGCAGTGTCATGTCCCATACAGGGACAGACGAAGGCCTGCAGGCTGCTCCTCTGACAAAGCTGGGAGCCTGTCCAGACCCCCAAGCTAAATATTAGTCCCACAAATAGCAAGAACACTTCCTCGACCCACCAAACAGACCATATTAACCTGCTCTCTTCCCCACCATCCTCTCCTCTGGCCAGTTTCATTCACCATTCACTGAACAGACCATCTCTCCTCCAAAGGCTGCTCAGGCACCCTGTGAGCTCTGTGACACCCCTGAGCCCTAGAGAAGAGCAACACGAGGGACTGGCAACAGTGCAGGGATGGGGCATGTCTTCTGCTGACCTCAGGACTTTGCAGGCTCTGGTACCCAACAGCTTTAACCCAGGCAGCCCTGACACACTGCTGTCATCCTCGGAGCAGGCATGGAAATGAGGCAGGTCTGACACAGGGGAAATTCAACCACCCACATCAGAGGAGGGTTAGAGAAGGAAGAACTGAGGAATGACCCAGGACAGGACAGGTCAGACCCACTCCACCACTCAGGCCTGCAGGGGTCATTCTTGGTGCTGCCCAAGGTATGATGAAACCACCCTTGCAGAGCCAAGGCCAAGCAGCTCAGTAGAGCACTGACCTGGGGAAAGCAGTGCCTAGGGACAGCCACCAGCAGCATTCCCCAGGGAACCAGCCTAGAGCAACGTTCCCACAGCAGGACACAGGGTACCTCAGGAGTGGTGTCAGGGATGCTGGGACAGACAGAAAGCCACTTCACACAATGACAGCATCCAAGCACCCACAGCAGAAGTCAGATGCTTCCAGAAATGTTACATTGATCGGAGTTCAAATTAAATGGGACAGGGCAGGAGAAAGGAAGTCCTGCGTGGCCACAGAGAAAGCCTTCTTCTCACTCTCCAGGGCAGGGGACTTCGTCCCATTCAGGACTGCTTCCCAGAGCTTCACTGGAGAAGGCAGACTTGAGGCAAGAGGTTTCTCAATATCCAAAATACAAGGAGGTCAAATTTTAGAAAAGAGACAAGGTGAAAATGGTCTCTGGAAAGAGGGGGATTGAGAAGCCCAACAGTGGGAAAAGAAGAGGAGGCCAGAAAAGATTCAGAAAAACTTGTCAGCAAGTGCTGTCCTGGGTGAAAAGCCCAGCAAGGGCTCTGCCTTGTCACTCTTACCTTAATGGTAACAAAGGAATTAATCACAAGGGGCCAGCAAGAACACATCACTGATGACAAAATCTCCCCAACCCTTAACCGAGGCATCTTGATGACCTTGTGTTTCTGCTTGCTGGGCAGAGGCTCCTTCACTTTGTGAACATCAGTCAGACTTTTTTAAGAATAATTCCTGTCATCCTCTAAACCAGAATCTGGGATAATTTGCTTATCATGATTTCTTTGGTGGCTGCAGGCACCTCTGTGATGCAAAACCAGCAAGCCCTACCCTGGTCACAGAACCTCTGTCCAGGTCCACTGCTTGGCATTTATTTGCCCAGAGTCAGTGACAGTGCTCCAACGTGAATCAGCACTTGAGCACCTGACAGTACTTCAGAGCATCCCACAGCCCTTCTGGAGAAAACACTCTATAGGAATCACCAGGCATGGTGAGCTCTAGAGGAGTACCTGGGCAGAGAGGAGGTGCATGTCCCCAGTGACACATCACAACTGCCATCACTCCACCAGAACCCAGGTCAGATGCATCAGGACCCACCAGGGCTCACTGGGAAGAGCCGCTTTCCCACACTGAAACTGCCTCATCTCATCAAGTCAGTTCCATTTGAAACTGGATCCTGGAAGTCCCTGAGTGGTTCTGAGACACTGATGAGGTCTGGGGTCGAAGTGTTTGGCTCAGCTCTTTTTCAGCTCCTCCTGCCCTGTTCTTTCTCTCTCTACAGGAGCATCTTTGTGGTCCTGCAGCTGAGCAGGCAGGTAAGAGCTGTGCGTGTGAGATCACTCCCAATCTCTTACGAGATGGTTGGTCCCTCTGCTCCATTTACAGCTCCCCATGGTCACCCTGCCTTCTCCAGAGCTCCAAGCAGCACACCCAGAAGAGGCTGCACCATCCAGACCACAGTGTGGCATGCAGAGGCAGCAGGAAAGATGACCTGGGGAACTGCAGGGCAGGGTCAGCTCCTGCAGACACAGACTCAACAGCCAGAAGGGTCTCTCTAGTGTCCAGGGTAATCTTTGCAGACTGCCAGCTGGAACAGCACCAGTCACCTGTGCATGGGCAGAACCTGTTCCACAAAGGACCTTGGTCTGGGTTTGGAGAAGGTAAGAGAGATGCAGAATACAGCCCTTCCCTCTGCATTTTTTTTCCAAGTTCAAGAGGGCTATTAATAAAAAAATAAGGATTGTTCCAACTGTCATGACTCTGTGATTCTTTAAAATTTGAATTTGTCTGGTTTTGGCTTCTCCTAGCCTGCACAGAATTAGCATCTGTGATTTTCTCCTCATATAGATACTTATATATTTTAATCAAGGCACCTTTCATTTTTATTTTTCATTTATCCAATGGATAATCTTTTTTAGTGTCTCATTATCAGATACATTTTACAGTCTTTGATTAATTTTTGTAGGTTTTTTTTAATCTTCTTGGTTTCTGTGTCCTTTTGCAGTGCTGACATCCAAGTCTGACAATGCTCTAGCAATGTTCCTCCTGCTGCCCTGCACTGAGGCAAGAATCCATCTGGATTTCCACTCGGTGCTCCCACACTTACTTGCCCATCAAAGCTCCTGGCAGGGTGGCCCATGCTCCTTGGCCTGTCCAGCAGCAGAACTGATCCAGACAGGCATCAGTTTGGTATGAACAGTCTCCCATCACCACTCTCCTTCTTTGGGGTCTTCTGGTTTGCCTCTGCCTCACTGTTCCTCACGAGGATAAACCCACTCCCGCATCCTCCCTGGCCCATGGACAGGCCCAAACAGCCCAGGTAGGTGAAGCACAGCACTTTGGAGGTGCTCACTCCTTAGCCTTCAAGCAGCAGCTCAAGGTCTCCCACCAAGCCTGTTAAGCAGCACCAGAGCTAGAAGCTGAGTCTGGGTCTCACATTAGAGTTTTCATCCCACACATCACACTGCTTCAAGTTGTGTTGTCCATGCTCCGAGGGTGAACAAAGAAAAAAAATAATCCCCAGAACACAATTGATTCCATCTTGACATGAAAAAGGATGAGAAGAGGCCCAACAAACAGCAGCATATAATCCTGCCAAGGCTTCCGCAGCCCCTTCCCAAACTCACTGGCTGCTGTTCCCCACTGTACTGTTCTCTGAGAAGAGACCCAACAGAACTGACGTGAAGGAATAAGCTGAACAACCGTGGTGACTCACAGTGCCAAACGCTTTGCAGAAGCCAGGACCAGCTGTGCCCACAACCCCCCTCCTGTTGCTCTCTCCAGACTTGCTCTGCAAACCACTGAGTTGGTTTGGCAGGTCCTGCCCTCTCAGCTTTGCTGCCTCAGGCAACAGGCTGTCCTAACCAAGAGCTGGCTGTCAAGGTAGTGTGGCCCCTCTCTGGGACAGCACTGCTGCCCTGTCTTGCCCGGACACCCTCCACCAGCTGCTGTTACCATCCTGGAAGACTCTCTCCACATTCAGTCCATAGGTGGCACAGGTCTCGTAGTAAGTGCAGCGCTTCAGATCATTGGAAAGCTTCCGTGCCCGAGAATCATCAATGACCCGGGGGTTGGTGGCGCTGATGGCATCTGGAAACCAAGGACAGAGGGGGTTAAAAAGTGAGCGCCTGTGTCCCATCTATCTGCAGGTCGCAGGGCACACTCCTGACCTCCCTCCCTTCATACACTGGGATAACCACCACCAAAGGACACTACCTGTCCTATGAATTCTTTATATTACAGTCCCACATTTGTAGGAAAAATAGGTTAAATAAACTTTTTTAAAATGAACCTTATTCAACTCTCCTAACCAACCAGCCACCAACGTTTCTGCAGACAGAGGGCAGAAATCAGGGGGAGGTGTGGCTAGCAAGTCAAGGCAGCTGGGGTGCTGGGAACAGGACACACCAACCACACTTCCACACAGCCGCATCGTGAACAATGCAGCTGCTGAAGACAACAAGACACTCAGTGACAGCAGACAGGACAGAGTACTCGGGTGTAAACAGCCTGACCCTGGGGTGCAACCACAGCCTCCTCTGTGTGAGGACACATGGTGTCTGCATGCATTAGAAATGACTGTCACTGGTCATGGCTGTTGTGATGAGCAAGTGCACTCAGCTGCGAGTCTGCCTCAGCCACAGAGTAAAAGGATTTGCCAGTCTCAATCATTTTAGCTCTCATGGCCATACCCTACAGATTAAAGAATCAAAAGGAAGAAACCACCCTTAATCAACTAGGAAAGACCACATCTGCCAGGATAAACCCACAGTTGAGGCCTTGGAGGACAACACAAAAAAAACAGGCTTATTTTGTCTCCTACATGGCTGCTAAGTGCTCACGTCTTGGAAAAACTGCCTTCCCAAGAGGAATCCAATGCCTTGAAGACATGCCAGGGACACGCCAGGGATTGAAATAAACCCTTCCAGGAGAAGCTGAAGGAGAACTGGAACTCACATTGTACAGACATGCCCCATGAATTCTCCAGTGGGTTGTGTGGTATGACAGTATCAAGGCTGAGACCTCCCCTGGTCCAAGGCTGGGACAGCAATAATCACTGACCCCTCTGCCACATCACTCTTCCCTTCTCCACAGCCTCCACAGCCCATGCCTGCAACCCTAGCCCCAACCTGGACCAACATCACTGTCCGAACATTAATTCACATAGAATCACAGATTAATCAGAGTTGGAAGGGACCTCTAGACATCATTTAGTTCAATGCCTCTGCTAAATCAGGATCACCCAGAGCACATTACAAAGGACTGCATCCAGGCAGGTTTTGAATGTCTCCAGAGAAGGGGACTCCACAACTTCCCACGGCAGCCTTTTCCAGTGCCTTGTCACCCTCACAGTAAACAAGCTTTTTCTCATGTTTAAATTGAACTTCCTGTGTTCCAGCTTGTGTCCATTGCCCCTTGTCCTATTGCTGGGAACTAAATTCCGCGATCTTTAAATACCAAAAGTTTAATGGCTTTGTTCTACATTTAATCAGGGGACTCAAGCAGTCACTCTGTGACTCTCCTCTGTTGTCACCATCTGTCTTCCCAGCCTCAGAATTTCCTCTCCACCAGCATGGGTCGCACTGCTCAGGAACTGGGTCCTGTCTAGACCTTTTGCCCTCGCTCTCTCCTGTCACGCAGACAAACAAGAGGAGCTGGAAGCCATCGTGCATCAGGAAAGCTATGATGTAGTCACTATCACAGAAACGTGGTGGGATGACTCCCATGACTGGAGTGCTGCCATGGGTGGCTACAGGCTCTTCAGAAGGGACAGGCAGGGTAGGAGAGGTGGAGGGGTAGCTCTATATGTTAGAGAGACTCTTGACTCTGTAGAAGTTGAAGTCAGTAACAATAAGGTTGAGTGCCTGTGGATCAGAATCAGGGAGAAAGCCAACAAGGCTGATAACCTGGAGGGAGTCTGTTACAGACCACCCAATCACGATGATGAGGATGATGAATTATTCTACAAGCAGCTGGTGGATGTTTCAAAATCATCAGCCCTTGTTCTCGTGGGTGACTTTAACCTGACAGACATCTGCTGGGAACTCCACACAACAGAGAGGAGGCAGTCTAGGAGATTCCTAGAGTGTATAGAGAATAATTTCCTGCTCCAGCTGGTAAATGAGCCTACCAGGGATGGAGCCCCGCTTGACCCTCTTTTCACAAACAGAGGGGGGCTGGTGGGAGATGTGGTAGTTGGTGGACGTCTGGGACACAGTGATCATGAAATAATAGAGTTCTCAATACTCAGGGATGCAAGGAGGGCCGTTAATAAAACCTCTATGTTGGACTTCTGGAAGGGCAGATTTTGGCCTATTCAGAAGAATAGTTCAGAGTGTACCCTGGGAAACAGCCCTTGAAAACAAAGGGGTCCAGGAGGGATGGGCGTACTTCAAGAAGCAAGTTTTGAAAGCACAGGAGCAGGCTGTCCCAGTGTGCCGAAAGGTGAGCCAGTGGGGAAGACGACCGGTCTGGCTGAACAGGGAGATTTTGAAAGAAATTAGGGTAAAGAAGAGAGCCTACTGATTATGGAAAAAAGGACTAACTACTCAGGAAGAATTTAGGAATATAGTTAGGTTGTGTAGAAAGAAAATTAGAGAGACGAAGGCACAACTTGAACTGAATCTCGCCACCTCTGTGAAGGATAACAAAAAGTCCTTCTACAGATACATCAATAGCAAAAGGAGGGGCAAGGAAAACATCCATTCTTTACTGGACATGGGCGGGAATATAGTTGTCAAAGAGGAAGAAAAGGCTGAGGTATTTAACACCTTCTTTGCCTCAGTTTTCAACAGTAAGACAGGTTGTCCTGAGGACAGCTGGCTTCTGGAGCTTGTAGAAAGAGACAAGAATCTGAACAGCCCCCCTGTAATCCAGAAGGAAACAGTCAGTGACATACTGAGCTGCTTGGATCCCCACAAGTCTATGGGACCAGATGGGATCCACCCAAGGGTGATGAGAGAGCTGGCAGGAGAGCTCGCCAAGCCTCTCTCTATCATCTACCAACAGTCCTGGCTCACTGGGGACATCCCAGATGATTGGAAGTTGGGGAATGTCACGCCAATCCACAAAAAGGGCGGGAAGGAGGAGCCGGGAAACTACAGGCCCGTCAGCCTGACCTCAGTGCCTGGCAGGGTTATGGAACAGATCATCCTGGGGGCAATCACACAGCACCTACAGGATGGGCAAGGGATCAGACCCAGTCAGCACGGGTTTAGAAAGGGAAGGTCCTGTCTGACCAACCTGATCTCCTTTTATCATCAGGTGACCTGCCTGGGGGATGAGGGGAAGGCTGTGGATGTGGTCTACCTGGACTTCAGCAAGGCCTTTGACACCGTCCCCCACAGCATTCTCCTGAAAAAGCTGTCAGCCCACAGCTTGGACAGGAGCACCCTGTGCTGGGTTAGGAACTGGCTGGAGGGCCGGGCCCAGAGAGTGGTGCTGGACGGTGCTGATCCAGTTGGTGGCTGGTCACCAGTGGTGTCCCCCAGGGATCAGGGTTGGGCCCAGTTCTGTTTAATATCTTCACTGATGATTTAGACGAGGGGATTGAGTCCACCATCAGCAAATTTGCAGATGACACTAAGCTGGGGGGGAGTGTGGATCAGCTGGAAGGCAGGAGGGCTCTGCAGAGGGACCTGGACAGACTGGAGAGTTGGGCTGATTCCAATGGGATGAGGTTCAACACGGCCAAGTGCCGGGTCCTGCACTTTGGCCACAACAACCCCATGGGGAGCTCCAGGCTGGGCACAGAGCGGCTGAGAGCAGCCAGGCAGAGAGGGACCTGGGAGTCTGGATTGACAGGAAGCTGAACAGGAGCCAGCAGTGTGCCCAGGTGGCCAAGAAGGCCAATGGCATCCTGGCCTGGATCAGGAACAGCGTGGCCAGCAGGTCCAGGGAAGGGATTCTGCCCCTGTACTCAGCCCTGATGAGGCCACAGCTCGAGTCCTGTGTCCAGTTCTGGGCCCCTCAGTTCAGGAAGGAGATTGAGGTCCTGGAGCAGGTCCAAAGGAGGGCAACCAGGCTGGTGAAGGGACTTGATCACAGACCCTATGAGGAGAGGCTGAGGGAGCTGGGGGTGTTCAGCCTGGAGAAGAGGAGGCTCAGGGGAGACCTCATCACTCTCTACAACTCCCTGAAAGGAGGCTGGAGCCAGGGGGGGGTTGGCTCTTTTCCCAGGCAACTATCAGCAAGACAAGAGGACATGGTCTCAAGTTGTGCCAGAGGAGGTTTAGGTTGGATATTAGAAAGAATTTCTTTATGGAGAGGGTGATCAGACATTGGAATGGGCTGCCCAGGGAAGCAGTGGATTCTCCATCCCTGGAGATAATTAAAAAGAGACTGGATGTGGCACTCAGTGCCATGGTCTGGTAACCACAGTGCTAGTGGATCAAGGGTTGGACTTGATCTCAGAGGTCTCTTCCAACCCAGCCGATTCTATAATTCTATGAAACCCTGCAGCCCCAGGCTCCCTCCTGCCTGTACTCCACCATCTACAGGCAAGAAGGACACTTGTTTTGGAAGGGGGGGAGCTCAGACGCCTGCAGCAATGCCCTGGGCATGCACTGCCAGCCTTTCACAGGCTGGGCTGCAGGAACCCCAGCCACAGGCTGCCCTCTCTCCCTGCAGCCCTCTCTATCAGCAGCTCCTTGCCCAGGCACCTCTGGGGACCCAGATGGGGCTGGGGTACTGCATCTCCCACCTCCACTGGCAGCCTCAGCTGCAGTTTGGTGACAGCTTCATCATGACCTCCATCCCTGCTGGCTCCAGAGGGCAGTTCTGGGCTGCTGCTGCTCTTCCCCACATCTGTGGGTGCTGGTGGCACCTCAGGTGGGACAGTGCTCCACAGCTCAGGCCTCCTCTTGGGATGCTGAAAGCAAGCTGCCACCCCCAAACCCTCCCTTCTGAGCTTGGTCCAGAGAAAAAAGGACAACAGACCAGAACCCCCCTCAACCTGACCCTGCTGGGGCACAGCTGCTGGAGGCAGAACCACGCAGGCAGGCAAGGTCAGCAGGTTTGGGCCTTCCCACAGGAAAGTGGCTCCATGACATGAGGCAGCTCTGCAGGAAAGCTGTGATGGTCTGAAGGAACCACCCCACTCCTCCAGAGCCCCCAGGGCCCTCGGAGCAACTTTGACCCACATATGGCCCAGGAGATGGGACCCCCAACTGGGCAGGCTGGCACCCTGGACTCTCCTGGCAGCACAGACACCGCCCCTGACCAGGGATGTGGGGAGGGAACCCATCTGCCCTCTGCTTACCCTGGGTGCCCACCAGCACCATCGGCACCTCCGCTGTGTTCCGGTAGCTGCAGAGCCGCAGGTAGTAGTTATAGACGGTCTGGAAACTGATCTCGTCCTCCAGGCTGAAGACAAACACCACGGCATCCACCCAGGCAGCGAACTGAGGGAGACACAGCAGCCTTACACCCAGACACCACGGTGGCACCCGGTGGGCTCCACACAGCACCCCAGGCACAAGCTCCCAAAAGCTGCCACGGGGCAGGCCCTGCTCAGGCCTCGCAGCCCTCCTGATCTCCCATCTCAGGCTCCCAGGAGACAGCCGGGTGGGCTCCCCCTCTGATCCCTCGGGCAGAGTGGGGGGAGAAGGGGTAGTGGGAGGTATGGGTGTCCTACCTGGAGTTCAGGGGGACCCCCTTCATCTCGAATCAGCAGCAAGTAACTCTGACCATCCACCACAATCTCCTTCTTGAATCGGCCACCTAGGGAAGAGAGCAAAGCAGGACAAGTGAGGGGACGGCAAGCAGAGTCAAACCACTAACGAAGACCAGGGGGGCTGCAGAGCCCTGTGGTACGTGAGGTACAGAGAACAGGGGCTGGGAGAGACCCAGACCACCCCCCAGATGCCCTGGAAACCAGACCTTACCCTCGGGAGACTCCTCCTGCACATATGTGCCAGTCAGGTAACGGTGCACGAGGGCTGACTTGCCACTGGAGAGGTTCCCCACGATGCCCTGGAAGACATGTGTGTTACCTGTGTGCCCAGGACACCTTACCTATACGAAGCCACCCTTGCGAGGAGACCACCTCAGGGCACATGCTGATGAGATGGCCATGGGAGGGCAGAGGGGATGGCAACAGCCCAGCTAGCACCTGGTCAGGAGCCTGGGGGCATTAACTGGTCTCAGCTGGGTAGGTACTGGGGTGCAGACATGACAATAGAGGATGATGAGGACTCTGGTCCTCCTCCAAAGAGGCACAGCCTTGTCAGAGCCACTTCAGCTCTTCCCATAGCCCTCCTGCTCCAGGGGGGGCGGCCAGTCCTCCTGAGCCACAGTCAGCTCTGAAGCAAGAAAAACTCCTCTTCCCACACATCACAAATTTTAGGGCATCACAGCTCATGACAGCACCTGCCAGAAGGAGAAGGAGAGCAGAGACTGGCCATGTGCATGGTGACCACAGCAGCACAGCCCCACCACTGCACCTTGCTGCAATGGGGACATGGCTGGGGCAGAGCCTGTGTCTCCTGGTGGAGCTGGCTTTGCTGCCCTCATGGTAGGACACCTAGCACCACCTTTAAATTAAGCTGAAAAATAAAGATACCTGGCACCAATTTTTCATTGGGTTCAAACATGCTAAGCCAGGGGTCTGTCAGTCTGGAGTGCCCTATAAGTGAATGTGTCCCTGGATGGGTCAGCCAGACAACCCAGTTTTCCCTAATGTCAGCATTTCCCCAATGATTTAATAAACCTCCAGTGCCTAAGGGCTTGCAAGTGAGCTTGCCTGCTGACGGGAGAGCAGTCTGGGGTAAAGGGGCATCTTCTGCCACCCTTGCAAATAAACTAGTTCTGACTTGTCAGGTTCTAACCTGCAGCTATTCCCCATACATCCACAAGGATAAAGCAGCTCGTGGAGTGTCTTCCTTCATGCTCCTCAGCTGCAGTGTTTCTCAGATGGAGCTGAAGGAGGAATGCTGGGGCTTTGTGGAGGTGCCCTTCATCTGAGCTCTTCCATATCCTCACAATGCGCCAGGCCTGTGGAAAGATGCTCTTGGCTGGGAGCCACAAGAGCTATTCCCAACTTGTTTCTTACACGGCCCTGTGCACTGCAGAACCCCAGCTGGTGAAGAAGGTGGGCAGATTCCTACCAGCTCTTCACTACATGGAGCCAACAAAGGTTTTTTTCCAGCCCTTTTCCATTCAGGTTCCCAAAAAGCACCTAACCTACCATAGGATAGTCTGACTTTACCATGGATCTTCTCATACATAGCCAACTCCTGTAGGGCACCCTACACCTCCTGCTGCATCAAAACCAGACCTCCAGAGCTCCAACTAAGACATCCCTGGGGAGGTGTCCAACACACCAACACCACTGTCTGGAGCTGCCCTGGGAAACCTGGAGCCTGGGGGTTTCTCCACAACTGAAGGTTCATGCTTTGTCCCACAGACTTTTTGTTGTCCTTGTCCAGCATACCATCCACCCAAAAGATTTTGTAGGCATCCTCCTTCTCTGTCCACAGGATTAGTTAGCACAATTTTTCATACTTGCTGCTTCACTGGGATTTAAGATCTGCTAGACAGCAGCCCCCAGAGGTATCCCTGTGCAGACATCCCAACGGGGCTGCTGCACTTCTGGAAAACCCAATATCCCTTGTGTGTCCACACCTGCTCCACAGCACAGCAGCACGAAGACACCTGGCAGCACATGGCTGGGATCCCATCCTTCCTAAAGCCACCTCTGGACCAGACCAGACCTTGCACTATACCCCTGACTGCACCACTGGCACTGTTTGTGTGACTGTGGAGCAAAATGAACCCCAGACATGTTCATTCCCAGCCTAGCAGTTGCTGGCAGGGCTGTTCCAGAGCTGCTGGGTTGTGGGAGCAGGTTGGCAGCACAGCCACATGCAGCCCCAGCAGCACTGAGAGGAGTGGCTGGGAACACTAAAGCTGCCTCTGCCACCATAGAGATGTTTATGTTGACCTTTTCCAGGCAAAGAGATGAGCTCAGTGAGTGAGTCACCACCAGGCAGGTTCTCCAGCTTTCAGTCAGGCACTGGAAAGCTCCTGAACCCAGGGTCCTGCCCTGGGTCCTGCCCTGGCCCAGTATGGGTGATGCCCTGTGTTCTGCTTCATGACCTGCCCTGGGTCCTGCCCTTGGACCTGCTCCAGGTCGTGCCCCAGCCCACCTGCACACTCCTGGAGAGAGGCATGGCTGTGCCATGCTGCTGCTGCCACGCTCTGATGCCAGCAAGAGCAGCCTGGTGTCTAATGGGGCAGAGACCCCTGGGCACCTCAGAGCTCTGCTCCATGCCCAGCCTGGCTGCAGCTCCTGTCCCTGTGGAAACCTTGGCAAAGCAGAGATGCTCCCAAGGCCATCAGGCGCTAGTACTCCATGCAACATCCAAGACTGAACACTCCAACAGATTCATCTCTCAAATGCTTGGATGGAGGCTGCGTTCACACTTTGCTTATAAAGCAAATCCTGACCCACGTCTTGCTGCACTACACCGCTTCTCACTCTTACCCTCACTGGTTTTATAAACCATGCACAGAGAACTGACAGGCTGCAAGAACAGACAAAGCAGCAAAACTCACCTCCTGCAGGAGAGGTGAAGGAAATGGCTCATTCCTGCAGGAGGGATGTCACTGGTCAGTGTTTTACATGCCATGAAACAGGAGTCTCCAATGAGTCTATGGTATTCCACACTCACAGGATTATGAAACATGGTTCATAGGCTCAGTGTAGGTCTCCCCTGGGGACAAGGACCAGCAGACCAGACAGCTTGCTCTGCCTGAAGATGCCAGAAGACCTGGCATGTGACCCACACCACCATTTCAAACATATTTTTCACTAGAGCACATTGTGCATACAGTGAAGCATCACATAGGCAGGACAAGGACCAGGTGGCTCTGCGGCGCTGCCAAGCTGTGCAGGCAAGACCTTGCTCCAGCTGGCGCATCTCCTTGCACCCAGAGTGCCTCCTAGGACAGGGAATGGCTCCCTGAGACACCCACCCAAAAGCTCATGACCTGCGTGCAGGGACTGATCGAGGACTCTGAAAGGCCTCCAGGCTCATAGGAAGAGCTGCATGAGCAGGATGAAACCCTGGAGCAACAGAGATCTCTGGAGGTTGTGGAAAACACAGGAAAAGGATGAAGCTAATTGAGGGAGAACTAAAAGCTTTAGGTTTGTTTAGCCTGCAGCACTGGTCTGCAGCCTGCAGAATGTTAAAATGTCAGAAGGTGACACACAGAATAACTGAAAGAATATTTCTGAACAGACGCATATTTTCCAAGCCAAACTAATAAACGACAATTCGAAGTTTGTTTTGATTTTTACTTAAGTGCAGATAACAAAAATTCTGGCAGCATGGTACTGGTATGTTTTGCAAAAAAAGCTTCTTGTTTCTTGGATTAAGAGAAAAAAAAAAAAAAGATTAATCCTGAAAGGGCTGAGGAGAGACATGCCAACAGTCCTCAAAGAGAGGTAAGGGCTGCCACAGAGAGGGCAAGGTAGTGGACTGGATTGCTGAGGTCCCCAAGAACAGACACAAGACACTCGGAAGCACCTGCAGTGTCCTGCCCACCCCAATGAACCTTCCAGCATGGCTGTCAAGGATCACTTTCCACACCTGGTATCATTGTGCTCAGGGAAACCCACCCTGAGAGGGTCAGCTACAGAATCGTTTGGTTTGGACGAGACCTTTAAGATCACCAAGTTCAACCATTAACCCAACTCGACAGAGTATAAGGCTAACCCATCTCCCTCAGAACCACATCTCCAGGGCTTTGAAACCCCTCCAGGGATGATGGGGACTCCAGCCCTGCCCTGGGCAGCCTGGGCCAGGCCCTGACAACCCTTGCCAGGGAGAAATTCTTCCCCAGCTCCAACCTAAACCTCCCCTGGCACAACTTTGAGGTCGTTCCTCTTGTCCCATCCCTTCTTCCTTGGGAGCAGAGCCCGACCCCCCCTGGCTCCAAGCTCCTCTCAGGGGGTGTCAGAGAGCCAGAAGGTCTCCCCTCAGCCTCCTCTGCTCCAGGATCAACACCCCCAGCTCCCTCAGCTGCTCCTGGGCACACTTGTGCTCCAGACCCTTCCCCAGCTCCATTCCCTTCTCTGGACACTCTCCAGCCCCTCAATCTCCTTTGGGTCCTGAGGGACCCAGAACTGACCCCAGGACTGGAGGTACAGCCTCAGCAGTGCCCAGCACAGGGGATGATCCCTGCCCTGCCCCTGCTGGCCACCCCAATGCTGATCCCAGACAGGATGCTGGTGGCCACCTTGGCCACCTGGGCACAACTTGAGCTCATGTTCAACCGCTGCCAACCTACACCTCCAGGTCTTTCTCTGCTGGGCAACTTTCCAGCCCCTGTTCCCCAAGCCTGGAACATTACATGGGGTTTCCAGAGGAGCTTCAATCCCTCTGTTTGGCAGAACAAAGCACCCAAAGTGCTATTCCATTCTACCAGCACCCCTTCACAGCAGGGACACCCTGGTGCAGTCGTGTCTGGGAGGTAGCCAATAGAGGCCAGGGATGCACCAGCACAGAGCTGAAGCCAATGAGGCTCAAAGGGAGAGATGACATCTCCCACATGGTGACTCCCACGCTTGGATGGCTGCTCTGCAGGTGATGAACTTGGACACATGCTCAAACCACCACTCAGAATCTGCTCCTGTTCCAGCCATGCCAGAAGATCTGACCTGTGCAGCAGCACCCAGTCAGGAATACAGCTCTGCTATGGACAACAGGAACAGTGAGATGCCCAAATACTGCCTTTCAACATCCATATCCATGTACTCTCCCAGACCAACACCCCTTCCCTTACAAGCATGGGCAATCAAGGAGCCCTGGCCTTCTCCAGCACAGCTCCTCTCTCCCTTCCATGAGCCTGAAGCCCCTGCACACTCCCACTGTCCAGAAGTGGAAATTAAAACATGGGATTTTGTTGGTTATTTAGAGAAGCATCAGAGCACCAGTGGTATCCAAGGAACAAGCTGTGGGTACTCACCACCTTCAGCTCAGGCACAGAGCGACTCAGGGTCCATTCCTGGCTGTTCACAAATGAATCTGCAGAACAAAAAGAAGAAATCATCAGGTCACTGTGGTCTCCCTCCACACCCCAACAAAGATTATGTTGCCCCCTGTTCCCTCCAGGCAGATGTATAGCTCTTCCCTCACTTCCACCTCATCTAGAGACACCAAGTTGCACAAAGTGCCCGGAGGCTCTGCATCCAGAGCTCTGGTTGGGAAGGAGAGGCTGAGCCACGGGCTGCATGGGTCCAGAGTGGGGACCCTCCCTCCTGACCTGTGGCACCATAAAACCTCCTGCAGTGTCCCCTTTCTGGAGGAACTGGGATGACAGAAGAATCGTATGCCTTTTGGGGGGGCACATGCTGTGAGGGACCTCAGAAGGGACGGCAGATGCTGGTGAGAGCACTGGGGCTGCCACACCAGCATGTGGCATGCCAGGCAGGAGGGCTGCAGGCACACTGCAATCAGTGCTCACGATTGAAAGTAAACATGATTAATTATCTGCATGTTATGTAGTTTGCAGAACAGTGTCACAGGCTTCAGAAGGCTGGAACAATCAGGCAGTTTTCAGTGGAGCAGGAAACACCCCCTCTGCTGCCACAGGAATCACAAACACTTCATTTCCATCCAAACAATCTCCAGGAGCAAGTTGAACAACAGACTTCCCAAATAAAACCAACTCACCAGAGGAGGAGCAAGAGCCTGGGGAACACCTTGAATATCAGAAGTAGCTAGCAGCCACTCCCAACAAACCTGGGAGTCCTTTATTTGCCTTGGAGGAGGAAGCACACCCTCCACCCAAAGGCAGATATATGGGGCCGGGGGGGGGGGGGGGGGTGACACAAAGGAGCAGCACTTGCCCTATGTTAATAGCACACAAATAATAAAGAATTTTTTGAGACCAGAAACATGTGGGAGCATTGCTTCTTCAAGAACCTGTCCTAAATTTGCCAAATTTCACTGCCACAGACTCTTGCAGAAATGGAAATCTCAGACGACTTCAAAAAGGGATGAGAAGAACCCACACCACCCATGCTCATGTCACCCAGAGCCACGGTGGGACACATACCAAGGAGGAGGGATGGCTCTCAACCTCCCTGCTACCCCATCCCAGCAGCCCTGACTCCACCATCACAGCAGCCCCAGCTCTGCCCAAACTGTCCAGGGCAGCCACAGCTCTCCATCCAGGAGGTGTGTGATGGGGCCCTGCCAAACACCACAGGCTGACACCAGAGAAGCACAGGAGATGCCACCAGGCCCAGGCTGGTTCTGAGGGTGATGCCAGGCTCCTTAGCCCCACCAGAAGCTGGTCACTGCCCTTTATGGGCACCCATGCAGTCATCCACAGGCCACAGCACAGTTTCCATTGTGTCAGAAAAAGCCAAGAATATAGTGTTCATACCTGGAGTTTACCATTCATACACTAATTTATTAACACTTCTTTTCCAGAAACTACTCACAAAAAGCCTGTAAGTCTGGTGCAGTGACACAAGATTACTTATAACCATTGTAAAGGCCCTGTTCCTTCACAGTGTCCGTCTTCCACCCATCCTTTTTTTTGTTTGTTTTAGGCAGAGGTAAAATCTTTATTTAAACAACTAATAAGTTAGGAGGAAAACGAGAAGTTCTTGAGCCCTTTCAAAAAGGCACCAGCACACCCAGATCTCCCAGCTGCACAACTTGGTCAGAGAGGCACTGTCACCACCAGCTGGACCTTCTGCTCTGCTGGATCCCCACCAGCCACTGTGACAGCCAAAGGTCCATTGGTCCCGTTCCTTTTCCTGGCACTTCCTCCCTGCAGACCTGACAAGGCAGCATCTTTACAGTATCACTATGTACGTCTTGTTCTTCAAATACAAAAAACTGGCAAAAGCTCTGGCTCTGAATGCAGCACAAGTTGAATACACTCCCCAGTCTGTCCTGAGGAAAGGCCAGAGAGAGGCCTGGAGGGGCAGGCTGACTGCTTTTTCTTCTGCTCTTGGATGCTCAGGGTGCAGAAACCATCCTGGTTTTGCTAGCTGCAAATGTTTGTTAGCAACAGTGTGATTTTGCTGTGAAGGCCTCTGAGCAAACCTTAGTGCAAATACACAACTGTGACACAACACAATGCCAACTTAACAATGTTCAACCATACAACACACTGAATTATGACCCATCACTACCACGCTTCACCCAAAACATCCATGTACAACCTGCCACCTCTGCTTGTCGCTCAGCTCCCAGCACCTGACCAGGCTGAATTTTAGCCCAGGACACCGACCAGCCCCAGTGACTGACCTGGTGTGTCCCAGCTTACACTCTACACGACCAAAGGAAGAGTGACTATGGTGGAAGCAGCTTTGAACTGAAGACACATGCAAGGTTTATTCACAATCACCTTGAAAAGTTAATGATCCTTGGAGAGGACAGTTCCCTCTGTAGCTCTTTCAGAGGCAAGGTTCCACGTGCCAGGATCAGCAGACCCTTGTGTCCACCTGCCAGCCCAAGCTGTACCCATACAAACCTTCACACAAATGAACTCCTATGTGAAGAGAAGTGCCTTGTTCAGAAGGACATCCCACCCTGATGTCAAACTGCTGGCACTGACCTGCTGGTCTGCATCTCTGGCTGTGGACAAGCTTCCTGCAGAGTTCAGAGGCTTTAGGGGAGCCTGAAAGCTGAAAACTCCTCAAAACCTGGAGGCATTAGCATCAGCTTCCCCAGGTGACTCGGTTAATAAACCAGGCTACACATATACACACACACACTTCTAGCGCTCCCTGCAGATTGTGAGAGACCTCTGGCCCTGGCTGTCAGCAGGTGGAAAAACTAATGCCTTCAGCTGTATTGACCAGAGACCTCCAGCATCTCCTCTTCCGGAAGATGTGTCAGTTCCTGTGCCACCTCCACAACTGCCATTTCAAGACCTTGATTTACACCATTCCTACCCCCCACCTTGACAAGGTACATAAAAACATCAAGACCACCAGCTAGTCTGGGAAGACCTGAGGATCCAGAGCACTTTAACACATCAAGCTGGGGTCCCACCAAAACAGAGTTTCAAATCTGTCACTGGCCCTTGGCCCTCCTTACACCAGCCCTGCTTCCAGGGAAGGGCAATCACCCTTCCTACCAGGCAAGGGGATGTGCACAACCTGTGCACACCACAAGCTGACAAGGGGGAAGGGTTTCCAGATGCAAGAGGGGAGATGGAGAGGAGATGGGAGAGAGAAATTCTTTGGGTGAGAGTGCTGAGCCCCTGGTTGCCCAGGTTTCCCAAGGAAGCTGTGGCTGCCCCATCCCTGGCAGTGTTGAAGGTTGGATGGGGCTTGGAGCCCCCTGGGCTGGGGGAGGTGTCCCTGCCCATGGCAAGGGTATGGAATGAGATGATCTTTAAGGTCCTTTCAACCAAACACTTCTATGATTCTGTAATCTGTATGACCCACAGCTAGCCCTGATGCATATGTCTACAGGCTCATGGACAACTATTCCATCAGCGCTCATGTCACCTGAAGCCCCTGTGTCCTGCACCCACCTCTGCTGTGTGGTTTACAGATCAGTCCCCAGCACAGACACCCCTGTCCCCCCCCTGTGACCCTTTGCTCGCTCTCCTGCTCTACAGGCAGCTCCTAGCAGAACTGTGTGCGGGTGGGCAGGGATGGCACCCACGGAGCTGTCAGAGAGGCACCTAGAGAGCAGTTTCTCAACCACCCAAAACAGCCATAGGCCAAGTACCTGGCTGAGGAAAAACCACTGATACAACTCACTGATGTCAGCTGCAGCCATCCCAAGTGTTGGTCATTTGCTTCTAAAAGGCAGCATGTGGCCCTTTCCTGAACTTGGTCAGTACAACTCCCATCACTGTTTGCACCCCCAGGCAGGGACAGCACCTGGGGATGATCTGTTTTAGCAGAGATTGCTTCCAGCTGGATAACATCTCCACTACAAGGTGCATTACTTCGCATTTATCAACATGGAACTCCACCTGCCAGCCAAGTGTTGGTTACCCAGCTTCATTTGTCACCTTGCACATGCTCCTCATCCAGGCTGCTCCCTCCACTGGACGAAGCACAGCAGGTTCATCTACCTTGTGCTTCAGAAGGGCCAGTGCCAGATACATTTGGTCTCCACACACAGCAACTAATAATTAACCAACTCATTCTCCAAGCCACTCTGGAACTAACTTGGACACTGAAAGCCTGGACACCAACACCAGCCTTGAAAGCAGGTCAGAGGCTGAGCAAACACAGCAGTGCCCACAAAAACCTTGTTCCAAAGTACCCACCTGCCCACACATGTAGATACAAGGGCAGTGGGGTGGGACATGCCCGGGCACAGCCGCCATTTCCAACCTTGACACTGCTGGCAGGAAGAGAGATTTCTCCATGGGCAAGGCCAGCATGGGCTTAGCCAAGGCAGGAACACGATCTTAGCAACGACTATCTCACCAGAGCTTTAAATACTCTACAGCAGTGAAAGGAGAGGATCTCCTGTCTCTGAGAAATAAGGGTGTGATGAGGACCTGCCGCCCCCGGAGGCTGTGCTGTGCAAGGCTCCAGCACAGCCAGAGGACTTCAGCCTCTTGGCACCTCTGTTCCAGACCAGGAAGAACCATAGAACAGTACCAAATTCTCTCTGCTGTAACAGTTAGAAAGGCCTGCTGAAAGGGACAGCCCAGCAGAGCTGGTGATGTGGTGAAACAACAACCCACCTTCTCCCAGCACAAGCACTCTGCAGAGACCCACCTTGCTGGTAAAAACCTGTTCCAAATCTGACCTCAGCTCTTGTTGTCAAACCACACAAGCAGAGGCAGGTAAAGATGAAAACAGCTCAGCACTGGCTTTTGAAGTGCTCTTTTCCAATGGGTGCCTGTAGGCTGCAAGCAGCTAACTCTGCATCTCCTGTACCCATCTCACCCTCTGAATTACACCTTTCAGACTGGCATCCCCACAACTCCTTCCTTGATACCTTCCAAGTTTTTCAGAAGTGTGGACACCAGACTGGTTTCAGCATCCAAGGTACTGTCTCTATACCCATTATGCCATCTCTGCTCCTCACTAACACTCCCAGCTAAGCTGAGGCAGGTACCAACAAGAGATGATACAAATCATCATCTGCCCAATTCACTATGCAAACTTCACCTCATTAATGTAAAAACTCCCTCACACATGCCCTACACACAAGTCCTTTGTGTGGCCAAACACCAAACAGTAGAAGGGAGTGATCTTCAACCTTAAAGCACTTTAAAAGGGAGGGCATCTTTCTGGGAGAGGGGAATATTATTGTGAAGAAAGACTTCCTGAGCTGTGGAGCCCAGGTTCCACTGATGGACATGCTGAACCCATTGTGTGATCCCTCCCACCAGGAAAATTCCAACCTCAAACCAGTCCAGCTTTCCCAGGCCTGTGGATGTCACAGGGCTTCTTCAGAAGGGCACCAGCCAACACCTCCATACCTGGAAACATTCCTCTGACCGCTGGCCACAGCTACTTGTGTTCAGTCCAAGCTGGTTGGACTCTGTGTTGACTCAGTTCTTCAGCTCCAAGGCTCCTGCCCTCCCTTGGTGCATTTACAAAAAATCACACACCCTGCCACATCAAGACCATTGCCTGAAGTCTTTTTGGGGTAACAACAATCTGCACACCCCTGACCACCCCTCCCTATGCCTGGTGCAGGCTGAACCCCTCCATCATCAGGGAGTGAACGTTACCCGCGCAGTCCAAGGAGGTCTCAGCAGGACTGGGGAAGCAGCAATGAGACTGCCCTGACTCTCTGTTGGGCCAGGGCACTGGATGGGTATCTCAGCCTGCTAGAAACAAAATATGCCAGGTACTGGAAACAAGATGGCAGTATTGGCTTGGATCTCTGCCTGGACTCATACATCCATCTTATTCAAAGAACTGATAACTGAAACTGCAGCTGCACCCCTCTGGGAGGGCATGTTGGGACTGTACCAGAAGCTCTCCTAGGGCTAAGGTGGGCAGCACCCACATAAAGCATTCAGGTTTGGGGAACATCAAGATGGTGGTGGAAATACTACTGGCCTGCAAGCCCAGAACAGGAATGAGGCAGAGATGTCCTGAGCTGCCATATCCAGCAAGTCCCTCTTGGAGCAGTAACACGGTTGTGCACATCCAGTCTGACATGTCCTGTCTGAGGCTCCCACTGGGGAGACCTAGAGCCCATGGACCAGCCTGCTGAGTAGAGAGATGATGCAGGGGCAGGACAGAGACAGGACAGACAGCAGAAGCCTTGGGCTACACACCTCACCTCTACTTCTTCACATCTGGTTGATCCCAAGAGGGCAGAGCTCACCTGGGCACAGCCAAGCGGACAATGGCAAAATGGTGTTCTAAGACCAAGCTTTGAGCTTTGCAGCTCCAGAAAGCAGGGCTTGCTCTGTTGCAATGAGCCCCAACCCCAAAGGCAGCCTGGGAAGATCATCACTGAGCTTGTGCCTCCAGTATGAGCCACGATGGCAACTACTAGCCACCCTGACAAACAGTAACCTGACATTAATTGGCTGGTGACTGACAGAGAGGGCTCTGAGCCTTCTCCAGGCTCCCCAGAGGGTGGACCCAAAGGGAGCCCCAACCTGTCCCACCAGAGCAGCCAGGTGAGGGCTGAGGACGCCAACACCAGCGTTCAACCTCATCTGCTCTCCTGGGAATGTGGCTGCTGGGCCGGCTGCTGCTGCTGGCCCAGCTCCTGCTGGAAGCGGCAAGCAGGAACAGGCCCCCCGCTGCACGGGCAGGGCCCTCCCTGCCCAGATACACCCACATTCCCCAGCCATGAGCGCAGCCTCCCCTCACCTGGGAACCTCCAGCCACCCAGACAGCACCCAGCCCCGGCACAGCCCCCGGGAGGGGCACAGCACCGGGATCCTGTCCCTTCACCCCACACAGCACAGAAGTGGCCTTGGCCACCCAGACGCCACTACAGACCCTCCAGGACTGCTCCTGGGAAGGCAGAGCCAGCCCCAGGGGCAAGGAGGACCAGCAGCAACGAGCCCCTCGAGCCCCCTGCCCTGGTCCTGGAACCCCAGCTGGCAGCAGCTCTGCTCTTGACCCAGAGCCCTCCCAGAAAGCACCCCGTGCACAAAGCTCCTCTGGGCAGCTGCTGCCCGGGGAGCATGTGGATCCCTTGGGGAGCCCCCAGCCCCAATCCGCCCGTCCGGCAAGCCAGCCAAGCCGGGAACTACCACCGCAACATCTGGGCTGCGGAGCGCAGGCATGAAACCCGGCGGGGCTCGCAGGCTCCAGAAAGCGGCTGCCTCCCCCCCCCCCCCCTCTCCCCCGAGGGCAAGAGCTGCAAGTCCCGTCCCACCCCCCGCGCGCAGGACGGCGTTCAATGCCTTAAAAAGCCTCTGGATGCCGTTCTCGCCTCCCAGCCCTTGTTTGCCTCTGCAGGGCAGAGGAACGGGAAAGGGCACAAGCAGCATGGATCCCATATGGGAAAAGAGCCCGTGGCACTGAGGCCGAACACCAGCCAGTCCAGCACCTAACAGCTTCTTCAGCTGCCAGTCCCCATCAGGGTCCTGTGCCCCCTCCCCAGACAGTCCTGCCCTTTGTGCCTCTGCCATGACACTTCAGATGCCACCACCACTCTCTGCAGGCTGTCCTGGACCTGGAGAGCATCACCATGCTCCCAAACACACAGCATCCACTCAACCCCAGGGAAGACCCGGTCAGAGCATCACCCAGACAGAGTCTGGCACAGGTAGCTGGTCACAGGAGGGAGATGTAGCCACGTTTCTGTGCTGCCCAACCCCCTTCTGCTGCCCCATGCCTCTGCTCCGGCAATATCCCAAATAGTCCAGGATCCGCAGCCCACTAACAGAAGCCCTCTCTCCTTCCTACAGTTTCAGCTCTCTCTGCTCCTCTGACACCACTGCATGAGGATCAGTTCTCCCTGCCCCTCCTGGGACATCAAGAAGGACGTGGAATACTGAGACAGACATGGGACACACACGCTTGGCTCCCAGGTGTCTGGCCAGCAAGGGAACCCCTGAAGCATCTCTTCCTGGATAGCCATGTGGCAGCTCCTTCAGCCCTGACAGCGGGGGTCTGCGTCCACCAGAGTGCCCAACAGCCCCATGAACACTCACACTACCTTGCTACAGCCCAGCCTTCCCGAGCACAAACCCATAGAGCACCAGGATGCAACTGGGTGCCCTCAGCTGAGACATCCGTCCCCGCAGGGTGCAGGGGGCTCTCTGAGGGCTGTCACCCCTCCTGCGCTCACTTACCCAGGGCTCGCAGTGGACCGCTGCCCAGCAGGATGGGGTCGGCAGTGCCATGGGGGTCCTTGGGGCACGCACTGCCGGGGCTGCCGCGCTCTCGCCTTCGGAAGCGACTTGTGAGGAGTCTCCAGAGTCCCCCTCCTTGCCCGGGGTCGGGGTGCAGCCCACCCCCGACTCTGGCCAGCTCCGGGTAGAGCAGGTCCCGCTTGCTGGGGCAGGTGTGCAGGGAGCTGGCGTCACCCTCGCTCTTGGTGCGGAGGCGCGCGGGGCGCAGCAGCCCCCCGGACTCCGACCGCCGCAGCTCGTGTCCCCGCCGCAGGCGGAAGCTGAAGCTTTTGCGCAGGGAGCTGAAATTTTTCTTGGGGCCGGGGCTGCTCCGGCCGCTGCCCCCGAAGAGGTTCCATCGGCGGCTGCCCCACAGGGAGCCCCCCCGCAGGAAACCGGGGCTCTCGGGGGGGTGCGGCTGCCGGGCGGCGGGCAGGAAGGTCATGCTGCTGGGCCGCGGGCGCTGCGCCCCGTCCGCCCCGTCGAGCTGAGCTGCCGGGCCCGAGCCCTCCGAGCCCTCCTCGCCGGCCGGGCTGGGCCTGCGGGGCGAGCGCACCCTGAAGAAGTCCAGCAGGCTGCCGCGGGGCCGGGCGGGGGACGGCGGAGGGAGCAGGGCCCCGGCCGCCAGCCCGTTCCCCGCCGCGCAGAAGCTCTTGGGCCGGCGGCCCTGCTGCTGGGCGGCCTTGAGGGCGGCCTGGACGGCGGGGACGCCCTGCAGGTCTAGCGACTCGCAGACGCTGACGGCGCGGCGGGGGCTCGGCCGCGGGGGGCCCCGGCCCGCCTGGCTCCAGCGCCAGCCCTCCGCCATGCTCAGCGGCGGGGCTGCCCCATGGCCCCGGGCCGCCCGCCGCTCTGGGCCGCTGCCGGTGCGGGCGGCCGGCCCCGGGGACGCGGCGCAGGGGGGCCCCGCACGCCGCCCGCTGCCTGCCGGCTCCCACGCGGCGCCGGCATGCCCGGGCCGGCGAACCGCCAGCACGGGGCTGGGCCCGCCCCGGAACGGAGTCGGGGATGGAGATGGGGCGGGGGCCGGGGCCAAGGCCGCCCCACGCCGCGGGCACCGAGCCCCGGGGCGGGCAGGCGCTGCCCTCGGACCGGCCCCGGGGCGGCGCTCGGACCAACCCCGCGGCGCGGGGCTGCAGCCCCGGGGCAGGGCAGGGGCCCGAGACCCGTCACCACCCGCAGCCGGGGAGCTGCAGCGCTGCACGGCCGGACTGCACCCGCCACGCCGGGGTGCTCACTGCCCGCACCGGACCGGGCAGCGCCGAGCTCCGGGCAGCGCCGAGCTCCGGGCAGCGCCGTCCCGGGTCGGCACCGGGACCGGATCCCTGGTGTCGGCGCGGGGCCGGCAGTGCCCGGCAGGGGGCGCTGTGCTGCCGCTGACCGCTGCCTCAGGGCGCCCCCGCGTGGCAGCACCGGGAGGCACAGGGACCCCCGGGGAGGGGGACACAGGCACCGCACCATGCCCACAAACAGCCCCTCGAGCCCTCCGACCGCTGCAGACAGGGCCCGGGGCAGCCGGCCAGGGGGAACACAGCACCTGAGATCGGCTCCTCTCTTGTGCCAGAGCGCACTGGTTCCCAGGAACAAACCCCACCAGGCCCCCCTCCCCACCGCTCCTTGCACAGCCCCCATTGCAGCCCCCCTTTTGCTGCCTGCAGCACCGTCTCTGTCCCCAGGGACCCATCCTGCATCGCCCCAGGACCTTTCTCCTCCTTCTTTTCCCTAAAGTGTTTTCCCTCTCCCTGGCTCTCCTCATTGAAAGCATCATCTGCCCTCCCTCTGGGGAGAGAATGAAAATGATTGATTTATTTTTACCCTTCTGAAAGTTCTGTCTGCTGAACCAGCTTAGGTCTTCTCCTGACTCTCAAGGCCTTTCCAGGATCTTAACACCAATCTCTCCTTACGCAGGAGATACTACGGGTATCACCATGATATGCCTCTCCATGTCATGCCTTTGACACCACTGCCTTGGCTATTCCAAAATCCCACTGCCTTTTTGAACTTTGCCCCCTCTCTGATCCCTCATCCTCTTCCATGATCCTCTTGAGCAACCCCCATCTCCTCTGCAGCTCCCTGTGGGTGCTCCCAGCCCTGGGACTCAGCTGAACCTCAACACACCAGGAGGCATCAGCAGGTTCAGCCCTTCCCCTCCCCACAGCACAGCCAACACCTCAGCCCCTTCCTCTCCCTTTCCCATCCTCTCCTACACCCACAGTTTCCACCATCCACCCCCTCTCCCAGTTAACAGCACAGCCCACCCCCACACTACACAGGCAGAGCCATCACTCAGCAGCTCCTCCCTGAGCCCCAGCACCATTTCTTCCCTCGACTCCTGTGCCACTTTTCACAGTAAGGTCTCTAATTCATCTGCACACAGTGCCAAACCCAGGGAGCATCTCCCAGATCAAGGATTCACTCCAGGATGCCACTGACACCATGCCAGTGCCCCAGGGGCAGCAGGCAGGACACATCCAGCTCTCCAGCACACAGGCACCGATGCCCCTATGGGAGCAGAAGGCGCCTGACACCTCAGCAAAGCCCCAGCTCTGCCAACTCTGCTGAGGTCACAGCACAGCCCAGCTGCCAGACGACCCGACCCCAGCCCCATCACCCCCTGCCCTGCCTGGGGTCTGCAGCCAGGGGTCTGCACCACACCATCAGCAGGGAGACCCCACCAAGGAGTCCCGGTGGGGTCTGTGTCACCGGGGGGTCTGCACTGGCAACACAGCCCTGACAGCAGCACACCTCGGACACAGGGAGACAGCCTTTGGGCAGGGACCCAGACCAGGCACCTGGAAAGCTCCTTCCCAACCGTGCTCACTCCCAGGGATGGAAGCTGTTCCTGTAAGGACAGGCCCGTCTGTATTAATCCCTCCTCAGATCCTGAGTTTAACCTTTACTGCAACAACACCAGATGGTACAACCTTACACCTTCTAGATGAGTCTCATATTCTTAAAATATTCTAGCAAGTTCCAGTCTTCAAGGTTTCACAGAATCACAGAAATATCTGCTGGAAGAGCTGAGGTACCACCCACCAGGTACCAGACATGCCTGGATCACCTCAACAGGCTCTGTCTAACCCCTCCTAGACACCTCCTCATGCCCATCCTTGCTCCTCCTGTTCCTCCTCCTCCCACAGCCTGGTCTGAATGCCCCTGCCTGCACATCAAGAAAATCACTCCTGCCCATACATACCCTTACCAGCCAGGAAGAGTAATGACTGTATTCCTCCCTACAGCCTTCAACACACCAACAGAGTTCTCCTCAACTGAAAATATCTCTTCACTGTCCCACTGAGGATAGCTTTGTTTAAGCTCTTCAGTGTTTTCAATGCATTCTCTTCCATTCTCTGCAATTTGCCTTCTGCCTTTTTTAAATGCAGACCCAGGACCTGGACACAATGCTCAGCTGGGAACTCCAGCAGCACCAAGGAACATACAAACACCATCCCCAGGAGATGCTGGTCTTTATGTGCTACAGGAACAACACAGAGCTGTTTTTAAATTAGCCAGTTAAGAGGTAAAGGTTTCCATTTGCTGTACACATTGACATGACCCCCTCAGAGTTATTCCTACAGAAAGAACAAAAGACATCTGAAATACAACAAAGCAAAACAAAGCCCCAGATATAAGTCCTGGTGGCCAAGGGCTGCAGGAAGCCCAGGAAGGGCTCAAACCCCACCAGATCTGGATAGTAAATGGACTAAGGCTGAAACCATGCCTGACAGAGGAATCATTATGAAAACGAGACCAGGAAACCAGAAGCCACCACGGAGAGATGTCCCACGTGCCTTCAAGCATCTCTTCTCAGGCAGTCTCCTCCATGGTTACAGTGGGTCTGACTGGCGCTGTGCACACATCCAATGCAAATGGGAGGTGACAGCTCACCCACCTGGCAGCTGCTGATGGAGTTCCCGGTGCCACCGGGGTCTCTGGAAGCAGAGGAGTTCCAAGAGCTGGAACAGGGACATCGTGCTTTCGCAATGCTGACCTGGGGCAGGTGCCCAGGGACAGAAGCAAGTTAGTCTCTTAGCAGACTTCTATGAGTCACACTCATGTTACAAATATCATGGCAATGAACATCTGGCTTAAATTAACAAAATGCCATAAGAGGCTGAGCAACAGCTGCCCTGGAAGACAGTCCAAAAGTGAGGGAACTTTCCACTGCTGGCTGGTCCCCATTGTGAAGCTCAGGGTGGAGCCTTGCAATGGAAAAGAAGTTTGAATCGTGACTGGTGAAATGCTCCACCGTGCTCCTCTCGACCTCACTGCTATTCCTGCTCCCTGCAGAAGCAAAGCCTTTGTTGCAAGGGACATCATCCAGCCTGAAGAACGGGATGGGTTTTGGAGGTGCTGTTGGTCTGCAGGGGGGCTCGTGCCTGGGAGACCCCCTGCAGCCATCGGCACATGCAGAGGGGACAAGGAACCAGCACTATGGTGTTCTTGGTAGGTGTGGATGGAGGGATGGAGCAACAAGCAGGTGCCAGCAGCAGAGCAGGGGGCAGCACAGACACTTGCCAGCCCTGGGACCCACATGCCAGTGTGGCTGCATGGTACCCAAGGCAGACTGTGCCAGTGGGGGGACCACAAGCAGGAGCTCAGCACCACTACCCACAGATGAGGACAGGGTGACACCACAGTTGGGCCAGGTTTGGGGACACCCAGGACCCCTGGGACGGGCTCAAGGCTGGAGCAGCAGAGTAGGGGGGCTCCATGCAATGCTGTGGGATGGTGGCAGAGCCCACTCGCAGGACCCTGAACACAGCACCAGGGCCGTGCTGGAGCCCCAGGCTCTGCAGAGCAGTTCCAGCCAGCCTGGGTGTGCTGCAGGAATACTGATGAGGCTCTGCCCAGCCTGGGGTGTGCAGCTCCGCAGCCCCCGCAGCCCCCACCTTACAGCCCCACGTCACAGCCCCACGTCACAGCCCCACGTCACAGCCCGGCTGCCAGCGTAACCACAGCCCTCTGCTGATGCTGTCACTTGTCACCTGGGGGTGGGGGCAGGGCCCTGGGCTGTCCCCCAGGGCAGGACAGAGCTGTCCTCTGCCCAAGCAGGAGGAGGGGGGGGGAGACCAGGACAGAGTTGCCCTCTGCCCAAGCAGGAGGAGGGGGGGGGGAGACCAGGTGCTTCCCCCGAGCAAGGGGATGGTGGTGGCAGATGAGTTCAGCCACAGCTGGGCTGGAGCATCCACTGCAGTGAGACCAAAAATTCACACCAGCTCTGTTGTGTTGTGATAACCCTTTGTGATCACCCTAACCAGCTGTGATAACCCTTTGTGGTCACCCCAACCAGACTGTTGACAATGGACATCCTCACTCTCTCCCACCCTCAATCCCCAGGGTCTTAGTTTGGAGAAACGAGGCTCTGCTCCAGGGACCCAGCCCCTCACCACCTGGCCATGTCCCCTCTACAACCCCAACTGTGGGTTTGATGCCTCCAGGGCTGGTTTGAGTGGCCTCTTGAAGTGAGGGACATGGTTTAAGGACATGATTTAGCACCAGATTCAGTAGAGTATGACTTACTGATGTAAAGGCTTCTTCCAACCCAAATGGTTCTGTGATCACCCTGTGCAGGCTGTCACCTCCAGTTTCCATGGCGAGAGCACGAACGGGCCCAGACAGCAAACAGTTAACAGAAGCTGGGAAGTGAATAGAGCTGCAGGCACCAGGGAGCCTGGCACCAGCTTCAGCATCACCACCAGCATCAGCTTCAGCATCAGCACCAGCTCCCTCCCACCACCCACCCTCCACTGCTGACAGATCACCACTTCTCCACGAGGATTCACAGCAAACCACCCCCCTCCCCTGCCCCATGAGAATGTAGCTATGTCACCCCCACCACTTCCAGGATGGTCCCAAAGTCCTTCTCTGCCCCTCTCCAGACTCGCAGGGGATGCTCCAGTAATGGCTGCAGGTACAAGCAGACTCAAGGTGACTGGGGCAGGTACTGTGAAGTCTCCTTAGTATTTTGAAACCCAAAGACAAAAGCCCACGTTAAAAATTTGGGAAGAGGACTAAAAGGGATTTCTTCAGGTCCTCAAGTCCAGCACTTGCCCTGGCGTTAAAATCCTTCCCATAATTGTAATGTAAAAAAGGGAAACTCCTCTAGTTTACTCCAAAAGCTGAATAGGAAAGAACAAATGAAAATGAAAAAAGTAAAGAGGTAAACTAAGAGACAGGCAGTGCAGAAATAAGACTCAGAGGAGACGTAAATAAACCTGGAGGTCAGGAGGAGAACACATCTCCCAGCCAGGAGATGGAGGAGGCAGAAAAATCCCCCCTGCCTCAACAGAAAGGCAGAGATGCAGCAACACCCTCGAAGGATGGCTGCAAGGCCAGCTCCTGGGTGATCAGGAAGGCAGAGCAGACCTCAGGCCTTCTCAGGGCCATTCCTCAATGTCTGAGCAGTGCTGGTCCCATCCTGGACAAAGATGGGCTGAGACTCTGAGGCATGGCTGGACCTGTCCTCAGCTCACAGGAGCCCAGACTGGTTTGGGTTGGAAGGAACCTTAAAGTTCATCCAGTCCCAACCCCCTGCCATGGTCAGGGACACCTCCCACCAGCCCAGGAGGCTCCAAGCCCCATCCAGCCTTCAACACTGCCAGGGATGGGGCAGCCACAGCTTCTGGGGGCCCTTCTTGTTCTGCTGCAAGCAGCATTGCCCAGGCACCAGCAAAACATTCAGGACAGGACAGCAGACACCAGCAGAAGGAACTGGAAAGACCTTCAGCTCTATGAAAAGGAAAGAAGCCCAGAACCCCAAATGGGGTGTTCCCAACATTTCATGGAAGGGCTTCCAAAGCTACTTGAGAATGGTCCTCCCTGGAAACCATGCAAAGCAACGTCACTGTAAGAAGCCATGAAAAAGTCCCATGCCTTCCTGTTCCCTCCAGGCACATGCTGAAGAAGGAGATGAGGTAAAGAAGTATTTTTAAAAAACAAGCTAAAAAGACACAGAGACTGGCAACAACACAGGATCCTCACATGGCAGCAAGCACTCCCAACAAATGCCACCAAACACCATTTCTCCAGCACTTCTACCTTCTCATCCTCCCAAGGAGCAGCTCAGTGACCAACACCATCAGCACACAAAGGCCGAGGGTGTTTTGCCATGAACAGGAAGAGTCAAGGTGTAGGTACCTGGCACAGGGTAACTGCACTCCAGACAGCAGCAAAGGTCTCTAGAAAAGCCCAGCCAGGTTCCTCCCTGCTCAACAGGCTAAAGACCTCACCTTCCAGCTTAAGCTCTCATCAGCAACTGTTTGAGGAAATATAACTCTGAGGACTTTACAAACACCTTCAGGTGGTGCATGAGGAGCTCAGAGCAAGCCCAAGCCAGGGGCATCCCCCCAGGCAGGACAAGGGGCAATGGTCCCCTCCAGCTGCCACCATGGTACAAGGGTCCTGGGCTCTGAATCCTGCACAGGGGCAGCCCTTCTGACCACTGTTCAGTTCAGTTTTATTTTCACCACCCGGTTGCCCATTACTACCACCCAAGCACACACCAAGCCACATGGCCACCAGACCTCAGCCAACAGAAAACTCAGGAATCTGCAGAACATGAACAACCACCCTGCTTTCTGCCCAAATTCTCACATGTTCATTAAACCTTCTTCTGCAGGGACAACTACTCCAGGTCCTGACACACCTCAGGAGACTGCCAGGGCCCTTCCTGGGGCATCCTGGGGACAGCTCTAAGGGACAGCACTTGTCTGAGGAGGACAAACAGCCCCAGCCCAGCACTTTGCCCTCTTTTCTGCCCTGAGCTGACAGTCACAAAGCTCTTCACAGGTCCTGAGAACTGGAGAGGGAAAGAGAAGCTGCCTCAGGTCTCAGTAGGAATGAGTTGGCCCATGAGGAACCTGACTCACCAGCCACTAGAACCCACACCCACCGAGGGCTTGGGAATGGCCAGACAGCAAGAGACACGGGCACAAGCAATCTCACCCAACATTTGCCAGTCTGCAAACTCATCCTCATCCTAAGAGGCTGCTGTGTCATCCAAAACGTGCCCAGCACCTGAAGGTACAAGCTGGGAGGGGCTGCAGACCTCCCCACCAGCCCTGGAGACCCTTCCCACCACACCACAGCACCCAGTCATTGATAACCAGCATGGAACTGGCCATGGGCGGGCACCCTATGGATGCCATCCCAGATGGGCTCAGGGGCCATCCATGGTTTTATCGTCAGCTCATGAGAATCCTTAATCCTCTGTGTGATTCTCTGCAAGAGCAAAGAGTGATGGATGAACAAGAGGCTCATGCAGGCAGACCTCCAGAGCAAGCAGGGGGCTTCTTCAGGTAGTCGAGGCCCAGATCCCAACAGTCACAAGAGGAACACCCTGAAGAAACTCCTGCCTCAAAGAACACAAAGGAATTCTGAGGGCCTCCTGGTTCACAGATGTGAGCTTCTCCTCTCTACAGCCTGAAGAGCATCTCAACATGGTTCATCCTGCTACAGCTCAAGAGCATCTCAAGGCAGTTCTGATCCAAGCCTTGCTGCTGCCCATACAGCCACCCCAGGCCCATGTGCCTGTGCTTTCATTCCAAGCCAGGCAATGCTTCAGGGAGCAGATAATCAAGGGCTGCATCAAAACTCATATGCAAAAGAGCCCAAATTAGGATGTAAAGGCAAAATTTTCACAAGGTTGGCTTTTGGAACCAAAATTATGTTTGTCTTGGTTCAGTGCAGGTTTTTGGTGAGACCTTTTGTATGACTTTTCTTTATAGGTAAAAAAAATAAAAAAAAATTAAAAAAAATTATCTAATGGTACCAAGCCATTTCATATAATTCAGAGAGCCTGATCTACAGAGCCCCCCCACACTGTCACCTCACCACAGGGTCCATCTCTCCCCACACACACCACTACACAGGTGTAGCAGCGGAAGAGAGAAGAGCATTTCTTGTCTCTCCCCAGGGCCTCTATTCAAAGACCAAACCAAAAACCACAGAGATAAAAAGAAAAAAAACAAAACAAAAAAACCCAGCCACAGAGAGCAGAAGGAGCTGGCCTCCTACCCACATTCCCACAGTCCCCCAGAGGCTCCTGCTGGATCTGCTGGCTCATTCTCCTGCCAGGGAGCCACTGCCACCTCCCACCCCATGGTCCCCTGGGAGGGAGCAGCCCCTGCATGGCTCAGTCTCATCCCACATTCCCCCCCACGCCGCTGCCCCTCGTAGTGTCCCCCCCAAGGACACCAGTCCCAAGAGAGCCTGACGTGTCCCCCCTGTCCCACCGCAGGGATGTGCAGAGGAAGACACCGACCACAGCAGCACCACGTCAGCTTCCTGTGTGGTCAGGGCAGGAGGTGACACTGCCTGAAGCTGTCACCTCCCCCAGGCTGGCTGCCCTTCAGCTGGGAGGATGGTACGGATGTCTTCAGAGCTGAGCTGTTGGGTACAGCCAGGATAACCATCCATACCAAACCATCTCTTGGGCCAGCAAGAACTGCTGTCACCAGCCTGTCCCCCAGGACAGATGTGTCTGAGGAGGTTCCTCTCCTTTGCTGGAGTGGGGCTGGTGACCAAGAGGCTGTGTGCTGGAGCAGGACAGCAGGGCATGGGCATCTCTCCATCCATCTGTCCCTTCTCCACACCAAAGATCAAGGGTTGCTTCTCCTTGGTCCAGAACCACAGTGCTCCACCAGGAGGGTCAGGCAGAGAGGCAGTCACCAGCAAGGTGTACATCTAGCTGTGAGGGGGCACATACCTCCCCTGCTCCCATCCCAGCAGCACCAGGATGTTCAAATAGCAGCATCCTTATGGATCACGGTGGCATCCTTGCAGACTGCTCTGCTGCCAACCACACTGAGTTTATCCATGCTCTCCCCAGAGCCACTGCCTTAAGCTCCCACTGATACCCTGTGCCAAATCCCCTGCTCCAGACCAGCGCCTGCCCCAAACATGCCGGCCTCCCAGACAAATCCTGCTGACTTCTTTGAACAACCCCACCTCAGATCCCTCTTTGTCCATGGTCCCTGGCCCCCTGAGCCTGGCTACCCTGCACCATGGCACAAATGCAGCTTTGAAGATATTTAAAGCCTAAGTATTTGAAGACCAAAGATATGTGAAGACCAAATAACCTCCCAACAGCCCCTGTGGCACTGCAGGGCTACTCACGACCCCTCCCATGGGCCCACCCTGAAATATGGTCATTAATTCATGAGTCATTACGAATCTTCTCTCATTTCCCAAGGCTTTTCTTCTGCGACAGTCCCAGCAGGGTCCATCCCAGTGCCAAACCTCCTTCTCTCCCACCATGCTCCCTAGAGATAACCACACCAAGGGTCCATATGACCCTTCTGTCCTCAGCACTGCACTGGAAACTCACTTTCCACTGGCAAAGTTCATGAGTGTCCCCCAGCCTCTTCCATCAGCAACTCACCCACTTCACTGCTTGGACTCCCCCTGCTTTTGCATTATCTTTATTAACTCCATCACCACTCTTCAGTATTTTTTCCCAGTGATTATCAAATGTTAAATGCTACACGGTGGGGAACAGACCCACAGAACCCACCAAAAATCCATCTGCCCCCATCCAATATTTATTTACAACTCTGTATTGAGATCCTGATCCATAATCCATCTCACATGTCTGGTGCTGACCACAGTCTCTTCCAGCCCCTTCATCAGGAGGCCACTCTGTCCTAAACCAAACATCATAAAGAAGTCTAAACACGTTATTCAGTCATTAACACCCGCACCTAATCACTCTGCTCAGGAGTTACCAGCATTATGGGAAACAGATCCCACCAAACCATCTCACGTAGCGCTCGCTTCCCCCCCATGAACTTGTGGTTAATTCAGACTTTGGCAGCCACGGTGCTGCCTTTCCCAGGATGGATACCAGGCTGATGGCACCTGAGTCATCCATCCCATGTCTCCTGGGGAGGGCTGGCACAGCGCTAGCTTGCTCCAGCCTCACTCATCCTCCCCTTCAGGAGCTCCCAGCTAGACCCCCAGGCTCTCACCTGCAAGCTGACCAGAGCCAGAGACCAGAACATGCCCAACTGGCAGCTGCTGCTCAACACCGAGCAACCATTTCAGGGACAGTGCTTTATTTTTCCACACACAGTGTGGAAACATTTCCACCACATGGCTACTGACAACCTGTGCCATGTAGCCAGCCATAGACCACCACCAGATTTAAACCCCATCCCTGCTCCTAATAAACCCCAGATCCCTCATTGCCACCAACCAGTCTGGGCACAGGCTGCTACATGTGTCTTATCCCTCCAGTTTGCTCACTTTTAGTCTTGGCTTATGCTCCATAACATCAACTTTTTCTCTGTTAATGACTAATTACCTGGCACTGGCACTGTTCAGCTGTGCCAGGCATCACTGCAGCCTTCCTCAGTAATTGCGGGGCTGGGGTGTTTTGGGCACAAACGAGAAATCTTTAGGAATGTGTAATAATTGCTTGCATTCCCTATTGATGTTCTTTCTCTCAAGTACTTCATCTCAAAATTTATTTTATTTTATTTTCAGCTTTGTGACACCAACCCTTCTAAACCAAACATTAACAGGTGAGTGTCACACACCATCCCCAGAAGGAGCACTGCATCATCATTCAACCTTTCTGGGAGAAAGAGCTGGAGGATCACAGAGGGCTGCAAGGGGAAGGGGAACATCCTGCCCTCCCCTCCCCACCAGCAGATGATCCAGTCTTGAGATGGCTCCTGAGAGACCACTCTGGTGGAGGAAACATTGCTAGGAACCTTCCTCTGGGATGCTCAGGGCTGGCACCAGAATGGTACCACCATGACACCAGAGCAGGTAACTTGTGTATTCACTATGCCATACTGCTGACATCTGAAATCACAGAATGACCATAGCACCAGAACTTCTGTCAGGAACACCAAGCAGATGTGATGGCAGTTCCCACCTCCACCTGGTCCCTTTCCATCTCTCTGGATGGGGTTTGTGCCTGCACTGTGCTGGGGCCCAAGGAGGGATGGACAGCACTGAGCCATTGGGGCTGGAGGAGAGAGCTGCCAGGAGTGCAACCATAGCCCCAGTACTGAGTGCTTGTGAGAACACATGAGGGGTTCAGGGAGGGAACAAGGATGCCTGGAGCTGGGGCAGAGGGAAAGGGGCTCATTCAGCTCCCCATCACCTGCTGGGGTCCTCTGGGTGGACCAAGCCCTAACTCTCCCTAGAACCACCACAGGCACCTGGGAAGCACTGGCACTGTATGAGCCATACACCATGAGCCAAGTCTCCTCCACCCTCTGCATCTCCTCAGAGCTGCTCTCCAGGTTCCAGCACTATGGAGTAAGCCTACCAGCTCTGCAGCCTACGGAGCAAAACTTGTGAGCTCCAGGTACTGGAGCAGGCAGAAAGGCAAAGTCTGGATCTCTTTTTCCCTGCACTGAAGCTGCCAGAGCAAACACACACACAACTACAACACTCACTCCACCTTTGAAAATCTCTGACACCCGAGGTCTCCATGGCCAAACCACAAATCCTCTCCAAACCAGTGAGCTACACTCACTGTCCTTAAAGCAGGAGAGATGTTCTGCAGGCAGGTGAGTACAAACAAGGCTCAGCCCTCCACCAAAGCTCCTCTGCTCACCTGTGACTCAGGTCCTCTGCCACCAAAGGTCTGCAATGCCACTGGCGTTGGAAAGAGATGGAGACCAGAGCACATTTCCCAGGACCACAGTGTGCTCCCTGGGACCGTGGTGTGCTCTCCAGGACCATAGCAAATCTCCCCTGGACCACGGCCACGTTCCCCAGGACCATGGTGTGCTCCCAGAACCATGGCCAAGCTCTCCAGGACCATGGTGTGCTCCCCAGGACCATGGCCAAGCTCTCCAGGACCATGGTGTGCTCCCCAGGACCATGGCCAAGCTCTCCAGGACCATGGTGTGCTCCCCAGGACCATGGCCAAGCTTGTCAGGACCATGGTGTGCTCCCTGGGACCACAGCTTCCCTCCTTGCGAGAAATCTGCATCAAAGAAGGCAGCTGCACAGGAAGGGAACATAAAAGCAGCTGTGCCAGGAACCGCAGGGGTGGCACCTCCCAGGCCCATGGTCCAACTCCCAGGAGCCAGCTGTAGGTCCCATGGCACACGGCACTGCCAAAAGGGCAGCAAACTGGAAACCTCCTGCTCAGAGGCATGGCCAGCTGTCTGGAAGGAACTTTGGAGAAATAATAAACTAAATCAGGCTCAGACAAAAGGCTGGTTGACAGAGAAGCCTTTGCTCAGCTGGACAGAGTGAGTCTCTGGGCACATCCTCATTCTGCTGCAGCTCAGGCTGGGGCAGCCCAGGAGCTTCAGGAGCAGGAATGTGCTGGAACAAGTGCAGAGTTTGCAGGCAGGCACAAAGGACAAAAAGAACCAAAAACTAAAAAACAAAAACAAACAAACAAAAAAAAAACCCCACCAAAAAAAATCTGCTAAGCTCCAAAGTGTTAGTCAGGAGAACAGAAACAAAGGACAAAGTGTTGTAAAAAGACCTCAAAATCCTGAGTAACTGAGTGACAGATTAGTAGGTGATCAAGATGAAGTGGCGCACTCAGAAAAAAACTATTCTTATTTTACATATGCAAAAACAAGCTCAAGCTTCTTGTTGCCACTCAAGTGAAATCTTGAGGTTGTCCTACATAACCCTGTGAAAACATCAGCCAGCTGCTCAGCAGCCATCAAACCGTGCTGACAATTATGAGGAACAGGGTGAAGCACAAACCAGGGAACATCACGATGTTCTCATACCGACCCAGGGACTGACACTGCAGCAGCTCCAGCACTACCCTCACCCTTACTGGGCTTCTGACCCAGATCTCAACACAAGACAAGGGAACTAGAAAAGGTACCAAGACGGGCAGAAGATGATCAAAAGACGAGAACAGCTCCTGTACAAGGAGCCTGGAAAGGAAGGTGGCAGAGGGAGAATGAAGCCTTTCACATCAGGAGAAGAAAGGAGAAGGCCACCAGGGAACAAATTGTTCACTGTTGCTTTCAGATTGCAAACTGAGGGGACATCAAACCCAATTAGTCAGGAGGCAGGTTTCAAACAGGAGGAGTTGTCTCTGCACAAAGGCAGCTGAGCCCTGCCTGTTCCAGGGCTGCAGTCATGCTCGGCCGACACACTCGCACGAGACCACTGGGCAGATTCAAGGACAAAAGCTCCACGCAGGGCTACAGACACGAGAAGATGGGGAAATCTGTGACAGACAAACAGCTCCAGGATGGGAGCACATCCACAGCCCAGCAGAGTCATGAGTGAGCCCAGGGTGAAGGACTGGAGTCCCAGAGCCCCTTCCATGGCAGCACAGCAGATGGCCTCACTCCTCTCCTCTCCTCTCCTCTCCTCTCCTCTCCTCTCCTCTCCTCTCCTCTCCTCTCCTCTCCTCTCCTCTCCCTCTCCTCTCCCTCTCCTCTCCCTCCTCTTCTCTCCCTCCTCTTCTCTCCTCCTCTTCCCTTCTCCTCCTCTCCTCTCCTCTCCTCTCCTCTCCTCTCCCTCTCCTCTCCCTCCTCTTCTCTCCTCTTCCCTTCTCCTCTCCTCTCCTCTCCTCTCCTCTCCTCTCCTCTCCTCTCCTCTCCTCTCCTCTCCTCTCCTCTCCTCTCCTCTCCTCTCCTCTCCTCTCCTCTCCTCTCCTCTCCTCTCCTCTCCTCTCCTCTCCTCTCCTCTCCTCTCCTCTCCTCTCCTCTCCTTCTCTCCTCTCCTCTCCCCTTCTCTTCTCTCCTTCTCCTCTCTCCTCTCCTCCTCTCCCTGCTCTGGGCTGTGGAGGAGTCACTGCAGTAGCTGAAACTCAAGGCCTGCAGACCCCGCCAAGCTGGCTGCTCAGGATGAAATTTTCCATGCTTGCTCTCTGCATTAGCCTGGTATTTTTAGACGTTTCAGCAAAAGCAACACAGACTTTTCCAAAAGTGAGGTTAGGGAAAAAATAAGGCAGATTTGCCAGAGTGATACATTTTTCCACTTTTTTAGTGAGGGATCTTGAAGAGCTCCATGTGGCTGGCTCAGGGTCACCCTGTGCTCAGGGAGGTGACTTCTGCTGTCTGTAACCATGAGCCCCAGCTGGGGGAACAAGTCCTTTGCCAGCTGCTGCTCACACCTCTGGGCTTGTGCTGCCGGATGCAGAAGAGACCCCTCCTCTCAATTCAAACAAACCAGAAAGAACCAGCACAGCCTGCAGCCAGCTGTGGCTTCCACATGTCAGCAGCTGGAGCTGAAGATGCTCAAGAGCCTGAATGTTCAGTTGGGCCCCACCAAGACCCAGGCTGCAGCAGAAGTTTCTGTTAAGATTTCTGATAGATGGCTTTCTCAACAGCAGCCAAAAAAAAGTGATTTAGGAATACAAAGGCACTTTTGATTTTAGCACTGCTCGAGTACTTGATTTATAATTTTATTGCCACTGCCTAAGTTTATTTGAAAGCAATCAGATGTCTTTACCCAGGCAGCCAGGCTCTGCAGCCAAGATCGAGAACTCTTACTAAATCCTGTGTGTTCTGCCACAGATAAGGGATTACAAAGAGAGCAGAGATCATCCCTGCACTAGTTGGTTGCACTCACTGCACAGCACAGGTTAGAGAAACCCACTCAATAAATTCAGCATCAAAATCATCTCTTAAACCTGAGCTAGCCTGAACTTTTTTCTGCAAAGGAATACCAGGCTTTGCTTTGAGGCCCTGCAAGTATTTACTGCATCTCCAGCAAAGTTATTCCAACAATTAGGTACTCTCTGCAAAAATAAGTACTTTAAAGCTGAATCCATATAGCTTTGGGCTCTGCCCAGCAGGTCACACTGTCTTCAGCTCCTAAACTGACCTAATTCTGTTTAAGCCCCATGCTACATTGTTAGCCATTTTCCCCAGGCCTTAAATGATTTTATGTCTCTTTTTGTATGGCTTCACATTTTTTAAATCAATAAAAAAATTACAGACATCAAAATTACAATGCAATGCCATGGTGATGGCCTTGTGAAAGCCATAAAAACATCAGCCCTCCCTTGCACCTCCACGAGAGCAGTTCCAGGCCAGGCTCTGGGTCCTGCAGGGGGTTTCTCCCAAACCAACACCATGGCTGGGATGTTGCACAACCTAAACATGGTCAGACTTCAGCTGCACTGTGGATGATCTATCCCCACAGGTAACGCCTGGCGTGAGCTGGTAGTCAGCACAGTATTTGTTCAATAACTTTCTTAAATTGTATGAGGCATGAAAACATTGTGCCAGCTTTGAAACAGCCATGGCCTTCAGGAAAGCCAGTGGAGGAGAAACAGACACACGAAGGAAGGACCTGAGAGGTTACACAGGAGACTTTGCACAGATGCTGCCTTTTTATGTTTGTGTGACATCTCAGTGCCTGAAAAAGAAAAGAGCAAGTCCTGGGAGGGAACGGACTCCCCTTCCCTTGGACCTTTCACCACATGTAGTCTTCCAAGGCCAGAAAAACTCCGTGGCTCAGTCTGAACCCACTGAGATGTCACTCCACATCAGCCCACAGCACCTCCTTAGACAGAGAAACAGGAGAAATGCCAGGGCCAGGCAGCCAGGGGACAGGGGAGAGGTGGGCTGAAGGTGCCAGCTCTCCAAACCACTCGAGAATGGATCTGCCCTGGAGATGCTGGTTTCCATCCCTGTACAGAGATGCTCTGCTGAAACCCACCAGCCCAAGTGCCCCATCTCCACTATGCAGGACATATCATAAAAACTGGGTCCCATCTCATCTTTCCCTCCCCCTCTTTTCAAGCTGAACTCAAAGCCATCTGTGCTTTAGATACTTACATCTGATCTAGTCACCCTCAGCTCTCCTACAGTCAATGGAGAAAAATAAGCACTTTTAGTGTACAAGTCATCCAACCTACTTCACACTCCCACTTCAGCCCAAGTGTGAGAACTGACTCAGGTGGTGTCACCTCCATCACAGGCACTTAATGCCAAGTTAGACAACATCCCCCCCCCTTTGGGGTCCCACAGCTCCCTGAGATGACAGCCAGATCAACTGACCCAGCACGAGCAATGCCATCCCTTCAGGCACCTCAAGGGCCTGGGTTGCCCAGAGAGGTGGGAGATGCCCTATCCCTGGAAACACTCCAGGTCAGGTTGGATGGGGCTCTGGGCAATCTGGTCTGGTTGAAGATGTCCCTGCCAACTGCAGCAGGTTGGACTGGATGGCCTTGGAAGGTCCCTTCCCACCCAAACTACTGGGTGGACATAGAGGACTATGTCAGGTTCTCTGAAATCAGGTACCCACACATCTGCATTGGGCAGGTCTGTGTCTCCCCTGGCAGTCTGGGCAGACAGACACACTGACCTAAGAGCAGCCATGGTGGGAACAGAGCACAGGTCTGCAGCTCCAAGGGACTGGAGTGCTCCCCACTCCAGCTTTACATCTTAATCACAGATTGCTCTATTTCCATGGAAACAGCAGAATCAGAGACTTCAGTTTAAAGACAATTACCACCGTCGGGTATTTCACTGTTAAACCTGTCAGCTCTCCCATCCTGGGTGCAGGAGAGGGGGCAGCTCTTGCCCACACCTCTGCTCCACTGCAGCCCCACCATGGCCACACCACTGCCCCATCATCACGTCCAGTCACGCAGAGGTGGCACCAAGAGCAGGACTGACCTATCTGTATTTCCTCTGGCTTCATTTCCCCATCTCCTGGGCACCCAGAGAGCCCACCCTCATGGTGTGTTTGGAGATGGATATTCCTGAGCCATGGTGGTGGAACCCAGTGCTCACTCCCACATCAGCAACTGCTCCTGGTGAGCATGCAGTGATCCTGGTGACCAGGGCTTCCCCTTCCCTGCTCTGAGTCACTCAGGGAGCTGCTGGACAACCTCAGGCACCACCACAGCTGACACCTCCTCCTTCCCCTGACACAGCAGAGCCACTGCCACGGTCAACCCCATGGAAGAGCTGTGCCCAGCCAAGGTGCTAATTATTACCTCCAGCAGAGGGTTACCCCAGCCAACCCTGCTGCTTTAACTCCACCTTGCAGACACCAGTCTTTCTTGAAAACAAAGGTGAGAAGGAGCCAGGCAGCACCACAAGCCTCCTGAAAGACAGATCTTGGGTTTGCCAAACAGAGAGATATAAGCTATGATACTGGTGGCACCATCAGGCCCGTTGAGCTGAGCAGAGTGCTCTTGGGGAGCTACCTGCACCCAGTAAGCACCCAGGTAACACAGACCCATCTCTACAAGAGGGAAGAAGAACTGCCCCTGCCCAGCCAGGGGTCCACTTTGAGGGGTCACTGCCCCAAAACCCCCTCTTGGTGCCCTGATGCCTCAGCACTGCTGTGGTCAGTGTGACAATTAGTTAATGGGTCTGGGGAGTCTTGCACAATGAGTTTCTCACCAGCTCCAAGGATCAACATTGCTCCATCCAGCCCTGACCACATACAGCCACACAACTAGGCAGTGGGGAGGGTACATCTCCCAGAGCATCTGCTATCTGCTGCCCTGCCCATGCCTGGAAGGCACCACAAACCTGGGCATGAGCACAGCTATAACCACACTCCTTCAGGGCAGAAAGGTCCCAGTCTCCAGGAGAGCAACACAGAAATCGTAACCCTGCTCTGAGACTGTTCAGAACTGGGGAAGATGGAGAGCAGTCACCCTCTACAGCAGTCTGTGGGACATGGAAGCCCACTCTGCTCCAGCCCAGGTGGAGCCACCCCCTCGCTTGTGCTGACAGAACACACAACTGTGGCTGAAAACTGCACCTGCAGCTCATCTGCCATGACAGCCGAGTGTGCTTCGGGCCAGACCCTCCTCCAGCTCTGGAGGGATCTCTCCAGTGTGCAACCACAGGGATGTGCATCCCGACACTGCCTGCAAGGACAAATACAGGCAGGGAGAAACCTCCCTGACCTCTGCTCCCCACAGAGCCCTTGAGCATCCCCAACCCCCCGGGAACCCGTGCTGGGAGGGGACCACCTGCTCCCCCCCAGAGCCACCACAGGCAGGACTGGGGTGCTGGTGGGGAGGGGACACACTACCAGGACACCCAGCAAGGTCAGACCTACCCCTGGGCTTCCCCACATGTACACCATCCCCAGCTCCTTGCTCCGGACCCTCCTACCCACAGCCTGCCTGCATCCCTTCTGGGGGGGCTGCCCAGACAGGGCTGACCCCTGGGATGGTGGAGGGGTGCTGGGTGCTGTGGTGGGGGTCTTGGTCGTGAGTCAAGTGCAGGCAGCAGCACGTAGGCATCTCTGGCTGAGTCACCTGGCAAGGAGATGGCTGGATGGATGGACAGACAGATGCCAGCAGGCAGATCCTCCCTGCTGTTCTGCTGCCAATGGTTCTCTGAGGCTGGGCAGAGTGCTGAGGGCAAGAGGTCTCCTGAGAGGTCTCCTGGCCACCTGCACTGCTCTAAGAACTTCTGACCAGGGACACAGCGTCTGCTCCCAGACACACGCCAAGCATCCCTGATGTGTGAGGGGATGGAGGGGACCTCACCTGCCAGATCCCTCTGGCCACTTCTTCAGATGGAGGAAACCACACATTGCCTCCTTCAGCCATAAAGGAACCCAAAATCTCATTAACTGCATTTATTTTAGTGTGACACCTAAATCCAGCACCCGCCGCTGTGGTTTGGGACCAGCAGAATTAGCTCAAGGAGAGGAGGGGACACGGGGCTGGGGTCAGCACTGCTGAGAAGCCCAGCAGACCCAGAGCTGGCAGCTGTGGGACATCGTGTCCAGGAGCACAGACAGCCTGGAACAGCAGGGAGAGGAGAAGGAGAGCCCACCAGGAGGAAAAAAGAACAGGGAGCAGGGGTCAGGGCTTCATACACTGACTTGGAGAAGGAAGGGAGCCCAAGGAAACCCACCCCAAGGGGGTTAGTTATATAATCACAGAATCCTTTGGGTTGGACGAGACCTTTAAGATCCTTAAAGATCTTAAAGCTCCTTAAAGTGTCCAACCACTAACCCAACTCTACCAAGGCCACCCCCAGCCCATGTCCCTCAGCACCACATCTCCAGAGCTATGAAACCCCTCCAGGGATGATGGTCCCCATCAGCCTGGGCCAGGCCCTAACAACCCTTTTCAGGGAGAAATTGTTCCCCAGCTCCAACCTAAACCTCCCCTGGCACAACTTGAGGTGTGCCAAAAGTTCCTCTTGTCCCATCCCTTCTTCCTTGGGAGCAGAGCCCGACCCCCCCTGGCTCCAAGCTCCTCTCAGGGGGTGTCAGAGAGCCAGAAGCTCTCCCCTCAGCCTCCTCTGCTCCAGGATCAACACCCCCAGGGCCCTCAGCTGCTCCTCAGTAGATTTCTGGCCTTGAGAGACAACCCAGGTCCTGCTCACACTGCTACAACTCCACTGGCAGCAGTTTGGCAGCACCGCACTCACCTCCTGCTCCCCTTTGATGATCAAAGGACTCAAAACCTCACACCAAGACAGTGGGTCTGGTGCTCTGGGTCTGAAAGGGTTCATGGCTTTGTTTGGTTTTTCATTTGTTTGCGGGGTTTGTTGTGGTTTAGGGTTTCTTACATTTTTATAATTTCTCAGATTACAAAAAAATTGAGAAACTAAAAAAATAGAGAAAACAATCTGACTAAAAAGACCTCACCTAGCTTAGAGGCTGGCAACATCCAAAAATACCCAAAAAGGAGTAAGAAATGGGAACGAAGAAGAGGAAACAGATGTCAATAAGATCTTGAACACAGGAAGCATCAAAAATTGGGATAGGAAGCTAAGGACCTCAGTAAAATGAGTTTCCCAACAATGCTCAGTACAACAGGAAGCAGTTTTGCAACCACGCTCCCTCCACATGGGACAAACATCCCCAGGAATCCCTGCACAAGGGCCCTGCAGCACTGCTCCCTCAGCCCTCACACAGCAGACTGAAACACTCCTAACACACAAATGCATCATTTCAAAACCATTAGGAAAAAAAAATAATTTAGAAGCTGTAAAAACAATATAATTCTGAATGAAATGGCACAAACAACTTGAATGCAGTGGTCTTAGAAAGAATCATTTTCCTGCTTATGCTAGTTTTTAATAAATATTGAAATAAATGAGATCCTCAGGAATGACAGAGAGAGCAGTTTCCTCTGTACCTGCAGAGAAGAGCACCCAGGATTCCCCAGGGAACCATCTACTATCTGGCCTGACATCAACCCCCAGCCATTTGAGGAGAGAGATTACATGGAACTGTTTTTTTTTCCAAACAGAAATCCAAGTTACAGACCTGATCTCACTTCTCCAGGTGTTGTGAGCGTAGCAGGTAAAGACAACCCTGTCTGTAATCTCTTGAAGATGTGTCACCATGCAGCTTTGCCGTAAATTAACTCTTTGCAGAGTCACTAATGGTAAACACAGCAAGGGCTGGCGACAGGACTCAGACTGTCAGGTAAGAGGAGATCCAGGGAGGCTTTGGAGCCTCTCCCCAGCAAGGAAAATGCTCATGTTGTGCCCATCTCCAAGACACACCAGGAGCACCAGGACAGGCAGCTTCACCCCAGCCCTGCAGGACCATAGATCACATCCCTGGAAGCCATCTCCAGACACATGGGGAACAAGTGGGGAACCAGGAACCATCCGTATGGATTTACCATGGCTGACTAACCACGATCAACCCAACTCCCACACAGAAGGGTCGGGCTGAGGAACTTAGGCTGGAGAAGCAGGGTGAGGATCGGTTGAAACCCCCCACGCCCCTGGGCTGTGTCAGTGATCGATGGGTCAATACCCAGCAGGACCAGGCAGAGCAGGACCAGGCAGAGCAGCCCGTGGGTCAATACTGGAGAGATAACACACCATACCTTCATCAACCACCCATGGAATGACAGAGCACCCCCAGCAAGCTGCAGATCACACTAACCCCAACAGCAGAGTCCTAATGCACAAGTACCCTGAAGGACTTGGACTGAGTGCTGGGAAACCTCACAGAGCTCAATCAATATGGAGGTGGGCACATCTGTGGTTGGGGCAGAAGGACTTCCACCCAGCAGTGCTGGCTGGGAGCAGCCTGCTGAAGAAGAGCCTGGGGCCAAGACAGAGGCCTGGTTGGGTCCTAGTGCACAGCCCGTGCTCATGGCGAGGAATCCCAGACTGGTTTGGGTTTGGAGGGACCTTAAAGCTCATCCAGTGCCACCCCTGCCATGGTCAGGGACCCCTCCCCCAGCCCAGGGGGCTCCAAGCCCCATCCAACCTTCAACACTGCCAGGGATAGGGCAGCCACAGCTTCCTTGGGCAACCTGGGCAACCAGGGGCTCAGCACCCTCACCCCAAAGAATTTATTCTTAAGATCTCTTCTCAGTCTCCCATCTTCTAGTGTAAAACCATTCCTCCTTGTCATGTTGCTATATGCCCTTGTCCAAAGCCCCTGCCCAGCTCTCCTGTAGGAAGGCAGACTGCGTCCCAGGTCACATCAGAAGAAGCATGGTCAGTGGACTGAGAAGGCATATTATGTCTCTCTGCTCAACACAGGTGAGGCTGGATCAGCTTGGAGCTCCCCAGCATCAAGGACGTTAAAACAACACTGAGATGGGCTTCCTCGGTTGGGTAAAAAGGAAGCTGAGAGTCAATCAAATAGTAGAGAGGTTTAGGTGATCCCCTCTCAAGGGACAAGAGAACATGTCATAGATTGGGACCACAGAGACAGCATTAGGAGAAACTCCTCCACTAAGGGAACAGCACCTGGAGAGATGTGGTATGACTCCCAGTTCTCAGCCAGAGAATGCCCCAGCCACCCCCATCTAGTGTTGATGTCTGTCACTAGGCTGGAGAGGAGATGTACAAAGACCACACAACATTCCTCTGATGGTATGAACCAAGCAGTACCAGACGTGATGCTACTCAACACATCTTCTGTGTGATGTAACAATGCAAGTAACAGCATGATCATAGTTGAAAATCATGGTTGATGAGCTAGAGACCTCCCAGGGGCCCTCGCAACAAGGACAGCTCTGCCATTCTCCACCTCTTGATGTTTTTCAGTCTGACCTACACGTTTGTCTGGGAAATGCTTCAGCCAAACAATCCATTAAGCTCAACAGTGGGGTAAAAACTTGAGGCTTTTTTCATAGAATCATAGAATGTCTACCATAGAATTATTTGTACATGGCAAAATAACTGATCAGACACTCCAATACCAAACTGTGTTTAAAAAGCACATCCCACAAAACTCATCTGACTCAGCTCAAAATAATATTAGACATTTTCTCGTTACAAGAGGAACACCCTTGAGTCTCGTGTTCCCCTCTCACCCACCCAGCCCCCACCTCTCACCATCTCAGCTTCCTTGTGCCCTTTACCTCAAGCCTTCACCCCAACACCCCCCTGGCACAGCTCTGGTCCCAAGCAGAGGAGCTTGGGCAGAAGCTCCCACATCCATTTCTCACTTGCATCAGGCCACGTACAGTTTTTGTTTTCCTCCAATTCTGCCTCTGACTCTCTCCAACCCAAGTTCCACCTCTCAGAACTACCAAAGCACCCTTCACCAAACCCTCCCAAGAAAGCTGCTGGGACAAGGCAGGGCAGAAGGAAAACTGCCCAGCAAGGGCTGATGATGCATTGGAGGAAGGTCAGCAAACTACAAACAAGAGGCTCCACCAAGGCAGAAGTTACTAAAAGCCATAGGCAAGACCTTATTGGAGGCAAATCTTCAAGGAAAAAAAAAAATAGATGAGAGAGAGCTGGCAGGTCCTCAAAGCAAGGTGCTAATGGCATAAACAGGAACCATCCCGGTTAGAAGGAATACCAAATGTGGTAGGAGACCAACTTGGCTAACTCACACCAGCTCCTTACTGGTCTCTGACACACGTGGAAATTAGGTCAGATTAATAAGGATAAATGGAAAAGAGCAGCATCAGCACCACAGGCTGAGCTCCAAACAGCTACGCAAAGAGGCAACTGGCAACAGCGAGCAAAGGCAAGAAGCAGTCCTCATGTACATTAGTAATAAACAGAACAGTATGAAAAAGCCTGATCTATTGCTGCTCCGTGGGCAGGAAAAGCAAGAGATGGCACGGAGGACAAAGTGTTTGATGCCTCTTTGCATAAGTCTGCACTATAAATAGCAGAGGTGTCTAGCACAAAAATCACCATCTACAGAATAAACCTTAGGATTTCAGTAAAAAAAAAAAAGCTTAATTGTCTGGAACAACCTTGGCAGAGCTCAAGCCCTGCAAGCTCCAGGCAGATGGAAGGCGAGGGCACTGGAGAGGGCAGGAGTGGTGCCCACCTCTAAAAAACAACAAATGGGGAAGCTGAGAACTCACAGATTGCTCTGATGCAGAACACTGAAAAAAAAGCAACAACCTGCAAGTCCCTGGAAGACAAGGCAAGTGTCAGTACATATGGCTTTGTTAGGAACACGGTGTCAAACCAGCCTCTGCCAGCCCTTCATCCCAGCAGAGCAGCAGATGTTGGGCACCATACAGCAATGCTTCTGACTCCTTTTGACACAGTATTTTCAAATTAACCTAAGGAAGGCTAAACCTGATTTGGTATTTATTCTGATAATATTTATCAAAGTTAATGACACAAATTGAAATGAGCATCAGCTCAGACCAGGCACAGTTTCTCCTAGGTTCAACTCTTTTCAATATTCTTAATGACCAATCAGACAATAGAAGACGTGCTTGTTAAAACTACAGGTGGCATGAAACAGAGTGACTGTGAGGATCTTTGGCTTTGTCAGACGGAGATATTGTCTAAAAAAAGGATTAAATTCCACAGGGGCAGCTGTGAGGATCTACATCATTAGCCCAAGAACAGGATGAAAAGTTGTACGTTAGTCAGCAGCTCTTCAGAAGAGGTCAGAGTGGATCACAAACCATCAGGAGTTACCAACACCATATTTCTGAGGAAAGGATTGGATCACATGGACAGAGACAAGGTTGCAAGTCCTGCTTTGTGCTGCTTCCAGCACTGGCCGAGTGCTGCATCCAGCCTTGTACCACTTGTCCAGAGGGACGTGATCAAGAGGGAAGAGTCCAGAGGACCAGAAACCATCACAAAGATCTGAAGGTATTAAGCCTAAAGAGGATTCTGCTGCACTTTTCAAGTATGGAAAGAGGCTGCAGCTGAAAGGAAGGGAACCATCTGTTCCTTTGTCCTCAGTCAGTGGCTGAAATTGGGAGCAGAAAAGATCCAGGTTAAACTTTCTAAGAAAAAGCACAGCTAAACAATGGAGGAGACTTCACAGATTCCTAAACTGGTCTTGGTTGGATGGGACCTCCAAAGATCACCCAGTGCCACCCTGCCATGGGCAGGGACACCTCCCAGTTGCTCCAAGCCCCATCCAACCCTCAACACTTCCAGGAATGGGGCAGCTGGGTCAGGGTCTTATCACCGTCAGCATAAAAAAATGTCTTCCTTATGTCCAATCTAAACTTTTCTTCTTTCAATTTAATCCTCTTGTCCTGTCACCACAGGCCTTAGTACAACAACCCCAACTCTCTGCCTGTCTCCATAGGAGAGATGTCCCAATCCTTGTGCCAATTTTGTGGCTTCCTCTGAACCTTCTCCAATAGGTCCATCTCTGCCTCACACTGAGGACCCCAAACTGGACACTGCATTGCAGGTGGGACTCAGGTGAGCAGAGGAGAGAGGAAGAGCCCCTTCCCTTCTCTCGACTTGCTGGCCACACTTCTTTTGGGGCAGCCCAGGACATGGTTGGCTTTCTGGGCTGCAAGCACACATTGCCAACTCATGCCTAATTGTTCATGTCTCAGTACAGAATCACAGAATCACACAGAATTACTGAGGCTGGAAAAGACCTCTGACATCATGGAATCCAGCCTATGACCTAACACCACCACATCACCTCAACCATGGCTCTAAGTGCCACATCCAGTACCACCAGGTTCTTATCCAGAGAGCTGCTCTCAGTCAGTTCCTCCCCCAGTCTGTACTGGTACTGGTGATTGCCCTGGACCAGGTGCACTTGGCCTCATTGAACTTCATGAGGTTCACAGGGACCCACTCCTCCAGCCTGTCATGGTCCTTCTGGACCTGTCAGCTGCACCTCCCAGCTTGATGTTGTCTGCAAAGGCAGCCATGAGGGTCTTCATTATTGAAGACATTCAACAGTGTTGGTCCCAGTAGGGAGCCTGGAGGGACACCAGTCATTACTGGTTTCCATTGGGATATTGAGCTATTGACTCTTAACTCTTTGGATGTGGCCATCCAGCCAATTCCTTATCCACCTAACAGGTCCACTCATCAAGCCTCTTTCTCTCTCCAAGCTGTCTCTAGGCTCCTGGGAAGCCTTCAGATCTACTGCCACTGACTGTCCTTTAAAAGCTAGTTCAACAAACACTTCTCAGGAAGGACAGACATCTACACCCAAGGACAGAGGGTTGGTAAAGGATCTCCCAGTGCCCTTTCCCTTCTCACAGAGGGACTGCACAAGGTTGTCCCTGCCGCACATGCAGATTCTGAGCTCTTCTGAACCCTGCAGCTACAGCTTCAAGAACACAGCTGGTCACACCACCTTGCCCTTGTTCTTCTATTATCTGGGTTCTCCTGCTATTTCTCTATTGGTTCTCCCACAAGGTCCCAAAAGATTGTCTCCCTCCTCCCCCATTTTGCTGGTATTCAGGTGTCTCACAGCCCTGCCCATAGCACTCTCTTTTCTCTACTCGTGCTGCTTCTACCTGGCTTTATGATTTAATTTAATACCATCTCTCAGCTCCATGTTGATGATTCATAGTTCTGCCTTTCTATTCCTGGACTGTCTTCTGTCCAAAGTGAAATCTCAGCTTATTTCCCCCTCCAGCAGTTCAAGTGTGTGAGCTCAAGCTCAACGTGATTCAAATGAACTGTTACTAATCCAGCTTTGTCCCTTCTCCCCCCAAGCCTTGCTTCTCCATGACTGGGGACATCCCTTAGATCCTGTCTGAGAGCTAAGGACACAGCTCAGACACTGCTGCAGAGAATCTCATGGACCTCACTCTTCTTTCCATATCCTGGTTGTCCCTACACCACCACACCCAGAGGTACACAAGTTTCAGTCCCTGGAATCCAGCCTGGCCACCACCCAGCCAAATACCCCAGAGCCTACTCTGCACCCATTACTACTGCACCCTCCACACAATCATCCACAAGGCTGTGCCTCATCCCTACTCACCCAGAATGCTGCTGCTGCTGGAATTATTTTCCTAACCTCTTCCTTAAGCATGCTAGCAACCCCCCTAGCTCCTCCTCTTGTGTCACATCAAGGGCAAGCTGCCCCCTCCTCAGCTGCTCAGGGATGGCTCAGGGATGGCTCTGCTCCCCCAGACACTGACAGCCACCTCCAGCTGCTTCATCTCAAGCCTCTCCCTTCCCTCCCATCTGCACTTCATGTTTGGAGACAGCTCTCTGTAAACAACCTGAAATCTGCTTTATTATCCTCTTGTACATCACTCCTCAGAGCTCTCCCATGCCACCAGGACCACTACAAACAACCCAGGTTAGATGACAGCCATAAAGTCCACATCCATGACATGGCCCATGCTGTCCCCACACTCGGTGAAGGACAAGACCTTTGCAGCCTGGCTCCCTTCATCCTGTGTTCCATCCACAGCACCTGCTGCAGGAGGAACCTGACCAGAAAGGCTCTGAGGTGGGACTGTAAGGAAAGCAGCAGCCACCCCTAACCCTGGCCAAAGAGAAGTGCCACAGGTCCTTCCCCAGCAGCACTCAACACCAGCCTTGGCAAGCCACCAGCTTCTGTCATGGATTCATAGAGCCACACAACGTTCAGGGCTGGAAGGGAGCTGCAGAGCTGATCCAGTGCAAGGCCTGTCCCAGCAGGATCCCCCAGGGCAGGGCACACAGGAACACATCCAGGGGGGGTTGGAAAGGCTCCAGAGAAGGAGACTCCAGCACCTCTCTGGGCAGCCTGGGCCAGGGCTCCCTCACCCTCACAGCCAAGAAGTTTCTCCTCAGCTGGAGCTGGAACTTCCCATGTTCTCCCTTCAAGCCAGGATTCCCTCTCCTATTCCTGGGCACCACTGAACAGAGATTGGCCCCTTCCTCTTGCCCCCCACCCCTCAGATCTTGATGGACATTCAGCAGATCCCCTCTCAGCCTTCTCTTCTCCAGCCTCAACAGCCCCAGGGCTCTGTCTCTCCAGCTCCATTCACTCTGCTGGAGGCAGATCTGGGCCTCTCAGCTGAGCAGAGGGGTGACCGAACACCCAAAGCAGTCCCAGAAACACCAGCAGGAACCAAGTGAGCAAGCAACACGCTCCAGGGAGTGTCAGTGGCTGACAGCTCCATGGTGGCCACTGGAGCCAGGAGGTATCAATACGGAGCTGGTGGCTCCCAACCCAGGATTTTGGGTACAGCAGCTGGCAAGCAGCTAGCTGTAACTGATGATGACAGAGTGGATTTCATCACCAGGCAGAGCACTTAGAAAGAACAAGATCTGATCCATGGCCCCAGGCAGGAGCTTCCCCAGTGACTCAGTCAGGATGCAGCCCCACGGCAGCAGCCACTCAGGATGGATGCAAACATCCCCTTCCCTCTGTGTGGCATGAGCTGGGTCACTCTGCTCCCTCTTGATATCCATTTTCTTGTGATTTGTGGGAAGTTGGCCACAGAAGGGGCTTGCCAGGTTTGGTAGAAACTGGGCAGCAGGTCTGAAAGTTACTGGGGCAGGAGAGGCAAGCAGACACAGAAGAGCAGGGATAATCACATGAACCTCCTTTCAAGAGGGAAGCAGGCTAAAATTATTTTCATTTTCAGCCCTCCTGCCTCAGCAGTCTCCTCGCTCTAACCACAGCACCTCAGGAAATCCACCTGAATCCACACCCTGGCCTGCGGGCTGCAGCCATGCCCCAGGCATTGCAGGAGATCAGACAACCATTCCCTTTCCACAACCCTTCCTTCTCCAGGACTGCTCCTTTCCCACGCGGGGCACTGCGGGCAGGGATAAAATCAGTGGGGTTTGTTCAGCACCCCACACAGCTGATGCACGGGGAGCTCTGACTTGCAGAAAATCCTGTAGGAGGATCAGGAAAAAAAATCAGATGCCAAAGTAGGAAGGTGAGATCGCGACGAGAAAAGGGCTCCTTCTGCCCAGAGAAGCATGAGAGCACAGCTGAGGTGCCAGCCAAGGTTAAAAGGCTGTGCACAGCACACTGCTGGAGCAGCTCTTCCACGCCTCTACTTCTAGTTCAGTTCATGCATCAACCCTTCAACCCACTGCTGCCTCTTTGGGGCACCCCCGTTCATCAGGAGTGTGGCTGGGGTTTGCGCTCCAAGGCTGCCACCCCATGCTGAGGCTACCAGAACACCCAGTCAGTCCCACAGGACACATGGGACCCACTTCATGTCAGCCAGCCCACTGGGAAGCACAGTTTAAGGTCCAGATCAGACGTAAGTTAAACCTAGTCTGGCCACCCAAATTAACCTAGAGTCCTATCCCCAGCTCTGAACATCCAGCCGGGATCCACAAACACCTTCAATCCCTCCAGAGGGGCCAAGAGCCCAGCGCTGCCCCAGCCTCAAAGGTCTCTGCACCCAGAGCCACATTCTGTCAGGAGCTCTAGGAAACCTCCAAAAAGGGATGGTAAGCTTAGCTTTCACAGACCAACTGCCAAAAACAATCCCACTCCAGTTCCTCCTACTGGGTCCTCAGCAGGCAAAGTCCTGGACACCCCAGCACAAGCACAGGAGGAAAGGGCAGGCAACAGCCCTGGCCAGGGTCTCACCCTGCACCTAACGTGGAGGAAGCTCCTGGGGACAGGGAGAAGGGGACATTGCTGCTGGGAGCACTGGTCATGTGCAGAACTGTCCATCAACACTCAGAGGACTCTGCACAACCCAACTGTGACACTCCGGGCTGGCAGGAATCCTGAGAGCTATGAGTTTAGGTTGGGTCAAGGGAGTCTGAGCGAGGCAGGGGATGAGAGCAGCAAGGACCAGCAAGCAGAGAAACCTTACCAAGGCCACATCCAAACCCTTCCCTGTGGTGTACCTCCACCTCCCTGCTTTTCCTCTTCAGCCACAGTGACAGAGTTCTTGCCCCCACAGCACCAGAAAACTTCTCCTCCCTCACCACAGCACCTGCAGCTTCACCCTACTCAGTCCTCAGCTATCAAGATCATCCCCCAGCCTTCCTGCTCCAGCTTCTCCCAGCTCCTTCCAATCACAGCATCAAGCAATTTCTTTTTCTCATTTTCTGACTGTTCCACAAGACCCCGCTCTTAAGTTGTAAGCTCTACGAGGTAAGAACTGCATCTGACAAAGATGGCTCCAGATGATTTGGGCCGCAGTATGAAACTTCACAAAACCAGGGGATCTACTTGTGCAAGTGCTACAGGTCCCCTCCAGCTGTGTTTCTGCCCTGCTCAATGCTCCCACAGAGCCAAGGTCTCCCCTTGCATCAGGATCAGCTCCAGGACTCTCCCTACACAGATCTTTCATAGAATCACAAGGTGGTATGGGTTGGAAGGGACCTTAAAGCTCCTCCACTCTCACCGCCTGCCATGGGCAGGGACACCTCCCACCAGCTCAGGTTGCTCCAAGCCCTGAGCATCCCATCCAACCTGACCTTCAACAACTCCAGGGACTGTTTGCTTTCTGCCCACCCTCTGCTCACACTGGGGATCACCCATGGGAGGTCTGGAGTGATGTCAGTGGTGTCATCATTACAGTGACAGAGAAGTCCTGCCCTGACCCAGCACAAGACACGTGGCCCCCCGGGATGCAGCTCTGACCCCGGGAGCAGGGATGTGCTGTGGGCTCTGACATTTGCTGCTCTTGGAGGAGACAGAGCAGAGCTCCTCACAACACCCTGCCACCCTTCCCTGTGGTTTCCCAGCCTTTGGGAAATTACAGGCACAGAGAAACAGGGCAGTTCTGCAGAGGTCATGGAATTAGCAGGAAAAAGCCAGCTAAGCAGAACACGCTTCTTCCCAAAGGGTGTAATTTACTTGAGGCTGATTCAGCTGAGGAAGGACGTGCCGGCAAACCCTGCGCGTGGCCTGGCAGCATGGGGCTCCCCAGAACCAGGCAGGACACCAGGAGAGCTCCCGTGGGCTTTGCCTTCCCCTTCCTCAAGGAGACACTCCAGCAACACCAGCGCCTGTCTCAGGTTTGGCTTTGGGAATCAGTTTGAAAAGACACTGGAAAAGGATGCAAAAGAGGGCTGTGCGACGTTTGGTGAAATTGAATAACATGACAAGGTTCAGCCAGTTTATCTCATCAGAGTAAGAGGCAGAAAAGTGACCTCATTCATTGGTACAAGTGGCTTTAAACACAAGAACACAGCAAGGAACCCAACAGTCCCTTCTGGTCTTAAACTCAGTGAAACAGCTGGGCCTGGAGCAGTGCAAAGCCAATGTCCAAAGGTGAGTTCTGACCAGCAAAAGCAGATGCAGAGCCCCAGTTAACCACCAGCCTGCTTTTGGCAGATCCTTCTCCTGGGTTTTCACCCTGTGCCTCTGCCAGAGAAGCAACGGCTGAAGAACGTAAAGCAAAGCTTTTCCAAACTTCTGCTTCTTAAAAATGCAGAAAGGAACCAAAACCAGTTTTAAATGTGTGCTGGAGGGGTGTGAAAGGACAATAAGTGGAAAAACCCACACCCCGGGTAGAACTCCGACTACACTCATGCAAACAGATCTTTGCTCCTGCTGCGTGGCCAACAAGTCCTGTCACCATGGCTGACAACCTTCTCCAAGCTCTTCCTGAGAGCTGAGCCTTTAGGTGGGCTGCAAAGCATGAGCACGAAAGCCAACAACAGGAAAAAATGCTTTTGGTTTGACAAAATCTCTCTTGAGGGATCTCACCTACTTCTCCTCCTCTCTCCTCCGCCTCCTCCCTCTTGGCCTTCATTACTTTACACCCACAGAAGACCTCTATGCAACCATCTTCTCAGATCCTCCTGCTGCATCTCCATCCTCCCAGCTCCCTCCTGTGTGTCCATGGATCCACACTGTCCCCATGGATCCTTTCTGGCTCCTGCTGCCCCACGTTGTCTGGGTCCTGCACATCTCTCTGCTCAGTCAGCGCCACCCTCCCTGCCTAGAACCTCCTTTTGGTAACTTCTGAAAATTCATTTTCATTAAAGAAATTAACTGCTGTGTAATTACTGTTCCAATTACAAATTCTATTAATACAATTCTGCCTATGCTCTGTTCCAGAGTCACATAGTTTGAGGTCACATTTGGCACAAGCAGGGGTTCTATCAAGCTCAGAGCCCAAGTTGTGTCTCATTTTGCTTCAGGCACATATAACATCTTCTCTGGAGCTCAGCAGCTTGCAGCAGTCTCTGAAATTTGGCGCAGAGACAAGCCTGAGATGAGGGAGATGCTTTTTGATAGCCCCCTGAAAATCTGTCCAAATTTGGTGGTTAGAAACTCCTGACAACCACCGGGTCCTGCCTGTGATTCAGCTGCTGCTGGCGACCAGCCCGACCACCGCCTCCCCTGCCCTGGGTGCCCAGCAGCCCCCTCCCACCACTGCCTCCACACAGCTCTGCCTGCCAGGAGAGGTCCAAAATAAAGATTTCCCTTTCCTCCCTGAACATCCCCTGGGCCCAGGGGAGGCTGACCATGGGCAGCCCCAGACTCCCTGCACATGCTGTGTTTGTCTTGTTGGTGACTCCAACCTCTTCTTGCTCCTCCTGGGGAAAAGGTTCCTTCTCTCCAGCCCCACAGGGCTACCAGGGCTCCCGCAGCCCACCCAGCACCCACCCCACCTCCCTCCTCAGCAGTGCCAAGCCACAGACCCACCAGGTTCCCGCAGGACAATGTCTCCAAGTTCCCGCAGGACTTGTCCCCTGCCAACACCTCCCCCTCCACCCACCGAGCTGCTCCAAAGGACAACCCTGCACTAAGGCAGCCCTGGCTGGAGGGTGGGCAGCTCGGGTGTGTGGCCACCATGCTGAGAAGGAACTGGGCCCGGCCTCTTCCCTTCAGAAAATGAAGGAATTGACTGTGGAAAAAGAACCTGGTGAGAGGACATGAGCCACGTCCACCACTTGGTGTTAGGAAGCTGAGCTGGTGATTTCACTAGCAACTTCCATAAAGAAGGACCAGAAGCCATTGCCACAGTCACAGAACCTGATCTTTGGATCAAGAACATGAACAAGGCAGCCAACAAAACCCCTCTTCCAGCAATTTCTGTACCCAGCCCAAAACACAACGTTTAGAATTATATTCCCCTCCAGATGGAGGCACTTCAAGGAACTGCAACATCTCCTGCAAAACTCTTCCCACAGTTAATTACTCCCACCGTTAACTCAGTCTCTAACATACACTTGGTAACGCATCACACGTTCCACCAGGACCACAATTTACCCCAGCACCTCGCAGGTAAGAGGGGAATGTAGCCAAAAGAAGGAAATCTGTGAGATTCCTGCTCCACCAAACCTGCAGCTGAAAGGAAGGAGGTGGGAAGGACCAGGAAAGACAGGATGAGTCTGTGGTGGGAGCAGGCAAAGCCCGTGAGGACACCAAGACCCCAGCCCCATCTCACAGCCCTGCATGACGTGGCCACCAGCCAGTGCCCCGGTCACTCTTCAGGCCTCACCCTCGGGATGAAGGGGACAGCAGCTGCTGCCCAGCTTTGGGAAGCTCTGACCAAGCCCTGACTGTTTGCACCTGCCTGTGAAAGAATTTTCTTTTCACACCTTCCTTTGAGCTGCAGGAGAAAACACGCACCACGAGTGGAGTTGCTAGGAGACGCACCTCAACGCCAACGTGCCCACCACCCGCTCACACACCTCCACGGTGCAGGAAGGCAGCAGCAGGTGAGGACAGAGTGGCTGTGAGGGACACACAGACCCAACACCCCAGGGAGATGCTCTACACCCCTGCGGGGAGGAAGATGAGGGGCAGGGATGCAGAGAGCCCGGTGGGTCAGCCATCCAGGCCCTGCCTGTGGAGGCGGCCCCATGAGCAGCTCAGGAGAACACCCAGGGCTCCTACAGACATCTCTGCCTTGGAAGAGTCTGTCCCACCACCCAGGAATCACAAGCAGGACCAGACCACGTCGTCACAGTTACGGGTCCCTCATGTCTTCCACTGCAGCATCAGAGGCACGAGGAACAGGTGCAGGAGCCCCACGGGAATTAGGATGGTCTTCCCGAGCAAGACCACCCTGACCTCCCAGCTGGAGACCACTTGGACACACAGGGCTAAGGCACTGCCACAGCCTGTGCCAGCCCCATACACTCCCTCTGCTCTCCAGTACCAATCCTTTCCCTCTCCACCTTCATAAATTCCATTAATTCAACAGATTCTGTGTCAGGAGACCTCACAGAGCAGGCACACGAGTGGAAAAAAGCCCTCCCCGAGACTGGTTTTACATCTGCCCCGTTTTGATCCCACCAGTGTCCTCTGTCCTTGCACCGCGAGACAAGACCAAAGACATTCCCGAATTTACATTTCCTCGGCTGTGCAATGCTCCAGACTATTGTTGCAGTCCCTCCGGCTTTTCTTCTTCCAACAGCAACCCCCCAGAAGAGCTCCAGGGGGCTGGCCCAGACCGTCCCTGGGCAGTGTCACCACCGCGGGGACATGGCTCTCCAAACCGGCCCCGGGTCACCTCCAGCCGCTTCTCCGAGGGGAGCGGGCGGGAACGGACCCGACCACGTTGCCAAACTCGAGCGGAGACAACAAAAACCGCGGCAGGGAAACAGCAACGCTGCAGCGGGCACCAACCAGCCGCGACCTCCAGCACAGCCCCCAGGATCTCCCCGCTGAAGGGCAAAGCCCTGCTGCAAAAACCGGAGGGTTTGTGATCCCCGGAACCGAACGGGGGCCGGTCCCTGGGCCGGGTTGCCGCCCCCCGGCTCCATCCCATTCTCCGCGGGCCCGGGCTGCAGTTTGCGGCGTTTCCAACCCGAGCAGCTCGGGAACTCCCCACCCCGCTGCTTCCCTCGCCCGCAGCTCCAAGGGCCGAGCCCCCCCTCTCCCAGCCGCCCGCGGGAAGGACGGACCCGATCGTCCTCCGGCCCCCCCCAGACCGCGACCACCGGCTGCAGGCCCGGGGCGGGGGCGGCAGCGAAGGGACACCCTCCCCCCCTGCCCCGCCATCCTCCCGCTCCCTCCCGGCGCCTGCAGCCCCCGGGCCGAGCCCTCCCGGCACTGCTCCCGGCTGCGGGGACCGCCGAGCCCTGCAGGCCCCTGCCCGCTTCGCCGCAGGCCTCTGGCCGGCCCCGCCGCCCCTCCGGCCGCCCCCGCGGGCCGGCGCTGCCGCTACCCCCGGGCGGTGTGGGGTGGTGCGGTGAGTCGCGGCCCGGCGAGCGGGGCGGGGCGGAGCGGAGCGGCGGGGCGGGACCGGGCTCCAGCCGGGCCCCGCGGGCAGGCAGCGGGCGAGGCCGCCGCGCCCGCCGGGCACCGGGAGCAGGTGCAGAGGCCCGGGGGGAGACAATGGGCAGCGGCCACGGCCCGGCTCGGCTCGGCTCGGTTCGGCGCCGGCGCGGCACCGCGTGGCGAGGCCCGGAGCATCGCGGCGCGGCTCGGCTCGGCTGTGCCCGGCCCGGTTCGGCTGGGTTGGGCCCCGGTTCGGTTCGGCTGGCCCGACCCCCCCGCCGGCTCACCCTCGATGGAGATGACGTGCTCGCGGATCTGGCTCTGCAGCGCCAGGTCCTCCACCCGCTCGATGAGGTCGTAGATGGCGTAAATGTTGGGGTGCACCGACTCGAACCGCCCGATCTCGGCCCGGATGGCCGCCGAGTTGGAGAGCCCGAACTGGGGCGGCGGCGGCCCGCCGGCCTGCGGGCCCGAGGGACCGGGCACCGGCACCGGCACCGGCCCGCCCGGCGCCGCCAGGCTCTGCTGCTGCGGGCTCTGCCCGGGCCCGCCCTGGAAGTTCATGGCGGCGGGGCCGGTCAGCGCCGCGGGGCCGCCGGCAGCCGCTGCATGGCCGCGCTCTGCGGGCTCCGCCGCTCTGCGGGCTCCACCGCCCCCGCCCCGCTGCCCGCCCCCCGCCCCGCCCCGGCCCCGCGTCACGCCGCCGGCAGCGGGACCGGCACCGGCTCGGGGCCCGCACTGCCCTGCCCCCGCCGGACCCGCTCCGGATCTGCCCGCGGTCCCCCGGTTCTGCCCCCCCGCCCCTCCCCGGACACCCACCGCCCCTGCCCGCCCTGCGGGGGACAGACCGGGGCTCCGCCTCCCCTCCTCGTCCCGCCGGGCGGGGGTCCCCAACGGCAGCCCAGCCTGGCCATGGACCCCTCTGCAGACCCTCCCCGCTGCCAGCTCTGACCCCCAACTGTGCTTCAGGGGTGATTTCATCATCACTCTGGTCACACCAATCAAGCATGGCTGGTCCCACCAGGTCACCAGACACTGCCCCACCACCTTGGGGTCACCTCTCCACTCGCCCCCTGCTCACAGGGCCCCGACGCTGTCACCCCACTCGCACACCCAATGCAGCAGCTCTGGTGAAGGTGGGCGTGGTGGTGGCAGGGGATGCTCAGAGACCCCAGGGCAGGACATGGTGGTTGTGGTGGGTCCATCCAAGGAGGCCACAGGCAGTCACGCTGAGCCAGCTCTGCACAGTCACTCTCTTGGCCAGGAGCTGATGAAGCCCTCCCTGCTGTGATCACCCCTAAAAGCGTGGGACAGGTGACCATGAGGAAGCCCAAGAAGCAGGCACCACACTGGCCTGGCTGGAGACAGCAGGAGAGACAGTGGAGCTCATGTCCCAGCTGAGCTGGGAGCTATGGGAACAAGAAAGCATCTTCCAAAAGGCTGAGAAACGAAGAAAATGGGATCATAAACCCTGGCAGATTAGATGATAAAGTATAATTAGGGAGATGAAATCACAGAGCTGAGGAACACCCATCTGAGGGAAGGAGGATCCCAACGGATTTCTCCTTCAGTCCCGCCAGGACCAAAGCCCCACCGGGTGGTGATGCGCAAGGGGCATGGAGGGTGGCTGGGGGTGGGCTTAGGGTTAGGGTTAGGGTTAGAGGTGATGGTGGGAAGGGTTGGAGGAAGAGGAGGAAGAACAATATCTGGAGGCTTTCTAACCAAACACCTCCCCAGGCTCTGGAATCCTTGGGGATTCAGGCAGCGGGTACCGGGGTGTGGGTGGCAGAGGCACCTCCCTGCTCTCTGCCACTCCCTCTTTTAGCCTGCCAGGGTTCCTGGAGAGCAGAGTCCCAACAGCCTGCCCCGTGAGAAGGGGTGTATTAAAAAAAAAAAAAATTTGATGAGGGCTTTGTTGAAAGCTTTTAGAAAAATCTGCCTCTGTTCCAGGGCCTGGATCTGCCTCACCTCTGTGCTTGCTGACGCTTTCCCAGAGCTCTTAATGGATCTGTGAGTCATGAATTTGCTCTGTGAAAGCCTGGCTGATGCTTCCCTCAGGTGTCAGACATAGCCAGGACCATGCTGGGTCCCTGCTGATGTGGGCACACCTCCTGCATCCCCTGCACACCCTGCCCGGGGCCTTGCTCAAAGGCTGGTTTTTGTGTCTTTCTGTTCCTGCAGAAGAGACCCAACAGCCCAAGGGTGTCCAGCCCAAACCTCTCCAGAGGTGCTGGATGGGACCTCTGTCCCCACCAGCTTGGTCCAGACCAGTGAGTTCTATGTTCTGTCTCTCTCCCAGGGACACTCCATCCTGAAGCATTTCCTTGGCTGTACACACCATACAAAACAGCTTCATGTCTGGTGACACCAAAGTGCTTGGGTCTTTTCTTCGGAAAGCTCCACCTGCCAAGGGTTTTCCAGGCCATAGGAAGGGACAGAGCAGCCTGGCAAGGTCACCTTGCAGGTACCTCCCTGCTCCTCTAGTGTTAAGAATGTTTATTTCATCATCTCTGAATAAGAAAACTACTTTGATGGTTCATCTCTCCAAAACAAGGTTCTTGGAACCATTCTCTTGGTCTCTTGTCTCCCCAGAGTGGAGGACCAGCAAAGGGCATCAGGTCCTGGATACATCTGTGTGTGTGTGGTCCTGCACCATCACCCCATGAAGGCTGCGGGGCAAGTGGCTCAGTGGTCACTGTAAGCACCAGCAAAGAGTGAGCTGCTGCAGCCTGGGGGATCTCCAGAGGTCCATGAGGAGATTCCTGCATCTCTGTAACATCCATGGAGCCTGGGCAGCAGGGCTGGCCTTTTTTTAAGTAAATATATATATATAAAATACATACATGTGCATGTACATCATTCAGTATTTTCCCTTTCTTGTAGAGGGAATGAGAGAAAACCATCTACTGCTTCCTGCTTTTCTCCTCATCCACACATTAGGGGACACCTTTGGCTCCTGGGGTCAGGGTGCTGAGGGAAGCCTGAGACGGATGCTCCAAACAGGGTGGAACAGGGTGGGGGTTGGTGTAGCACCCTACAATTAGTGATCCTAACAGGGTGGCAATGAACCCCAACAGCCTGGTGATGATCCCCACCACCACCGTGTTCATGCTCTGCTTCTAAAGGATCCACTTCCCTAAGCACTAAAAGCCAAGGAAAGTCACTGACAAGGGAAGATTAGACTAAAAAAAACTGAATTCAAATGCAACACCTAGCAGAATTTCTTGGGTGATCAAGAAAAAGGGAGAGATTTAAAAATCCGCCTTAGAAGAACAGGCATCAGAAGGCTGATTTGGGGATGTGGTGTGCTGGCTGCAGGCACTGCTTCCCTCTGCTCATCCCAGAGGGGACAGGGATACTCTGTGGTCACCAGGGTCAGCAGAATGTCACCTGCCCAAGACACAGTGCCACATCACATTCACTTCTTTCCAGCTTTGCTCCATCATCTCCCCAGTTAGGTTTAAGTGTCGAGGATAACACCCAAGGACTTTGCCTCCAAGCACAGCAGCAGCCCAGTGCCACATTTCCCAAACAACTGTCCCCTTCTCCAGGGAACTACAGGGTGCACCCACCTGAGGACACTGTGGGACCCATTTCTGGGCTTTGCCAGCTGTAAAATCTCACCCAGTGTCTCAGTGGTGAAACCAACACCTCCTTTTGACTAAGCACAGACTATGTTTGCCTAAAGTCCCCATCATCCCCAGAGGGGTTTCCAAGCCCTGGAGATGTGGTGCTGAGGGACATGGGGTGGGGGTGGCCTGGGCAGTGCTGGTTTATTGGTTGGTTTATCAGTGGACTTAAAAGTCTTTTCCAGCGCAAATGATTTGGTGATTCTACAGCATGGGTAAGAGCAGGGGCTGAAGCCCCATCAGACTCGTCCTAGCCAGCCTGCTGGCCCAGGGAAGGTGATGCCCCCTCCCCAAACCCTGCCTGCCTGATCCCACCCCAGCCCAACACTCCCTGGCCCTGATACCCCCCCCCCCCCCCCCCCCCCCGTCATCACAGAACTCCAAGGTTTAGCATTAGAAACACATCTCAGACCTGGGGAGGGATGGGGGTCATCTACACCCCAGCTTGCACACGTGTGTCTGGGGGGTCACCTATGCCCCTTTGTGCTGTATCCCCATGTTCTAACACCTACGTTTCCCCACTGGATTTCACACTACCATGTGAGATGCTGGATGCCACCAGCTCCAGCAGAGCTCTTCAAGGGACCTTTCTAGGAACACACAAAGACAAAGAAGAAATTCCCACTGATTAGGAGGTTAAAAACCCACCAATTAGCCTTTCAGAGTCAATTAATAGTTCTTTGTTAGGACTCTACTCTGCCAGCTTTTACATCACAGTGTCACACCCAGACCTCGTCTCCATGGTCCAGTGCCTGGAGGGTGGCTACAAAGAAGATGGGGACTCTGTTCTACAAGGAGCCACAGGGAAAACACCAGGGGTGATGGATCAAGTTACTCCCTGGGGAGATTCCGATTGGACACAAGGGGAAACATTTTCACTGTGAGAGCAACCATCCAGGGGAATAATCTCCCCAGGGAAGTGGTGGAGTCCTCAACATGGGCCACTTTCAGGATATGGCTGGACAAGGTGCTAGGTCGTCTTGTGGACTGTGCTTTTGCCAGGGAGGGTTGGTCTAGACGATCCTCAAGGTCTCTCCAAACTGGGGTTCTGGGGCTGTAAGATTCTACACAAAGAGAAATTATCTTTGTGTCGTTGTTTTCTTTGGTGACAGGGAGAAGCCTCACCCTTCCACTGCAGAGGGAAGCAGAGGAGCTGTCACCAGGCTGGATGCCACAGACCCTGGCCAGAGTCGGGGGGCTGGCAGGGCCTTGGAGGACCCTGCTCTAACTTCTTGCTCAGAACCATCCCAGATGGAAAGAGCTTTGGGTAAAAGACAAGTCAGAGAAAATGTGAAAATGAGGTTTGCTGAGCATGGGCTCAACACGTGAGCTGGGGAGGAGAAACTCTGGCTGATGAGCGTCTCAAGGCAGGAGATGGAGGTCAGGGATCAGAGTCTGGAGCACGAGGAGGAGAACATTTTTCCCCTAGTGTCCAGAGGGGCTGTGACCACCCTGGTGGGAGAAATCATCCCAGGTCCCCAGGGGCAGCACTGGAGGTTCAGTTCCCAGGGGTTTGGAGGACACCCCTGCACCAGGACCCAGATGGGACACCCGGGGGCAGGGACAGGCTTGGTGGGTGGCAGTGGCTGTGGGGTGGCACACGCTTTGTTGGCCGAGTGTCCAATGGGGGTCCCTGTCATGGCTGGGGGCTGAGAGAATTTTTTCCAACTTCTGCTGGAGCTGGTGGAGGGTCAGGCACATCCCACCCAGCTCTGTTCATCCTTTGCTTTCTGCTCCAGATCAGCAGAGGGGTCCAGCAAGGTCCACAGGAGCACCAACCCTGAAATCCAGGGTTCCAGGCTGAAATCGAGAGTTCCAGGAGGAGGAATGGAGATGCGGTTAAAAATGTGTCAGTCCTGCCCGGCTGCTGGTGAAGCTGCAGTCTCCTCTCCTCCTGTCTGGCATCAGTCCTTCCTTCAGACACGCTGCAACCTCCACTGCAGGCATCTAGGAGGGAAGAGGAGAGCCTGGAGGGGGATGCTCAGCACCCAGCACAGGCAGCAGAGTATGGAGACCAGCAGAAACCTTCATCTGCTCTGCCTGAGCACCTCGAGCACCATTTGATCCTCAGGCTCGGCACATAACCAAGGAAAAGTCTCCTGGTGACAGCATGCCCGTGGCTGGAGCTGTGGGATGAAGTTCCATCTTGGGTCCTCCAAGCCCATCTCCACCATGGTGGTGCCAACGTGTGCTGAGACAAGCGCTGGGCACAGCTGGTCCAGGGAGCTGCCTCCCCTGTCCTCACCCCCAGCCCACAGACACTTCTTGCTGCCCCCCAGACTGTGTCATTGGTGCCACCAGCACCCCAGAGACAGGGGGAGTTCTGTCACGGTGTGCCCAAGGGAGCTCTCCCCTGGATGCCACCCCACCCCCCCAGCCAGGGAAATCACAGGTTTTGTGGCCACCACTCATGTTGAATCCCTCAGCTGTGACTGAACCATCCATCCCCCGTCCTGATGCTCAGAGAGGACTCAAGTGACATCGAGGAACTTTTGCTGAGGTTCGTGTTCAGGATCTTTCATCTCTAACATTTTGCACCAACCCAGGAAGGGCCGGGACTGGCCAGGGGAGTGTTTGCAGTGGGAGGAATGGGCTGAGCAGAAGATGAACAGCAGCCATGGAGCAGACACAGAGACCCAGTGGGTCCCACCCAAAGAGCAAACATGGAGGAAGTCAAAACCAACATCTCCCCGGGCACAAAGGCTCTGTGACTCTGCAGGGACACAACCCCCAGCTGTGGTGGGGATGCTCTGCTGCACAGAGGGAAAAACTGGGGCTGGAGAAGGGTTCTCAGCTGGGAACTGAGCAGATCTGTGTCCTCACCAGGCCACGGGAAGGTTCAGGGAACTGCATTTCTGGCAGACCAGGACATCAGGGAGGAAACCTTGAGATGGGAGGGTTGGTTCCTCTTGCCAGGAGGGCAGCAAGAGCTGCTGGCTGCTGTGGGACAGGCACAGGGACAGAGAGGCAGAAGGACATGGTTTAGTGGTTTGTGACCCGAAGGTCCTCAGTGAGGGGAAATCCAGAGGAAGAAGGGAGGGGGGGCTGGGGGCTGACCCCACGCTCCTCCACCCCGCACCCCCCAGGGCCAGGCAGCTCCCGGGGGACCCAGATACTGATCAAATTCAGAGTTCCCTTTCTGGAGCTTCAGCAGATGATTCCCTTCCCTCTCTTAATGGTTCCCTCTCTCTTCCTGGCAGTTTTCTCCATATTTCAGCACATGTAAAGTCACTGCCCTGATGTTCTCAGCTGAGAGAAGCCCGAGGGCAGGGGAGTGTGGGAGGACATGAGAGCTTGTGGGGGAGATGAACCTGGGGTTTTCCTTGATAAAACCACACTGCAGGATGATGGGATGGATGCTTTCTGCAGACAGGGGCCACAGGGACATGAAAACCCGCTTTTTTTTTTTTCCCCGTGAATTTCATGCTCAGAAGCCCAGCTCCTCAGCTCCGAGGTGATCACCATCTACAGCATTTCCATCTGATGGTGCCACTCACAAGTGGCTCAAACCAGCACCGCTGCCAAGAGGACTGATGCCGCCTCCTCCTCTCCCTCCTCCTCCTCCTCCTCCCCCTTTTTCTCTTCCTCCTTCTCCCACCCCCAGACCAGCTGCTCCAGTGCCTCATTGGGGAGAAGATGCCAGCATGGCTCTTGGGGTAGAGAAATGGAGATCCAGGGTTGGCTTCCCCTGGCTGTCCCTCTGACATCTGCCTCCAGGCCATCAGCCACAGGATCCCCAGACTGGTTTGGGTTGGAAGAGACCTTAAACCCCCCAGTGCCCCCCCTGCATGGTCAGGGACCCCTCCCCCAGCCCAGGGAGCTTCAAGCCCCATCCAACCTTCAACACTGCCAGGGATGGGGCAGCCACAGCTTCCTTGGGCAACCTGGGCAACCAGGGGCTCAGCACCCTCCCCAAGTCCAACCCAAGAATTTCTCCCTCCCTGCCCAAGCTCTCCTCTCCATCTCCCCTCTCCCAGCTGGAAACCCTTCCCCCTCCAGGCTCCCAGCCCTCCAGGCCCTTGTCCCAAGTCCCTCCCCATACCAATACCCCTGGGCTACCAGTGACCACCTGGCTCCTGTCCTGCTCCCACTGGCACCTGGTCACAGCTGATGATGTGCAACCCCCTGGTGCCTCCTCCTTGGCTGAGGTGTGGGGAGCTGGAGGGGTCCTGTGCCATGGGGAGGGCTGTGGGGACACCCCTGGTCCTGCAGAGGGTCTGTTGGGAAGGGCGGTGGCTGCAGAACTGATGGGACCCCAGACCCACCACCTGAGCTACTCCATAGCTGGTGGGCACCTGGGTGCTGGGTGGTCCCACGAGTGATCCATCCACAGGGGGCTGGAGGAAACTCCCCAGGGAGTTACGGCTGGGGGTGGTCCCTCCATACCCCCTGGAGCAGCAGCACTCCAGACCTGGGCATGGCTGTAGAGTCACAATATTTTAGGAGAATATTAAAACCCCAGAGCCATTCTGAGCAGACCCACGCAGGATGTGTGGCTGCAGCAAGTGCTGGCAGCAGGAGATTTAAAGAGCACAATCTGTTCAGTTTACCCCAGAGGAGACTGAGGGGTGACTTGATTACACTGCAGAAACTACTTTCACAGGAAAATATTAAATGTCTCTTTAATCGAGCCAGGAAGGATAAAAAAAGACTCAATCTCTGGAAGCTGAAGCCAGAGAAATCCACATTGAAAATTAGATGCAGAATTTTTATGGGTGAGGGTGATTAACCACTGGATAAAACGCATTAAATTGGAGCAGTCGTAACCACTCAAATGACGTTGCTCAGACACGGCTTATTTTCCACATCCTGGAAGTTATAAATCCTGCTTCTGCTTCCTACACATGCACGTCTTTTTTGTATCTGCTGCTTCTTTTGCATCCTGGCACCCAGCCCCTCGGGAGCTCCTCTCCCCCCAGAGCTGCACCTTTCCCCCTGCCTGTGGCTCAGATCCTTCCTCCCCCTGTCCCCGATGTCTCACGCACCCCGGCACCCCGCGTCTGCCTCCCCTGCTCAGCTCCCCCAGGGTGACCCCGACCCACTCTGCCCCAGCTCTGCCCACCCGAAACCTCCGTGCTGAGACCTCTGACACGGAACCTGTGACCCGAACCAGGGGCTGAACCCTCAGCGTGTCAGCGGAGCTGCCCACACAAGGAGGTTTCGGGTGGGAGTTTGTTACTCTTTTTCTTTTCAGAGCAGGTTTAATTTTGCTGCACGCCTGGCCCCAAGCTCTGCCTCAAGGAAGAGTCAAAATAACCAATTCTGATTCTTCTCTGCGTTTTTTTCCTCTCTCCCGCAGCGGGCGCGCTGCTGCCTCCGCCTCTTCCTCACCCATTTATTCCCTCGGAACACCCCGGGTCCAACCTCTCCCTCCTCATCCTCCCCAGTGCCCGTCCTCACTGCTCTGTCCCCTTCTGCCACCGCAGCAGTGTCCCCAGCTGTGGGCTGTGCTCACCAGTGATGGGCCACAGCAGCTCCGGGACCACTCCATCCCCTGCAGGTCTGCACTGGGGTGAGCTGCAAAAACAAAATCAAAAAAGGTCTGGGTTGGGAGGGACCTTAAACCCCCCCAGTGACCCTCCTGCCATGGTCCCTCTCATGGGGAGGGGTCCCTGACCATGGCAGGGGAGGCACTGGGTGAGCTTTCCCTTCCAACTCTGGAGATTCTGTGATTCCCACCTGGAGGTGGATGGGACACAGGAGCCTGGAGGGGGAAATAAAGACCCCTGGGAACCACCCAGCTCCCTGGAATCACTTGCCCACTGCTGCCTTAGCAGATGCCTCCTGATTTCATTACAGGAAATGTCCTTGGTCCATCAAAGTCATGGACCCTGGAGGTGCCACCCTGGGAAAGTGGAAATCACCACCCAAAGGCCTCCTGCCAACTTCACCCCTTCATGGGTGCTTCAAGCTGTTCCTTCCACCAGTCTCCCCCCCCCCCCCCCCCCCCCTATTTGATGGTACCTTTTCACTTAAAACGAGATAAAATGTGATCAAAACATTTTTACAAAGTTCACCATTATCTGAATGCATTCCAGGATCACAGAAAATCAACGTCTCCAGCGCTAGGGTCAAACAGCAGCCACTCACCAGCTGAGATTGTAGGATCAATTATTCGAAATGTCCTTGTCTATCAAAATCAAGTTGGAGACCAAAAAACCCTCCATGCTGATTTTTTCATCTATCTGCCCACCCCAGCCACTGACTCTGCTGTCCTTCAACCACCTAGGCTTGGAACAGTGGAATTGTTCATGTAGGAAAAGATCTTGAAGACCACCCAGCCCAGCAATGCCCAGGCCACCTCCACCCCCTGTCCCTCAGCACCACATCCCCAGGCTCTGAAACCCCTCCAGGGATGATGGGGACTCCAGCCCTGCCCTGGGCAGCCTGGGCCAGGCCCTGACAACCCTTGCCAGGGAGAAATTCTTCCCCAGCTCCAACCTAAACCTCCCCTGGCACAACTTGAGGTGTGCCCAAAGTTCCTCTTGTCCCATCCCTTGTTCCTTGGGAGCAGAGCCTGACCCCCCCTGGCTCCAAGCTCCTCTCAGGGGGTGTCAGAGAGCCAGAAGCTCTCCCCTCAGCCTCCTCTGCTCCAGGATCAACACCCCCAGCTCCCTCAGCTGCTCCTGGGCAGACAGAGGCGAATGTTTTCCTTATCTCTAGCCTGAGCCCCCTCTCTCTGAGTTTAAAACCATTAAAACCGGTTCAAAACCACCACCCCTTGTTCTATCACTGAAACAGCTTTCCAAGGACATCTCTTGAACTAGGGCAGGAGCAGCTGGAGATAATGGCGGACAAAAAAAAGAAGCGCGAGGCACTCCGGGAGTTGTAGTCCTGCTGCAGGTACAGGTAACTCCCAGCGCCTTCGTCAGGACTACAACTCCCGGCGTGCCTCGCGGGAGGAGCCTCCGCGCATGCTTTGCCTCGGACCACAGCTCTACGCGTGCGCCGCTACGGACTACAACTCCCGTCGTGCCTTGGGGCGAGGCGGAAGCGGCGCGATGGCGGCAGCTGAGGGGCCCGGGCAGGCGGCGGCGGCTCCGGTCGCCCGTGTCCCTCCGGGCTGAGGGTCCCGCGGGTCGGTACCGCTGCCGCCTCCTCCGCCATGGCTCTGATCGAGGGTGTGGGCGATGAGGTGACCGTGCTCTTCGCCGTTCTGCTGGTCGCCGTGGTGCTGGGGCTGGCCTGGGCCTCCACCCGCGCCCCCGAGCCCGCCGCCGCCGCTCCCCCAGCGGACACGGCCCTGCCCGAGGAGGGACCGAGCGCTGCCCCGGCCCCCGCCGAGCAGAAATCCCCGGCGGCGGCTGCCGGAGCGGCCCCCGATGGAGCGGGCGGGCTGGCGGCGGGGCTGCGGCCCCGGGTTGTCCCCGCAGCCGCCGCGGCTCCCCCGGGTGAGGGGGACAACGGCCCCGCCGAGCCCACCATGGTGCTGCGGCTGAAGTTCCTCAACGACACGGAGCGCCTGGCCCGGGTGCGTCCCGGTGATACCGTCGGGACTCTGAAGAGGTGAGCGGGAGGGCAAGGCCGGTTCTGCACCGGGTGAGGGGCGGGGAGGTGGGAGTCACCGGGGTGTCCGTGATTCCCCTGGAGCCTCCGTCCCTCCGGGGACTTCCTGCTCTTACCCGGACGCGGGCGCTTGGCCTGGGTGTCCGGGCAGGTCCCGTGGCTGGTGGTGACACCAGGGGTGCAGGCAGGGACACGGGGAACATTCCCAGCCTGGTACTGGGGGACTGCAGTGCTGGGCCGAGGGTGACATCAGAAGGAGGAGAGACAGCGGTTAAGGGAGGGGATTCCCCCCCCTGCTCTGCTGGGCCCAGTGCTGGAGTCCCCAAGCTCAGAAGGACACAGAGCTCCTGGAAGGTGTCCAGAGCAGAGCCACTGAAATGCTCAGAGGGCTGAGCACCTCCCTGGGAAGCCAGGCTGAGGGATTGGGGTTGTTCAGCCTGGAGAAGAGGAGGCTCCCAGGGGAGCTCAGAGCAACCTTCCAATATCTGAAGGGGCTACAAGAAAGCTGGGGGAGGGCTTTGGACACGGGGGGGTAGGGAGAGGAGAAGGGAAATGGGTTAAAACTTGGAGAGGGGAGATTGAGGTTGGAGATGGGGAAGAAATTCTTGAATTTGAGGGTGCTGAGCCCCTGGTTGCCCAGGTTGCCCAAGGAAGCTGTGGCTGCCCCATCCCTGGCAGTGTTGAAGGTTGGATGGGGCTTGGAGCCCCCTGGGCTGGGGGAGGGGTCCCTGATCATGGCAGGGGGGGCACTGGGGGGGTTTAAGGTCCCTTCCCACCAAAACCATTTTGTGGTTCTGTGCTCTCTCCCCTGGTTCTCCCCCCAGGGCCTATTTCCCGGGGCAGGAGCAGCAGGTGAGGCTCATCTACCAGGGCCAGCTGCTGCGGGACGACACGCAGAGCCTGGCAGCGCTGCACCTCCTCCCCAACAGCGTCCTGCACTGTCACATCGCCCCGCACAGCCCCGCGCCCGCCGCCCCCGCCGGACCCCACGCCTCTGCCGACCCCGTCCACGCAGCGCTGAACGTGGGCAGCCTGATGCTGCCGCTCTTCCTGCTGCTCCTGGCCGTGCTCTGGTACTTCCAGCTCCAGTACCGACACGTCTTCACCGCCACCGCCACCACCTTCCTGGCCGGCCTCACGCTCCTCTTCAGCTTCATGGCCTTCACCATGTACCGCAGATAGCACGGCCCGGCAGCCCGCGGGGACCCCGCCCCGCACACCGCGACCGCACGGAACCGGGGGGGGGGGGGGGGTCTGGGGTCTGGGGCGCGGACTGTGGGACCCGGGGGTGCGGGCGGGAGGAGCCAGCGCGTTGCTACCTCGGAGTGCGGGGGTGTCCCGGTGCCTCCCAGCCCCGCTCGGAGCGTCCCCCCTGCCCGCCCCTACCCGGGGGGAGTCCCGCAGCCCCCGCAGCACGGGGACTGTGTCCCGCCCCGCCCCGCCGGGGATGTCTGGGGCTGCTCCCGGGGGTCCCGCTGTCCCCACAGCCCTGCTGGGACCGCCCGGCCTCCCCGCACCGCTCCGGGGTCCCGGGCCACTCGTTTCCCGGGCCGGTGCGCGGTGCCCCGCAGTTACTGTGTGCGGGACCGGAGGGGAGGGGGGGGCCGCTCCTCGCCGCTCTGTCGCGATTAAAAGACTCTGACCCATCGCGGCTCCCTTACCGCGCGGGGGAGGGGAGGGGAGGGGAGGGGGACACGGGACACTGCGCAGACGCGGGCAGGTCCCTCCCGCCCGTCCTGCGGGGCGCTCTCTGATTGGACAGCGATCGTCCCGCCCCGGAAGTGTGTTGTGCGGGGGGCGGGGCCCTCCTCCGCCCCGCCCGGGGGCTGTCGGGAAGATGGCGGACTCGGTGTCCGGGCGGTGCTGAGCGGCCGGGCCGGCGGCGGGTCCCAACGCCGCCAGCGCCATGTAGGGACGGGACGGGACGGCGGGTCCCGGGGAGGGGGGCTGGGAGTGCCGGTTCCGTGCGGCCCAGGCTGCTCCGGGGAGTCCGGTACCGGGGAAGGGGGTATGGGGGCATCCCGGGGGTGCTGGTACTGGGAGACGTGGGGATCAGGGGGGACCGGTAACGGGGGATGGAGATCAGGAGGGCCCAGCGGTACCGGTAACGGGGAGATTGGAGACCGGGGCGGTCTGAGGGGCCCCGTACCGTGGGGAAGTGGAGACGGGAGCAGCTCCCGGGTTCCGGTACCGGGGAGGTGGAGCTCAGCAGGGCCCGGTGGTCTCGGTACCGGGGAGGTGCAGAACAGGAGGGCCCGAGCCGCCCGCTACCGTGAGGGGGGGGAGATCGGGGCAGGTTGGGGGCCTCGGTACCGGTGGGGGGGAGATCGGGGGGGCCGGTGGTGCCGGTTCTGAGCAGGTGGAGATGAGGAGGGCCTGGGCGTCCTTTTACCTGGAGGGTGGAGGTCGGGGCACCACCGGGGACCCGGTACCGGCTCTGGGGTCTGCTGTAGGCGGGGTCTGCCTGAGAGGGGAGCGGGACATCGGGACGGGGTCCCGGGACACCGGGGTTCATGCGGGCCGGGGGTCCCGGGCAAGGCGGGGGTCCCGGTCCCGGCCCGGTCCCGGCCCGGTCCAGCCCCTCACCCCCGTCTCCTCCGCAGGGTCTCCCGGTCCCGCGCAGCCCCCCGAGCCGGCCCGCCCTCGCCATGCTGCGCCTGCTGCCATGGTTCCCAGCTCTGACCCGGGCGGGCGTGCGGCCCGGTGTCCCGCGGGGCCTGGCTGCCGGTGACCGGCGCGGGGCCGGGATGTTCCCCGCCTGCTACTGCGCGGGCAAGGCCAAACCGCGGGCCCTGCTGCTCCCCCTGGACCCCTACGGCCATGGGCTGCTCCACGCCTTCCCCACCGAGCCCCACAGGACCCGCGGCCACGGCAAGAGGAAGAGCTGGAACTTCATCCACGAGAAGATGAGCTACGACACCTTCTTCACCATGAAGCGCCTGATCGAGCGCTCCCGCAGCGTGGGGGAGGTGCTGCGCTGGGTCACCCAGAACCCCGGCAAGGTGTCTGCCAGCCACTACCCCATCGCCCTGCACAAGCTGGGGCAGCTCCTGCAGCACCAGCACCAGGGACAGGCGGCCCTGCACGGGGAGAGCCGCGGGCCCGGCCCGGTCCTGGAGCAGCCCGAGTTCCAGAGCCTCTGCCAGGCCATCATCAGCGGCTGCCCCAAGTTCGACAACTTCAGCGTCGTCAACTGCCTCTACGCTGCTGCCGCGCTGGGTGAGCCTCCCGGGGACACCGGGCGGGGAGGGGAACGTGGGCTGCCACGGGAGGAGGTGACAGACGGGGAAGGGTCGGTGCCGGGGGGTTGGTGTGCCGGTGCCTGGCACGCTGGCCTGAAGGGCAGGCAGAGCAGGGAGCTGCTGGGAGTCACAGGACCATCAGAGTTGGAAGGGACCTCCAGGGATCATCCAGTCCAACTCCCCCACCAAAGCAGAGCTCTCGCTGCTGATTGTCCCCCTGGACTCAGCATTGCTGAGGCCACACCTGAAGGACTGGGCCCAGTTTTGGAGACGCCAATGTGAGAGAGATGTTGAGGTGCTGGAGCGAGTGCAGAGGAGGGCAACAGAGCTAGTGAGGGGCCTGGGGAATAAATGTAGTGAATAACAGTTGGGGGAACTGGGACTGTTCAGTCTGAGGAAGAGGATGCTGAGGGGAAACCTCATGGCTCTCTAAATCTCTGAAGGGACATTGTGGGGAGGGTGGTGCTGGTCCCTGCTCACAGGTAATGAGCAATAGAACAAGAAGGAAAAGATTCAGGCTGCAGCAGCGTAGGTTCAGCCTGGACACTAGGAAAAAAATCTCACAGGAAGAGTGGTCAGACCCTGCAATAGGCTGCCCAGAGAGGTGGTGGAGTCACCAGCCCTGGATGTGTTTAAGGATCATTTAGATGTGGTGTTGGGGGATATGATTTAGGGGAGAATTTTGTAGAGTAGGGATGATGGTTGGACTCCATCACCCCAACCTTCTTTTCCAACCTGAAAGATTCTGTGATTCTAAAGCAGGATCAGATGGAGCACGTCACACAGGAACAAATCCAGGAGGGTTTTGAATATCCCCACAGAGGGAGACTCCACAACCTCTGTGGGCAGCCTGTGCCAGTGCCTTGTCACCTTCATAGTCAAGAAGCTTTTTGTTCTTGGATTGGGATAAACCACCCCGCAGCTCAGCTGCAGTCCCTGCAAGCTAGCAGGCAGCATCAAGGTGTGAGACAGGAGGCCACGTGTGAGCTGAGTATTTAATAGAGAAAGCCCTGGCTGGTGGGGCTCCTGTGCAGCCTCCCCATTCCCCATTCCCCGAGTCCTCCTTGGGATGGGTCACAGAGGGTCCCTCCCGCCCCGCTCCTGCAGCCTCCTCCCCTCTGCAGCTGCAGGCAGGGCCAGGGCAGGAACTGCACCCCTGCCAGGGGGGGTGAGGAGGTTTTGCTCCCCCTCTGCCTGGCAGCCTCGGGGTGTTTGCTGACACAGAGCTGGGCTCCCCCCAGCTGCCGGGGTGCTGACCCAGACTTTGTTCTCCGTCCCGGCTCACCACGCTCACCGCTCATTAACCAAACCCCCGCGCCTCTCCCGGGCTGCACAGGGAACAAAACAACTCCCAGGAACAGTCCTGCACTGCCCACCTCTGCCTGCTGTCTGATGAAGGGTGAAGGACGGCAGCTTTACCCCATGCTGCCCCGCTGGCACCCAGGCCCTGCTGAAAATGGAAATCCTGTCAGCTGGCCCCGTGGAGGGGGGGTGAGCAGGACCCCCCGCAGCCCCTGCCCCTCCTGACCCCATCCCTCCTGACACGCCGGGCTGGCCCCTGCCTCCTCTCATAACCAGTCTCTCCTTCCCTGCTTGAATAACACGTCCAGAGCTGGAGGGAAGTGTTTAAAATAGGAGAGGGTTGGAAATGGGGAAGAATTAAATCCCGTCAGGCAGGGACAGGTTTTGTTGTGACGTGCTGACGTCTCATTTGTTTTGCAACCAAAACTCTGAAGTACTTTGTGAGATCTTGTTACTGATCATAGGATTACAGGCTGGTTTGGGTTGGAAAGGACCTTAAAGATCATCTCATTCCACCCTGTCTGCCTTGGGCAGGGACCCCTCCCCCAGCCCAGGGGGCTCCAAGCCCCATCCAACCTTCAACACTGCCAGGGATGGGGCAGCCACAGCTTCCTTGGGCAACCTGGGCAACCAGGGGCTCAGCACCCTCCCCAAGTCCAACCAAAGAATTTCTCCCTCCCTGCCCAAGCTCTCCTCTCCATCTCCCCTCTCCCAGCTGGAAACCCTTCCCCCTCCAGGCTCCCAGCCCTCCAGGCCCTTGTCCCAAGTCCCTCCCCAGCTTTCCTGGAGCCCCTTCAGGCACTGGAAGGTGCTCTAAGCTCTCCCCATTGCAGCCTTCTCTTCTCCAGCCTCAACACCCCCAACTCTCTCAGCCTGGCTCCAGAGCAGAGCTGCTCCAGCCCTCCCAGCAGCTCCAGGGCCTCCTCTGCACTGGCTCCAACAGCTCCGTCTCCTTCTGCTGCTGGGGACCCCAGAGCTGGACCCAGCTTTACCCCAGGGGGGACTTTGAGTTAGGAAAATGAACCTCACTCCTGCTGATGCTTTTGTGGGGTAGGGGGGAAATGACCCAACAGCTCCAGGTGGCTTCTGCCATGGTGCAGATAGAATGATGTTCTGGTCAGGCTTTCCCAAATGGATCATCTTTCCCTGTCACTTCTCTGGGCTGGTGACCAACACAGCAAGGCCCATCCTCCTCCAGCTGTCATCCCCTGCCTGTCCTTATGGGTGTCCCTGGTGGGGAGGCATGGGTGGCTTCTGTCCCTCCTGACTGCTGCCACCCCCGACTTCCTTTGACCTGGGAGTGCTGGTGGATGAAAAGCTGGACATGAGCCACCAGTGTGCAGTTGCAGCCCAGAAGGCCAACTGCATCCAGGGCTGCATGAAAAGCAGTGTGGGCAGCAGATGGAGAGAGGGGATTCTGCCCCTCTGCTCTGCTCTGCTCTGGTGAGACCTTGCTGGAGCACTGCATCCAGGCCTGGAGCCCCCAAGACAAGAAGGATGTGGACCTGCTGGAGCATGTCCAGAGGAGAGCCATGAAAATGCTCAGAGGGCTGGAGCACCTCTGTTATGAAGACAGGGTGAGGAAATTGGGGTCATTCAGCCTGGAGGAGAGAAGGCTCTGGTGGGACCTAATAGTGGCCCTGAAAGGTCTGGGGAGGGACTCTGAACAAGGGCCAGTAGTGAGAGGACAAGGGGTGATGGTTTTAAACTGGAAGAGGGGAGATTTAGCTTGGAGATTGGGAGGAAATTCTTTAGTGTGAGGGTGGTGAGACCCTGGAACAGGTTGTTCAGGGAAGCTGTGTCTGCCCCATCCCTGGCAGTGTTGAAGCACCAGGGGCTTGGAGCCCCCTGGGCTGTGGGAGGTGTCTCTGCCCATGCAGGGAGTTGGAGCTGTGCTCTTCCAGGTCCCTTCCAGCTGTAACCATGCTGTGCCTCTCCCCTCTGCAGGGCTGCCCGGGGAGTCCCCCCTGGTGCGGGTGTTGGAGGAGGAGTCCCGCAGCCGCCTGGGACGCTTCAACCAGAAGGACCTCTCCATGGTCTTCAGCAGCGTGATGAGGCTGCACCCCTCCAGCCCACACCCCCTGGTCGAGTCCTGCCTCAGCAGCCTGGAGAGGCACCTGGAGAAGGAGCGGCACCCCCAGACCCTCTTCCTCCTCCTCTCCTATTACCGTCTGCGGGCACAGGCGCTGCAGGGACACGCGGCCTCCGACCAGCAGCTCATCAACAACCGCAAGATCCTGCGCCTGGTCAGGCACACCCTGGGGCAGGTCAGCGCCATGCGGGAGCACGAGCTGGCCCTCTTGGATGAGATGCTGGCCCTCTGCGCCCAGGAGGCCAATAACAAAGCCCTGGAGGCCATCTTCAGCTCTCAGCTCTTCTACGAGAACCGACAAGAGAGATTCATCCGCAGCATGGCAGGTGAGGGCAGGGGCTGCTGGGCTCCAGCCTCGTGCTTGGTGGCCTCAGAGCCTCTTTCCCTGGCCTCGGGGGCCATCTGGGCTTCTCAGGGCACCACGGGGCTCCAGGGCTGGCAGTAGTGGAAGCTGGAGCTGGAGATGGCCATGTTATGGCCATCCTGTCACAGGGTTCCCAGCATGGCCCTTCCAGGGGCTGAGCCCACTTCACCTCGGGACTGGGAGCAGGCTGGTGTTAATGGTTTGGGTGGGAAGGGACCTTTCAAGGCCATCCAGTCCAGCCTGCTGCATCTTCAACCAGACCAGGATGCCCAGAGCCCCATCCAACCTGACCTGGAGTGTTTCCAGTTATTGGGCATCTCACACCTTGCTGGGCAACCCCAGCCAGTGTCTTACCACCCTCATCCTGGTGAACAGCTTCCTTATCTCTAGCCTGAGCCTCCTCTCTTTGAGCTTAAAACCATTAAAACCAGTTCAAAACTATCACCCCTTGTCCTGTCACTCCAGGCCCTGCTGAGCAGCCTGTCCACATCTCTCTTACAGCCCCTTTGAAGTATGAAGGGAACACTGGTGGGGGGGTTGTGCAGCAAGGCCCCCCCTCTGTGGACGCTTCAGCTCTGCACTTCCAAGAACTACCCCTGGTCATCACTTAATGGTTTTTGGAAGCCCCCTGGGTTTTGGGGGAGGTGGCTCTGCTGCTCTGGCTTTGCGGTGGGTCAGGGGCAGCCCCTGATGTCCTTGCTGTGCTCTGCTCCCCGCAGAGTGGCTCCCCAGGAAGGCAGAGAACCTCACCCCCTACACCATGGCCCTCATCGCCAAGTACGTGGCCCGGCACCGGCTGCGTGAGCCCCGGCTGCTCGACACCATCGCCAGCTTCCTCCTGAAGCGTGGGGAGCAGCTCGACAGCAAGGTGAGGGGATGTCCCCGGGCTGGGGACACACCTGGGGCTGGGCAGCCTCCCTTCCTGCTCTGCCATTGCAGAATCACAGAGTGTCTGTGGTTGGAAGAAACTTTCAAGGTCACCCAGTCCAACCTCTGACCAGCACTGAGCTCAGCTCTAAGCCATGTCCCCAAGGACTGGATCCACACGCTGGTTAAATACCCCCAGGGATGGTGACCCCACCACTGCCCTGGGCAGACTGTTCCAATACTATTGCTAATCTCCCAGGGGATGTGCCTGGTCCTGAAGGGCTGTGGGTGCTTGGTTTTGCCCTGCATTGTCCCCCTGACCCTCTCTCCCCCTGCCTGCAGGTGATCCAGAAGCTGGTGTTCCCCTTCAGCCGCATGAATTACCGCCCCTCCAACCACGGGGACCTCTTCCCCAAGCTGGAGGCCATCCTGGAGCAGAAAGCTGCCAGCTCGCCCCTGGCCACCGTCAACATCCTCATGTCCATGTTCCAGCTCAGCCACTTCCCCCAGACTGTGCTGCACCAAGTCTTCTCCCCAGCCTTCATCACCAACGTGATGAGTATGTCAAGCCTGTCCCAGGGCACAGCCAGAGCTGGGGTGGGGTTTGGGAGCGTTGGGCAGGACAGACCCCCCCACGGGAGCGCAGGACCCCCCCCTTGCTGAGTGAGGAGGGTCCTGGGGGTGGTCTAGCAGGTGTCCCCTCCTGACAGGCAGCCCCTACGCCCTGATTGTCCGCCGGTACCTCTCGCTGCTGGACGCGGCGGTGGAGCTGGAGTTCCGGGAGTACAGCGGCCCCCGCCTGGACCCCCGCTACCGGGTCCTGATGTTCGAGCATGCCCTGACAGCTGATGAGGCCAACAGAAAGTACAGGTCAGTGGGGAGCTGGGGAGGGGCCTGGGGGGACACACAGGGTGTGGGGGCACCCCCTGTCTCTCCCTGTCCGGTGGGCTGCATGCACAGCCTGGGCTGGGACATGGGATGGGTGACCTGGTGCTGGCAGCAAGGACAATACTGGGGGGTTAGATCTGGAGCCTGTAGAGGAGCAGCAGCATCACAGAAAGGTTTAGGATGGAAAAGAGTCTTGAGATCAAGTCCAGCCATAAATCTAACGCTGCCAAGACCACCACCAAACCATGGAATCCCAGACTGGTTTGGGTTGCAGGGACCTCAGAGCCCAAACAGTGCCCCCCCTGCCATGGTCAGGGACCCCTCCCCCAGCCCAGGGGGCTCCAAGCCCCATCCAACCTTCAACACTGCCAGGGATGGGGCAGCCACAGCTTCCTTGGGCAACCTGGGCAACCAGGGGCTCAGCACCCTCCCCAAGTCCAACCAAAGAATTTCTCCCTCCCTGCCCAAGCTCTCCTCTCCATCTCCCCTCTCCCAGCTGGAAACCCTTCCCCCTCCAGGCTCCCAGCCCTCCAGGCCCTTGTCCCAAGTCCCTCCCCAGCTTTCCTGGAGCCCCTTCAGGCACTGGAAGGTGCTCTAAGGTCTCCCCATTGCAGCCTTCTCTTCTCCAGCCTCAACACCCCCAACTCTCTCAGCCTGGCTCCAGAGCAGAGCTGCTCCAGCCCTCCCAGCAGCTCCAGGGCCTCCTCTGCACTGGCTCCAACAGCTCCGTCTCCTTCTGCTGCTGGGGACCCCAGAGCTGGACCCAGCTTTACCCCAGGGGGGTCTCCCCAGAGGGGAGCAGAGCAGAGGGGGACAATCCCCTCCCTGGCCCTGCTGTCGATGCTGCTGGGGAGTGACCCAGCAGCCAGGTCTCAAAGTGCCACATCCAGGTGGCTTAGGGACTAAACCCATGTTCCACAGTTCTTGGGGCCTCCCTGTCCCTAGGCAGAGGAACCTCCAAGCTGGCAGCACTGGGGGGTGTCTGGGCCCCTCGGCTGCATCCTCTGATTCCTCTTTCTCCTCAGTTACAAGGGGTTGGTGGCTGAGGCCCTGAGGCAGCTGGTGGGAGAGGAGTGCTACCGGCAGGATGAGGTGCTGCCCCCAGGATACTGCACAGGTACCCAGGCTGGGGGGTCTGGGGGCTCAGAGGTGGGAGGTTACTGCGGGCAGAAGGAGAGCTGGCTGCTTTGTCACCACCCCCTTTATGGTGACACTGCCATCCCCTGGTGCTTTGGGATGGAGCTCCCTGTGCCACGGGAGGGCTCAGTGGGAGGAATCGGGTGGTGGGGTGGGACATGGCCTGGGGGTCCCCATGCTGATCCCCGTTCTCTCTCCGCAGACTTCTTGCTGTGGATCAACCGCTCAGGCACGGTGCTGCCCCTGTCCCGTGTCCCCGCGGCCTCCAAGGCCCCTCCTGCTCTCCCCACGGCCTCCCCCGCCGCCATCTCCTTGCGCTCCAGCGTCCTGGCCCTCACCTCGGACTTGCAGGACTTCGCCCCCTTTGCTCCGGAGACCCCGAGCAGCCCCCCAGGCTCCCGGGAGAGCAGCCTGGCGGGGCCGTTCCTGCCCTCGCTCTGCCCTGCCCCGGGGGGGGCCCTGCTTCCAGCCCCCCTCAGACTATTACTGCAGCCTGAGCAAAGAGTCCTCCCTGGAGAGCCAGGGCAGCTCCACGCTGAGCAGCCCCTCCGAGTGCCTCTCAGCCCAGCCAACCCCCACCCCCGACTGCTCCCCCCGGGGCTCCTCCGCCACCGCCACCCTCTTCCAGTTCCCCATCAGCAAGATCCTGGAGGAGGAGGAGGAGGAGGAGGAAGAGGAGGGGGAGGAGGCTCCAGCAGGCTGTCCCAGGCGTGATTGCAACCGCTTCCCGGGGGAGCAGCCCCAGGAGGGAGGGGAGGAGCAGAGCCCCCCACCCAGCCAGGACCCTTGCCCCCCACCGTCCCCACCTCGGCCCAGCCCCAAGCGAGGTGAGGGGCCACAGGGCCCCGAGCAGATCCAGAGGTACCGACCAGAACCCACCCGTGTCCCCCCTCCCCAAGCTGGCACTGCCACCAGCTCCCCTCCCCCTGTGGGGATGCGTGGGGTAACGCTGCCCCCCCCCCCGGCTCTGTCCCCTGCAGGGTGGTACTGTCAGTCAATGACAAGTGGCATTACTGCCAGAACTCCGACATCCTGGTGGGCTCCAGAGCCATGAGGGACCGGCACCTGCGGCTGCTGGGCTACTGTCTGGTTCAGGTGAGTGGGGGGCTGCCCCTCCCCATGGCCATGGGACGGGTCAGGCAGCGGGGACAGAGCCAGCATCCCCCTGTGAACATCCTGGGGGCAGCAGGGACTCATCCCTCCGGCTCCGTTTTGCTCACCCTCACCTCACCCCAAGACTTCTTCTGGGGGCAAGACCAGCCCTGGTGCTCTGGTGGAGAGCAGGGGTGAGGGGGGACAGCCCCTGAGTAGGGGGGTGCTGCCATTCTGGGGGTGGGGGTGAGGGAGCTGAACCCCCTCAGTGCAGCTGGGGGCTGTGGGGCAGCCCCAGAGGGTCTCAGGGGGAGAGCTGCAAGCCCTGGAGCCCCTGAGGCTTCACCACCACCATCCCAGTTGTCCTCAGATTTCTTTGGGAGCTTCAGGAGGTGCTGTTTTGAGGTATCCAGGACCCATGAGGCAGCCTGTGGGATGTGGACCTCAGGTAGTCCTGGAACTCTGCACCAGGGCACAGGTCTGGGCAGCTTTGGATCCTCTCCTCTGTGAGCCTTTCATTCCTCTTCAAGCCTGTTCTTTCTACCACAGCGGGTGCCAGGAAGCTCCAGGCAGTGCTGCCTCTTTGTTCTCATCCCCTGCTGTGGTGCTGCTGGCTCCGGTGCCACCAAGGAGCAGTTCTGCAGTTTCCCTTCCTCTGCCCTCCTGGTTCCAGAGGTCCATTCTCTTCACCCACCCCTTTGAGAAGAACCCTGGGCAGTCCAGAGCCTTCCTGAGCTGCAGCTGCTCCACTGCTTGGGTGTTGTTCTTGCTCTTCTCGTTTGGGGTTTATTGCCTCTCTCCTGTCACCTTCAGGGGATCACTGAGGTTGGCAGCAGCCTCTGGAGGTGGACAGCCCAACCCGGGCAGGTTGCTCAGTGCAAGGTCCAGTCCAGTTTCCAATGCCTCGGGCTCAGGTTGCTTCCTGGGTGGCCTGCTCCAGGCTTTGGGGTTTTTTTGCCTCCATGGGGTGGGGCTTTTCCAGAAGGTTGAGAAGTATTTCCTGTCCTTGAGGCCCGTGCCTGCTGCCTGCTCCTGTGGCTGTGCACTGAGTCACAGAATGTCAGGTGGGAAGGGACCTCAGGGCCCATCTGCCCCAACCCTTCTCATATTAGTGTTGATCTGAGATGTCCCAGCACCCATCCAGCTGAGACTTCCAACTTTCCCAAGTGGGGAATCCCCCCCTTCCCCTGGGAGACCATTCCAAGGTCTGACTGTCCTCAGGGGGAAAAATTTTCCTCTGGTGTCCAATGGGAATCTCCCCAGGAGCACCTTGTGCCCATTGCCCCTTGTCTTGTCCCTGGGAGTCTCCATCTGCTTTGTAGCCCCCTCTAAGTCCTGAACATGGTCAGAAGGTCTCCCCTGAGCCTTCTCCTCTCAGGGCTGAACAGACCCAGTGTCTTCAGACAATTTCTTTTGTTTCTTGACACTCAGATCATTAGCAACTGCTGGCTCTGGTGGGGGCTTCACAGCCCTCCCTGGATGTCTGCACGAGAAGATGAGGTCAGAGTTACACAGAATGAGTCACTTTGGTTGGAAAAGACCTTTAAGGTCATCAAGTTCAACCATTAACCTGACTCTGCTGATGACCTGGTCCATTCTTCCCAGCTCTGCCAGCCCCTGCTCAGGGTTCCTCCCCATGGCCCTGCTCTGATGTGTCCATGTCCTGCCCAGGACCTTCCTGTGTCCCACCAGCCTCGGGCTGGCTCCCTGCCCTCTCCTGTCCCTCAGACAGCCTGGGCTGCTGGTGGTGTCCACCTTGCCCACCCGGACCCCCTCTCCCTTTCCTGCAAAGCCCCTTCCCCCCCGATGGTCCCTGCTGGGTCTGCAGCCCTGCTGGGCCGGTTCCTCAGCTCGTTCCTGTCCCCCGAAGGGCACTGTGACCAGCGGGTGTCCCGGTGGCAGCCGCAGCCTGGCAGAGCTGCCCGCCTCACTAATGAGGACACTAATCAGCCTTGGCCCTGCTCCCAGGGCGTGTGGCCACTGCCCGGCTCGGTTCGGGCTGCCCGCCGGGCCTGGCACACTGCCGGGCTGTCAGCATGGAGAGGAATGTTTGAGCCAAGAGAGGGGAGAGGGAGAGGAGATCCGAGGGGGAGATTCCTGAGAGGGTGGTGAGCCCCTGGCCCAGGCTACCCCCAGGAGCTGTGGCAGTGCTGAGGGATGGGGGTGGCTCCTCGTCCCTCCTGGGGGTCGGTGATTGGGGTCCAAATTCCAGGCGTGCTTGAGCTGCTCCAGATTTGTGGTGCTGCTGGGCCCATCCCGGCGGTGGTGGCACCCAGGGGCTGATATCCCCCCCCCCAGCAGACCTGGCTGTACTTTTCTGGGGCCAAGCTGGAGTGAGATGAGCTCCCTCTGCCCAGGGGTGGTGGGACATGGAGCAGGGTCCTTTCTGCTCCTCTAGAGCCCTCATCCACCTTGGAAGGGACAGCACTGTTCTCCTGCCCCTTGGAAGGGGTCTTGAGCCCGAGTTCTCCACCCCTGGCTGTCACTGCCCCAAAGTGCCTGGAGGTGGTGGAGGTGGAGAGAGATGGCAGTGGTGGGGGTGGGGGCAGAGGTGAGATGGCAGTGGTGGGGGTGTTGGTGGAGGTGAGGCAGTGGTAGGGGTGTTGGTGGAGGTGAGGCAGTGGTGGGGGTGTTGGTGGAGGTGAGGCAGTGGTGGGGGTGTTGGTGGAGGTGAGGCAGTGGTGGGGGTGTTGGTGGAGGTGAGGCAGTGGTGGGGGTGTTGGTGGGATGAGGCAGTGGTGGGGGTGTTGGTGGGATGAGGCAGTGGTGGGGGTGTTGGTGGAGCTGCTCTGACAGTGTCTCCCTGTCCCCTTCCAGCTGCCCTACACGGAGCTGGAGAAGGTGAGTGGCATCGATGAGGCCAAGCACTACCTGCGGCAGAAGCTGAGGGAGCTGCGCTTCTGAGGGACAGACACCCCGGGCAGGGGGGGTCACGGCGGGATGGGTGCAGCCCCCGTCCCCTGGGTGGGCGATGGAGCTGCCCCTGTCCCGAGGGGATGTGGGGGGGCCGTGGGCTCCTCGGCGCGGGGCTGGGTAGTGTGAGATATTTATTGCCATTAGAGGGGGGTGTGACGTGACGGGGGTGTAGGTAGGGGAGTGTTTGGGTGCTGGGTGGGGGGGGGGGAGGGTCCCTCGCTGTCCCCCCCGCATTGTCCCCGCCACCCCAGCCCTGTCTGCACAGGTCGCTGCGGGGGGGCCTGGCCCCCCGGTGGCATTGGGGGTCCCTGTGCCCCTCCCAACATCACTGCTGGGGGGGAGGGCTGGGCTTGCCCCCTCCCTTCTGGGGGGGGGTCCTGTGGGCCTGGGGGGGGTTGCGGCTGTTTGCACAGGAGGAGGGGGGGGTGCCGGGGAGCAGGGGTTAAATTTACAATAAAACTGGTGAAAAGTTGCAAAGTCTGTTCTGTTTATTAGTACAAGGCAGGGGCTGGACCACAGAGCCCCCTGAACCCCCCACCCCAGCAGCCAGGGGGGGAGACAGGCAGGCACGGGCCCCCCAGGGGTGCAGGGGATGCTGCTGCTCATGGGGTGCATGGAGCTCATCTCCTCCCAGCACCAGCCACCAGGACCCCTCAGCACCACCCACGGGGACCCCCCCAGCCCGGTGTGCCAGGGCTGAAGATGTTTATTGCTTTTGAAGTGATTACATTAAATAAAACACGGTGAGATTTAGGTAACACCTGATTGTCCAGGGGGGGCCCTGGGGGTGTCTGGTGCAGGGCCAGCTCCAGCGGGGGGTCGCCAGGGGGGGCTCTGCCCCATGGCATTGGGGGGACCAAAGGCACAGGCCGGCCCTGTACCGTGCAGAGGGGCGTGGGGGTCCCCGGGGAGGGGGCCAGGCTGTGGCTGGCGGCTCTTTGGCAGGTGTTTCCCCCCCCCAAAAGGCAGGAGGGTTGCAGGGAGGGGGGCAGCCAGGGGGTCTGTGTTCACACCGGCATTGGCATCTCGTTGTACTCATCCACCCCTTCCCGCTCGTCCAGGATGGGCTCGGCCTCAGCCGCGTCCAACTGTGGGGAGACAGCGGCTGGGGGGCAGCGGGGGCTCCCCCCGACACCCCCCCCACGAGCCCATGGCAGCCCTGGGGAACCCCCTGGGACCCCCAGCCCAGTACTTACACACTTCATCTCTCGGTCGGTGAAGAGGCGGCTGAGCAGGCACATGCGGAGGGGGACGGTGAGGATGAGGATGAAGGGGAAGGCCAGGGAGGCCACGGTGGACATGACGGCCCAGAGCACGGCCAGGCAGCCCAGCTGCAGCCCGGTGAAGAGGTGCATCCGCAGGGTCCGTACCTGGCATGGCACAGCATCGGGGGGGGGCACAGAGACCCCCCCACAGACCCCCACCCCAGGCACTGCCAGACCCCCACATCCACCCCCAACCCTGGGATGCCCCCTCCCACCCACCTGGGCACACCTGGACCCCCCCTGCCACCCCCATACTCTGGGCACAGCCTTCTTGGACCCCTTCCCCCCCATTTCCATCCCAGGCACAGATGGATCCTGACATTTCCCTCCCACCCCCACGTGTGTCCCCCCCGCCCCCAGGACCTGTCCCCCCCAGCCTCCCCACGGTCTGCCCGCCCCGGTGCAGCTTTACTGACCCACCAGCCCCTGAACGAGTGCCCCCTACCCAAGGGTGCCCCAGGCTGTCTGCTGCCCCACCTGTGGTCCCACCCCCAGAGCCCCCTCCCAAACCTTTTTGACATAGGAGACGTCGGGGTGGTGTTTGGGGGGCATCAGCAGCAGCTGCAGGCGCTCGTAGAACTGGATGCCATTGAGGGAGGTGACCCCCATGTAGAGGAAGATCCCGAAGAGCACGGCCAGCGGGATCTGCCGCAGCAGGTCCCCGATGACAATGGACAGCCCTGCCCAGAGCGGGGTCACACGCGGGGCCTGGCGAGGGGGACACCCCCTCCCCACAGCCGCCATCTCCCTGGGGCCACCAAGGAGGGGGCAGGGCCAGACCTACCGACCAGCAAGGCCACCAGCAGCCCGGTGACCCGCTGCTCCTTCACCTCCTGGACCTTGGGCTTGTCCCCGGGGGCCACGGCCTTGCTCATGACAGTCAGGGCGTTGGCGTGGGTGACGGAGCGGACGGTGGCGGCCGCCAACCAGGGCAGCCCAAAGAGTGCAAAGAAGCCACCCATGGCCACGATCAGCAGCAGGTCCAGGTGGAACCCCGAGCCCTTCCGCAGCATCCGCTCCTTCTTGCTGATGATCAGCCTGGGCACAAGGGCAGCCTGTCAGCATGGCATGGCACGGAATGACATGGCACGGCATGGCACAGCATGGCACGACATGGCACAACATGGCGTGGCATGGCATGGCATGGCATAGCACAGCACATGGCATGGCATGGCACGGCACAGCATGGCTTGGTACAACATGGTACAGCTCAGCATGGCACAGCCCAGCACAACTCATCTTGGCACAGCTCAGCATCACATGGCATGGCACAGCTTGGCACAGCTTGGCACAGCACAACTCATCTTGGCACAGCTCAGCATCACATGGCACGGCACAGCTTGGCAGAGCACAGCACAGCATGGCACGGTACAGCATGGTACAGCTCAGCCCCCCTGCCCCCGTTGGTCCCCCTGGCCTCACGTGGTGATCTGTGTCTCCATGAAGATGAGGATGAAGACGAGGATGGCGGGCAGGCCGCTGGCCACCATCATCCAGACGGGGAAGGGGCTCTGCTCACCCAGGGGGTTGATCACCCATCCCCGTTTCTCTGGGGCCGTCACTGAGAACCCACTGGGCACACTCAGCTTCTGTGGGGGAAGGACACCAGCTCAGCCCCCCTGCACAGCTCCCCTGGGGCTGGGTGTGACCAGGACCCGCCGGGCTCCCAGCAATGTGGAGAGAGGAACAGTGAAGTGGGGACATGGTGGGGACACAGCACAACCCATGGTGGGGACGTGGCATGTCCCATGATGAGCACATGGCACATGCCATAGCGGGGCCACGCTGAAGCCACTGCCCCACAGCTGAGGGTGTGGGGTCCCGCTTGGGGGGTGTGGGATCCCATTCAGGGGAGGTGGAGTCCTGCTTGGCGGGTGCTGACCTGCGTGTAGGTGTCCTGGATGCCATAGTCCACCAGCACCATCACCAGGATGGCAATGGGCACCCCGAAGTCCCCAATCAGCCGACGGATCTGGGGAAGGGGAACAGCATCAGGGCAGCACCCCAGCTGTGTTCCCCCAGCCCAGCCCTGCCCCCCAAGCTGGGCTGACCCCCAGGCCGTCCCTCCTGCCCCACGCACCCGTCCCGGGAAGAAGCGGCTGTTCTTGAACTTGCGCAGGAAGAAGGCGATGAAGAAGGTGCCGGCCATCAGCACCAGTGAGAGCAGCGCCGTGTTGGGCTGCCCCGTCACCTTGCTGCTGCTGCGGCTGCCCGTCCCGTTGGCTGTGCTGCTGCTGTTGGCCATACTGGCCTCCACCTCAGCTGAGCCATTGGTCCGCAGGCAGCCGTGCAGGGGATGCTCCTGGAAGATCTGTGGCAGCGCTGGGCTCAGGACAACGCTGCCTGTTCCCCAGGCTATCCATCCATCCCTCCATCCCTCCATCCCTCCATCCATCCATCCATCCATCCATCCCTCCATCCATCCATCCATCCATCCATCCATCCATCCCTCCATCCCTCCATCCCTCCATCCATCCATCCCTCCATCCCTCCATCCCTCCATCCATCCATCCCTCCATCCCTCCATCCCTCCATCCATCCATCCATCCATCCATCCATCCATCCCTCCATCCCTCCATCCCTCCATCCATCCATCCCTCCATCCATCCATCCCTCCATCCATCCATCCCTCCATCCATCCATCCATCCCTCCATCCCTCCATCCCTCCATCCATCCATCCATCCCTCCATCCATCCATCCATCCCTCCATCCCTCCATCCCTCCATCCATCCATCCCTCCATCCCTCCATCCCTCCATCCCTCCATCCTTCCATCCCTCCATACATCCATCCCTCCATACATCCATCCCTCCACCCACCCAGCTCCCACTTGACTCACCTTGGCCAGCTTGGAGAAGGTCTCATAGATGAAGATGAGGGAGATGAGGAAGGCAAAGATCTCCTGTGTGAAGCGGGAGACGAAGCGCACCAGGAAGCTGCCCTCGAAGGCCACCATCACCAGCACAATGAGGATGAGCCAGAAGCCGATCCAGACGCGTCCCACCAGGTACTCCAGATCGTTGGACGTGCAGAACTGCACGGGTGGACACAGACAGACATCAACAGGAGGGATGGCCACAGGGGTGTCTGCCCTGCAGCACCCCATCCTGATGCTCACGGTGAAGAAGGCCTCCTCGAAGACAAGGAGGGGTCCCGAGAAGCCGATGACAAGGAGGGGCTGGGCGCCCAGCAGGCAGAAGAGGATGCCCTGCAGCGAGGTGGAGATGATCAGCTCCGACACCCCGATCAGGTCCTGCGTCTTCTCCCCTGCGGGCAGGACAGGCTCAGGCACAGCCGGGGGACAAGGACATCCTGTGTGTGTCCGTGGTGACACAGCCCTGGGCAGATCCTCCCCGCTACCTCCAGCAGCACCCACTCTGCAGCCCCCCGTGCCATGCCCATGCCTGCTGCAGTCCCCCCATCATGTCTCCCCCAGACCCCCATGCCGTGCCCCTCAGCCCCCCCATGCTATGCTCCCCAGACCCCTGTGTTGTGCCCCCCCAGGCCCCCTGTACCATGCCATGCCCCCAGCCCCCTTCGTGCCATGCTCTGCCGTACCCCCGTGCCCTCCAGCCCCCTTTGTGCCATACCATGCCCCCGTGCCGTGCCCCCCAGCCCCCTTCGTGCCCTGCCGCCCCCTCACCCAGCAGCCCCCCGAAGGTGATGGCGGGCGAGAGGGCAGCGAAGTAGATGAAGATGACGGCGGCGATGCACTGGGGGTTGAGGGCGTCCCTGAAGTCGCTCAGGTACTGCGGGTACCGCCGCCGCGCGTCCCGCACCAAGCCCCCGAAGGGCCGTCCCGTGCGCCGCAGAGGATCGTCCTCCTCCTCCTCCTCCTCCCCTTCCACCACCTTCAGCTTCAGCAGCGCTGCGGGGGCACAGGCACACAGCGAGCATCAGACCGCCCGCCCTGGGCACAGGACCCCCCCCGCCCCCCCGTGCTGTCACCTTTCTCCTCGGGGGACTTTGGCTCCAGCAGCAGCCGCCGCTCCTGCTCCTCCCGCTTCTTCAGCATCTCCCGCTGGAAGTGGGCGACGCTGCGCAGCAGCTCCTCGCCCTGCACCTCGGAGGGTGGCAGGACCACGCTGCAGTCCAGGAACTCGTTGATGGCCGTCAGGAGGTCCTGCCGGTCATCTGCCAGGTAGGCAGCTTCATGGAATTGCTGGGGGGCGAGGGGGAGACCTTGGTCAGCAACACGGACAGGGGCACGGAGGGCAACCTCAGGAGGTTTGCCAGTGACACTGAGATGTGGGAGGGGGTTGGACTGTCTTGAGGGAAGTGATGCCACCCTGAGGGACCTCAACAGGCTTGAGAAATCATACAACCATAGAATGGCAAGGGTTGGAAGGGACCTTAAAGATCACCCAGTTCATAGAATCTTTCCAGTTGAAAAAGACTCCTGGGATCATCAGGTCCAGCCATCATCCCTATCCCATGCCCAGTGATGGGACAATGGGAAAGGTTTTTAAACTGAAGGAGAAGAGGTTCAGGCTGGAGCTTAGGAAGAAGTTCTTCAGCAGGAGGGTGCTGAGCCTCTGGAACAGATTGCCCAGAGAAGTTGTGGCTGCCCCCTCCCTGGAGGTGTTCAAGGCCAGGTTGGATGAGGCTTGGAGCAACCTGGGCTGGAGGAGAGGTGTCCCTGCCCATGGCAGGAGCTTGGAGCAGATGAGCTCTCAGCTCCCTGACCACCTCACCCATCCTGGGGTTCTGTGATGAAGAGCACACACCTGGGAACACCACGGGGACACCAAGCAGGCAGGGTGCTCCTCACCTTGTCAGACATGAGGGTGGAGATGGAGCGCCCAATCTCATGGTAGTCCATGTGGGTGCTGCTGGGCCCCAGCAGGACAAAGAGGAACCGCACGGGGACGGGGACCTCCAGCACCGAGTCCAGCTCCACTGCTTCCTGCAGCCGCACGAAGGCCATGGTGGGCTGGTCCAGGAATGCCACACAGCCTGGGGGACACAGGGGGGGGGGCACCAGGGGGTGCCAGGGGTCACTGCGGGGCACGGGGGTCACCACGGGGTGTGGGGGTCAACGTGGGACATGGAGGTCACCATAAGGAGCTGGGATTCACCATAGAGTGTCAGAAATCCCTGTGGGGTGTGGGTGTCCCTGTGGGGCAGCAGGGGTGTCCCCAAGAGCCCAGCACCCCCCCCCCAGCCCCCCACCCCTCCGTACCCACAAGCACCACAGTGGCCTCGGCATTCTCCGGGATCTTCTCCAGCAGCTTCAGCTCATGCTTGGACTTGGAGCGAATGATGCCGGGGAGGGGTGGGGGGGTCAGGGCATCCCTCTGCAAGGAACAAGAGTGGGGTCAGGCCCCCCCGAGGAGGGGATGTGAGGGAGGCTGGGGGTCTGGGGAGGGGTCTCACCTCCCGCTCCACCTCCACCTGTGCCTCCAGCTCAGTGGTGTGGCCGGCAATGAGGGGCTCGGTGACAGCCAGCTCGGAGCCCTCGGCCACGTGGTTGGTACCGTGGTGGGGGGCCAGGAGGGAGCCCAGGCTGCCAGCTGAGATGTTCCGGGGGAAGGAGAAGTCCTTCTCGTCACTGGGGTGGCTGTGGGACAAAGCTGGGGTGTTGGTGGTGGCACCAAGGGAGAGCAGCCACCAGCCTGGCATGGCTACAGGTTTGGGTTGCAGGGACCTTAAAGATCATCTCATTCCATCCCCTGCCATGGTCAGGGACCCCTCCCCCAGCCCAGGGGGCTCCAAGCCCCATCCAACCTTCAACACTGCCAGGGATGGGGCAGCCACAGCTTCCTTGGGCAACCTGGGCAACCAGGGGCTCAGCACCCTCCCCAAGTCCAACCAAAGAATTTCTCCCTCCCTGCCCAAGCTCTCCTCTCCATCTCCCCTCTCCCAGCTGGAAACCCTTCCCCCTCCAGGCTCCCAGCCCTCCAGGCCCTTGTCCCAAGTCCCTCCCCAGCTTTCCTGGAGCCCCTTCAGGCACTGGAAGGTGCTCTAAGCTCTCCCCATTGCAGCCTTCTCTTCTCCAGCCTCAACACCCCCCAACTCTCTCAGCCTGGCTCCAGAGCAGAGCTGCTCCAGCCCTCCCAGCAGCTCCAGGGCCTCCTCTGCACTGGCTCCAACAGCTCCGTCTCCTTCTGCTGCTGGGGACCCCTCTGGGGAGACCCGAGCAGAGGGGGACAATCCTCTCCCTGGCCCTGCTGGAGGGGGGCTGTGGGGGCTGTGTGGGATGCAGAGGGGTTCAGGGGGCTGTGTGGGGCTGCCCCCCTCACCTGTGCTTGAGCAGCAGTGCCCTCAGGACGTTGGCCCGGTCCTCAGCCCGGATCTGGTCGGTGATCACCATCTGCTCCACCACCTGATGGGCCACCCCCGGCAGTGTCTTCTGGTCCAGGTCGAGGAGCACAGCCCCTGGGTAAGGGATGGAGGGTGCTGAGGGCAGCCAGGCCAGGACCCTCACCCTCCCCCAGCCTTACCGGGCCGGTGCCCTCCCTACCATGGGCCAGGGTCTTGCGGAGCTCCAGGAGGCTGCGGAAGGACAGGGAGGCCACGTGGGGTTTGCCCCACCGGTCGGTCTCCTCCTCCACATCCTCCTCAAACTTGATCCACCGTGCTGTCTCCTTCCATTGCAGCTCCTGGTTCTTGTCCAGCACCAGCTCGTTCAGCTCCACAAAGACCTGAGGGCACAGACAGATCAGCACCAAGACCCCTGGACTCTCCCCACAGACACAGGCAGCCGCCTCCTCCCGGCAGCCCACCCCCTGCTCCTCAGATACCCTCCATCTCCTCTGCTGCAACGGGACCCCCAGCCCTGGCACCCTCTGCGACCCCCGGTCCTGAAATCCCCCAGGACCCTCAGCCTGGGCATATCCCGAGACCCCCATCCTTAACACTCCCCTGGGACCCCATCCCTGACAGCTGCTGGAACCCTCAGACTTTACCGCCCCTGCTCACCAGGACCCCCATCCCTGCCACCCCTCATCCCCCCATCCCTGCCACCCCCCCATCCACTGAGACTCCCAGCCCTGCTGTCCCCAGCTGCCAGGCCCCCCAGATTTCAGGGGCCCCGTGCCCCCCACCTCATGTGGCTGCCTGTCCTGCTTGCGGTGCCGGGTGCTGGGCTCCTTGTGGTCCTTGCTGACATGGACCACCTGTCCCTTGGCACTCTTCCGAACCAGGTGACGCCGGACCCCCGGGACGTCCTCGAACCGGTGACCTGTGCAGGGGGGGTACAGCCAGAGGGGAGGGGGGGGTGATCAGACAAGGTGGGGGGCACGGTGGGCTGGCAGCCCCACACATCCACGGGTTACCCCCAGCCCCCCTCCTGGTGCCCAGCTGAGCCCCTGCTGTGCCAGCAGCCCCCCCACCCCTGGGTGCCCCCTCCTCACTTTTCATGTAGTCCAGGTCAGCCGATGCCAGGGTCTGAGCCTCCGACTCATCAGTCGGTACCTTCTGGTACCGGTCCTGCTCAGCCCCAGTCATGGACCCAATCCGGCGCCGCTCGTGCAGGTTGTAGCTGCGGTGCCCCGGCTGCCACTTGGGGAGGGGGCGTCCCGGAGACCCCGATACCGGGGGGGATGCCCCCTCAGCCGGACGCCCCTGCTCCACATCGGGGCTGCAACAGGCACCGACCTGAGAGCTGAGCCCCCCTCTGCCCCCCAACCCTGCTGCAGGGCAGCTGGAGGGGTTTGTGTGCCCCCCAACCCCACCATGGCGCAGTGAAGGGGGACACCTGCCCCTCCCCAGCCTCACCGCATCCCAGCCCCTCTCACCTGCCAGCCCGCGTTTCCTGAGGGGCTGCGGACCCCCGGGGCTGGGGGGGTTCTCCAGGCACTGCTGGGGGGGTCGTGGGCTCCTCGGCCCGGCGCTCGGTCACCTCATCCTCCTGCAGAAAGAACTGAGACGGGGCACGGGAGGAACCGGCTGCTGTGGACCCCTGAGGAGAGCCCCCCAAGAGCCCCCCAAGGAGCTCCCCAAGACGGGGATGGGGGTCCCCAGCATTGTCCCTCCCCTTACCTGCACAGGGGGCTCAGGCTGCCGCAGCTCCTCGGCGGAGCGCTCGGTCTCAGTGTCCCCTGCCTCCTCCTCATCCTCTTCGGCCTCCTCAATGGTGGGGGTCTCGCCCGGGACCGAGGCACGGCGCTGCCGCTTCTTCCCCTTCTTGGGACCCCCCCCAGCCTTCTTGCGGCGGGTGTCAGGGGGCAGGTGGGTGGAGAGTGGGTGGTGGATGTGGTGGGAGGACTGGCGGTGGTCTGCGGGGAGGGGGGTGCTCAGGGGGGCGGGCTGAAGGCATAGGGGGGTCTGGGGGTGCTCTGGGGGGGTGGGGGAGTGGGGGAGAGGTCTGGAGGAATGGGGAGGGCCTGGGGGGTGTCTGTGGGCATGGTGGGTGGTCTGAGGGACTGGTCTGGGGGGATGGTGGTCTGTAAGGATGGGGGGGGGCCTGTAAGGGTGGTCTAGGGGTGTGGGAGGTGGTCTTGGGGGAGCGGGAGGGTTGGTGGGATGGGGGAGGTGGTGGTCTGGGGTGGTCCACAGGGGACAGGGTTTTGTGCTGGGGATTCGATGGCCCGGGGGGGTGTTCTAGGGGGCCTGGGGGGTCAGAGGGATTGGTCTGGGGGGGAGGGAGGGTCTGAGGGCAACAGGCACTCGGTCTGGGGGTGCGTGGTGGTCTGGAGGGTTCTTCTGGGGGGTCAGGGGGGTTGGTCAGGCAGGCTCGTGGGGGTCGGCAGTCTCGGGATGGGATGGGATGGGATGGGATGGGATGGGATGGGATGGGATGGGATGGGATGGGGGGGTTGTCTCGGGGGGTGTGGTGGTCCCCTCCCCGTGCCCCCGCCCCACTCACACTCGAAGTCCTCCTCTCCGTAGCATCTCCCGGGCTCCTCGGGCCCGCGGGGCCGGGCCTGGCTCAGGATCCGCTCGAACCGCTCCACGCCCAGAGCCTTGTTCAGGTCCCGCTCCTCCTCCTCCTCCGCCGCCGGGCCGAAGGCCGCAGAGGCAGCACCCGGCACCTCCTGCTCGGGCTGCGGGAAACGGGTCAGCGGTACCGCCCACAACACCGGGGCGACTGGGGCCACCGGGACCACCAGCGCCACCACCGGGACCACCAGGACCACTGGCACTACCCAGACCACCGGGACCACCAGCATCACCAGGACCACCGAGACAACCAACATCACCGGGACCCCTGAGACCACGGGCACCACTGAAACCACCAGCACCACCAGGACCACCAGACCCCCAGCCCACTCCAACCATGCAACCCCTCATGTGCCCCCCCCAGCCCCGTGTGTCCCTAGCACTGTCCCCTGGGGATGTACCCCCCCCGCGTCTCCCCCTGTACTTCCCTGTTCTGGGGGGGTCAGTCGGGGGCTGGGGGGTCAAAGCAGCTGCAGGTGCAGGGGGGGTGGGGAGAAGGTGAGCAGAGTGCAGGGGGGTCCAGGGAGGGGTGGAATTTGTTGGAGGGGGTTGCAGACGAGGGTTCAGGGAGATGGGGGTGTGAGGATGGGAGGTTCGGGGGGGGTGTAGGTGCAGGATGTGGGGGTGCTGGGGAGGGGTGCAGGGGGGCGGGAATGGGGAGGGGTCTGGGGGGGGGTGGTGCAGGGTGTTGGGGGGTGCTCGGGTTGGTGCTGGGGGAGTGGGGGTGGTGGCTGGGTGCAGGGGGGCATTGGGGGGTTTCAGGGGGCTGGGGAAGTGGGTGCATGGGAGGTGCGGGGGGAGGGGGGTGCTGGGGTGTACGCAGGGGGGTGCGGGGGGCGCGTCCCCGCCAGCCGGTACCTGAGTCATGGCGGAGCCGCGCTCCCGCCGCAGCTCCCGCAGCGCTTTATCGGGGCGGCCCGGCCCGGCTGGGGATGGGGGCGGCAAGGCGGGGGGGGTGCGGGGGGGTGCGGGGTGCGGCGGCTCCTTCTCGGCCTCGCCAAATATTGACGGAGCCGCCCCGCGCTCGCCTCAAGGTGACAGCGGCGGCGGAGGGCACCGGGGCGACCGCGGCATCGGCAGAGCCGGCCCCCCCCCAGGCATCGGCCCCTCCGGGCTGCACCGACCTCCCGGTAATGTACCGGCCCCCCCGGGAACGCACCGACCCCCTGACAATGCACGGACACCTCCCCGGGCCCCCCCCGGCCTTCACTGCCCCCCCTCCCCCGGGACTGCACCCACCCCCCGGGAACGCCCCCCAAGCAGTGAACTGACCTCCCCGGCAATGCACGACCCCCCCCCTCCCCGTGCTGCAACCCCCCCGGCACACACAGCCCCCGCCTCCTCCCCCCATCCTCTGGTGATGCACGGGGAGGGCTGGGAACCCACCCAGGCTCACGGCTGCACAACGACCCCCCCTTCTGTCCACCAGCCCCCCCTTCTGTCCACCGACCCCCCTTCTGTCCACCGCCCCCCCTTCTGTCCACCAGTCCCCCCTTCTGTCCACTGTCCCCCCCTTTCTGTCCACCAGTCCCCCCTTCTGTCCACTGTCCCCCCCCCTTCTGTCCACCAGTCCCCCCTTCTGTCCACTGTCCCCCCCCTTCTGTCCACTGCCCCTCCTTCTGTCCACTGTCCCCCCCCCTTCTGTCCACCAGCCCCCCCTTCTGTCCACTGTCCCCCCCCTTCTGTCCACCAGCCCCCCCTTCTGTCCACTGTCCCCCCCTTCTGTCCACCAGCCCCCCCTTCTGTCCACCGCCCCCCCCTTCTGTCCACCGCCCCCCCCTTCTGTCCACCAGCCCCCCCTTCTGTCCACCGCCCCCCCCTTCTGTCCACCGCCCCCCCTTCTGTCCACCGCCCCCCCCTTCTGTCCACCGCCCCCCCTTCTGTCCACCGCCCCCCCCTTCTGTCCACTGTCCCCCCCCTTCTGTCCACCAGCCCCCCCTTCTGTCCACTGTCCCCCCCCTTCTGTCCACCGCCCCCCCCTTCTGTCCACCGCCCCCCCTTCTGTCCACCGCCCCCCCCTTCTGTCCACCGCCCCCCCTTCTGTCCACCGCCCCCCCCTTCTGTCCACCGCCCCCCCTTCTGTCCACTGTCCCCCCCCTTCTGTCCACCGGCCCCCCCTTCTGTCCACTGGCCCCCCCTTTCTGTCCACTGGCCCCCCCTTCTGTCCACTGGCCCCCCCTCTGATGCTCTATGCTTCCCAGCACTGCACCATCCCTCCCCTGTAATGTTCTCCCCACCCCTGGTAAGGGGGAGTTTTGCCCCCCTGGGGCTCCACTGCCGACCCCCCCCCACACAGTGCTCAACTTTGGGGACACACACGTCCTTGCCCCGCCCCAATCCCCTTGTGACTCCCCTGGGATGGGGCAGGTCCCAGAGCCCCGGAGGGCAGCGGGGGCAGCAGGAGGAGGGGGCTGGGGGGAACCCCAGGGGTGGGTGCCCCACGGCCAGGGCTGGGTCACAGTCCCAACTTCCCCCACTTCCAGCTGGCACGTGGCACCCCCAAAGTGAGAGGGGACAGACAGACTCAGGACATCCCGTGGGCCATGCCATGTCCCCACATGTGCCATGTGTGTCCCCACATGTCATCTGTGTCTTCACGTGTGCCACATCCCCACATGCACCGTATGTGTCCCCTCACAGGCTCTATGTGTCCCCTCGTATGCTGTGTCCCCAAATGTGCTGTGTGTCCCCACATGTTCTCTGTGTGTCCTCCCACCCGTGCTGTGGCATGGTGGTCCCCATTGGTGGCCAGTGCCATGCCAGCACCATGTCTCTGCCAATGTCCCATGTCCCCATGTGCCCTGTCACCCACAGGACACCCGTGACCTGGTGGGGACACGTGTCCCTGTCCAGGTGCCAGTAGGATGAGGGACCTGCCAGCCCTGGCGAGGCCACAGTGGTCCCGGTGGTCACCCACGGGTGACAAAGTCACGGGGAAGGGGAAGGCTCTGCCAGCACCCAATGGCCACCCACCCTGGTGCCCCTTGTCCCCTCCAGCCCTTGGTGGCATTGCCCCCCCCCCACCGTGGCAGCCATGTACCCGTCAGCGGTGGCTGTGTCCCCACCCCGTGGTGGCCATGTCCCTCAGCCCCGGTGGCCGTGTCCCCCCTGCCGTGTCACTTACGCTCTGGAAGGCAGAGGACACGATGTGGTGGATCTCGGAGGACACCGGGGAGTGGGTCATGGCGCTGCCCCGGGACCCCCGGCTTAGCCCTTCTCCTTCTCGCGGGGGCTCAGGGGACGCTGTCGGGGCAGCATAACCTGGGGGGGGGCCACAGGGAGGGGGTCAGAGCCACGGACGGTGACCCCGAGACAGTGACGATGCCCGAGGGGACATGCCACCACCCGCTGTCCCCTTCCCCAGCGCTGGGTGCCAGCACAGAGCTGAGGTCTCAGGGCTGCCCCTCCTCGGGGGGGGGCTGGGGGAGGGCATGGGCAGGGCGATTGGAAAGCTGCCCCTCCTGAGGGGGGGCATGGGCCTGGGGATTGGGGGGCTGCCCCTCCTCGGGGACGGGGGGGCATAGGTAGGGGGTCAGAGTCGGGGGCTGCCCCTTCTTGGGGCGCCGGGGGGGGGGGGGGGGGGAGGGCACGGGCAAGAGGTGAGGGGGATGTCCCTCCTGGGGGGAGTGGGTTAGGGGACTTCCCCTCCTTGGCAGCACGAGGAGGGACACGGGGAAGGGCTCGGGGTGGGGGTCTGCCCGCCCTGAGGAGGGGGAGGCAGTGGGGAGGCACGGGCAGGGGGGTGGGGGTCTGCCCTTACCGGAGAGGGGTCAGAACCAGGGTCTGCCCCTCCTTGGCAGCTTGGGGAGGGACAGGGGCAGGGGGTCGGGGTGGGGGTCTGCCCTCCTCGGCTGCCCGAGGGGGGGAATCCGGGGGGAAGGGGGCGGTGCGGGCAGTGCCGGCTCCGGTCTGGTTTGTCTTGGCGTGGGGTGGGCGGGGGGAGCGGGGGCCAAGACAAACTCCGGGAGGGGACCGGAGCCGGGCTGGCGGGAGGGGGTCCAGAGCCCCCCCGGTGGGACCCCGGGCACTCGCCCAGCCCCGCAGGGTGAAGGCAAGGAGCCAGAATGCGTCCCATCCCCCCCAGAAAAACACCCCCATGCCCCCTCCCCAACCACTTTCACCCCACACTTGCCCCACGGCAGCTGCTCCGGCACCGGCCTGCCGGGTCGGTGGCCACCGGAGGGGGTTTATGGCCACGGGAGGTGGCCACACGTGACGGGTGACTGTGCCTCACATGGGTGGCTCGCTGTCACTGTCACCGGTGTCACCCCGGGGATGTCATCCCCGTGGTCATGGCCACCCAAAATTGTCTCAAATTGCCCCAAATCGTCCCTTAATATTCCGGCACTACCTGGCTCCGGCTGCTCCCTAATCCCCGCTCCCCATTCCGGGGCCGGAGCCAGCGCAGCCACATTCCAACCCAGGCAGCTCAGATTAATCGCTCCTGCCCCGCCGCCCTCCTCCTCCTCCAAAAACACCTTCCTGGAATGGGGAAACCCCCCCCCCTGGAACGGGGGGGGGTGGGGACCCCCACCCATCCCTCCATCCCATAGTGGTATAATTGAGGGGGGATGTATGCACCCCCCGGCTCTGGCATGGCTCCAATCACACCAGAGAAGAGGGGGAGCCAGCACCGGGGATGCCCCCTCCCCCAAAAGGACCCATGACCCTGAAACTGGGTTACACAACCCAAAAAGTAGCCAGGACCCCCAAACTGGGTGACACAGGGCACCCCACACTCCTAGGTGTCCCCTCCCCAATCCTGAAACTGGGACCAGCAAGTGAGGCACGGGGGGGGTCTGAGTGCCAGGAGTGGGGGGCTCCGAGGTGGGAGGCTGCCCAGCAGAGATTTGGTGGCACCCGGCTGCAGGGCGGGGGTCCCGCCTGGTGCACCCATCCCACCAAGGTGGCCAGTGTGGGGAGGGGGCTCGGCCCCAGCCCTAAGCAGCTTTTTGGGATTAATCTGCGGGGATTAGGGCCTGGGAACACTCTGGGATTGTTCTCGGGGAGAAGCTCTGAGCCCAGCTAGGGGTCAGCCCACCGCCCAAAAACGGGGGGTCCTGGACTCCTGGCCCCTCACCCCCACGGTGCCAGGCCGGGCTGTGCTGGGGACACACTGTGCTCTGACCCTGGAAAGGGTGACAGGCACCGCGGGGTGAAGGGCACCCTGGGGACACTTCTGCTTTCCACGGGGGCAGCTGAGTCACAAAGCACCGGCTGGCAACAGCCCCATGGCTTGTGCCAGCCCCCCGAGAGGAGCCGGGAGCCAGTCCAGAGTGGGGGGACGTGGGGGACACGGGGGGAGAGGGATGAGGAGCCAGGGTGCCACCAGCTCACCCTGCTCTGGCCCACGGCCACATGTCCCGGCTGTGCCACGCAATGATGGGGCGGCAGCAGCCCCACTGCCAGCCCCACGGCATCCCACGCGTGGTCTCCCTCTCCCGGCACAATGTCCCCTTGTTGGAGGGCTGTGGCCGGTGGCTGCCAAGGCCACTGCCCGCTGGTGGTCACCACTGCCCGCTGGTGGTCACCACTGCCCGTGCCGGCGCGGCCGCTCCCGCCGCTGCCCCGCTCACATTCCTGGGACCGGCCCCGGCCTGCCCGCCAGATCCCCTGGGGAGATCACAGAGCCCGGCCCCATGCCACTATGGGGCTGCCCCACAGCCCCTGAGACCACCAGGAAGGCAATGCCACCGGCAGCCCTTTCACAGCCCGGTGTCCCCATCCCGGCAATGCCACCGTGTCCCCACCGGCACCACGGAGCCAGGAGCCCGCTAAGGGGGGCGGGGGGAGCCCTGTGCCACGGGCAGCACTGTGTCCCCTCACACCGTGTCACCGGGGATGGGGACAGGGGGAGCATGGCAGTGATGGGAGCAGGTGCCCATGGCGGGATGGGGACACAGACACACATGGACACACGTGTCACATATGTCTGTGCCCACAGCCAGAGGCGAGGCTGGAGGTGACCACGGTGCCACATCTGGTGACACCAAGGCGACAGGGACAGCAGCCAGGGGGTGAGGGACCCCATCCAAATCCCCTCCACCCCACAGCCCAGGGATGGGGACAGCTGCCCCGGGGGGGTCTGTGCCCCCCAGGCCTGTCCCCCTGCTCCCTGGAGCCATCCCCGGGCTCCTACACGGGGCTGGGGACACTGGCAGGGGCCACCTGCCCCCGGCCCAGGGGGTCTCAAACACAGCCACCCCTAAAACTGCACAGGGTCCCATGGTACAGCTGCCCCCGGGAGACCCCCGGGATGCCCACCCGGAGAGTGGGAGGCCCCCCATGGCCGCTGGGATGGGATAACAGCAACACCACCGCTCCCACCCCAGCAGAAACGCTGAAACTTCAGAAACCGACACCAAAAATATTCACACACAACCCCCCCCCCTGCACCCTCCACCCCACGACCTCCAAACCGCCAGATCCTTCGGGTGAATCACGGCTCCGCACCCACCCCCACGGACGGGTCCCGGGTGGAGGGGGGGGGAGTAGCAGCTGCCCTGGGGACCCTGGGCCACCCCCCCCCACCACCCCAGGTCAGCAGGACCCCCCGAGTGGCACCAGACACCCTCCCCCAAGTGGAACAGAACCCCCTGAGTGGCACTAGAGTTCCCCCAAAGTGGCACCAGACCCTCCATGCAGCACCAGGCACCCCGACAGGCAGTGGACCCCCTGAGTGGCACAGGACACCCCCCCCCAGGTGGCACCAATCCTCCTCAAGTGGTACAGGACACCCTGAGTGGAACCAGACACCCACAAGTGGCACCAATCCCCCTCGAGTGGCACTGGACCTGCTCCAAGTGGCACTGAAACCTCCAAGTGGCACCAGACACACACCCCCCCCCCGCCTCTAAGTAGCACAGGACCCCCTCGAGTGGCACCAGACCCCCTGATAGCACTGATCCCTCCCTTAGTGGCACCAACCCCCCTAGTGGCACTGCATCCCTCCCCCCCCCCCCCTCCCCAAGACCCCCTGAGTGGCACGGGACCCGCCCAAGTAGCACAAGAGCCCCTCGAGTGGCACCGGACCCCCCCCTGGTGGCACCAATCCCCTTAGAGTGGCACAGGACCCCCTCGAGTGTCCTCTGCCCCCCCAGCCGCCTGTTCCCCCCCCGGTCCCGGGTCTGTCCCCGTGCCAGGCTCTGCCCTGTGCCACCCCGGGGACCGACCCTTGGTCCCTGGCAGCTGCCACCCCCCCCCTCCCCGCCACCTCCCCGGGCTCTGCCCCACTCACCCCATGTCCCGACACTGCCCTCTGTGTCCCCGGGGACCCCCTCCTCCCGCCCTGTGGGTCTGGGGGCTGCCGCGCTCTGCCCCGCCGTGCCGGGGGCTGCCGGGCGCCGGGCGCTTTTTATACCGGGGAGAAGGGGAAGGGAAAAAAAACACTGAAAATAATAATAAAAAAAAAACAACCCGATGATCGGAGGGCCGGCGGCGGGAGGCTTTGTTTCGGCAAGCCCGGCACCAGGCCATGGCATCCAAACACCGCGGCCCTGCCAAGTCCGGGGGGGCTCCTGGGGCAGCCCCACCTCTGGGCAGCGGGGCGGGCACCCGCCGGGCCACCCCCCCCGGGGGACAGGAGAAGACACACAGCACTTCCCCGTGGGTGGGGGGCTTCGGTGGGGCAGAGCGAGGGGGGGCTCTGTGTGTGTGTGTGTGTGTGTGTGTGTGTGTGTGTGTGTGTGTGTGTGTCCCCTTGGCGCCCCTGGTGTCCCCGGGCTGCCAGCCCGGTCCCTGCGGCCACCGCTAATGACAGGGCTGGGGCTGCGCCACGACCCCCTCCCCACCGCAACCCACAGCTCGGCAGAGCCCACCCACCCCTCCCTTTACCGGGGTTGGGGGGAGTCAGCCCCTCCCCACCCACCGGACCTGCTTCTCACCCTCCCTCCCATCGCTGACATCTCAGGGACTCCTGGAGGGGCGGGGGGGAGCCCAGGGGGTTACACGCCGGGCCCCGGAAAGGCGGGTGGGGGGCTCTGGGAAAAGGGGCCACGATGCTGAGACCCCCGGCTCCCTCCAACGGGATGGAAGCAGCACCCCCGCCGCTGGCATCCCCCGAAGACTCCCTAGGATCCCCCTTCTAACACCTCAGACCCCCTCTGGACCCCCCAGAAGTCCCCTGCAAACCGTTCAGAGCCCCCCGCGACGCTCCCGGACTCCCCTGCAACCATCAGGGCTCAGAACTCCCCCAGACTTCCCCCAGAACTCCCCTGGGACTCTTCCGGACCCCTCTCTCCCCCCCCGGTTCCCCTAGGAGATCCCCCCGGGGTGTCAACTGACCCACGGCTCCCCCGGGGTATCACACCTACAGACGGGGATGGGGAGGACCCTCCTGCCACCCCTCCCTTGTCCCCAACACTGCCATCCCCCCCTCCCCTTGTCCCCAGCGTCTCCAGCGGTGCCGGGGGGCGCGGGGGGGGGATGGATCTGGAGCCGCCGGTGCCATTAGGGCGATCACATCCCGGCAGCCGCTTGAAGCCGTGCAGCGACCCCGAAGGACACGGCAGCGGGAGCGGGGAGAGGACCCCAGGGGACGGCCACCAGCGGCCCGTGGGAGCTCCACGAGCGGGGCTGGACCCGTGCCCGGCCCTTGCTCAACCACCACCCCTGGCAAAGGTTTCGCAAGCCGAGGGGGGGGGGGACGGGGGGGGAACTCACACCGCACATGGCGGCCAAATGCCAGCGCCGCGTGCCGTGCGGGGACCCCTCCACCCTGTTCCCTGGGGACGCCGTTGCTCCTTGGGGACCCTCCCCCACGTTCCTTGAGGACCCCCCACTCCCGGTCCTTGGGGACCTCCTCCTGGTGTGCCAGCACCATGTTGTGTCCTCACCTGCCGAGGGGTCTCCGGGGAGCTCAGGAGCTGGGCAGGAAGGGCATGGAACAGCCTCACCTCGCTGGGGAAATAAAATAATTAATAATAATAATAAAGATGAGGAAGGTTGGAAAGGGGTGTGTGTGTGTGAGGGAGGGGGGGGTGAGCCCAGGGCGGGGGTGGAACCGGTGCCCCGAGAGCCGGATCCGGCGCGGGAACGGAGCCAGAACCAGGCTGGAGACTGGAGCCGGCCCGGGGGCAGTGGTGGGAGGGGGCCAAGGTGCGAGGTCCCGGGGGAGCTAGGGGTGGAATGGGGGGAGAGGGGGATGGTGGTGGGGGTCCAGAAGGAGTCAGAAGCGGTCTTGAGGGGATCCTAAGGAGGTCTAAGGGGTCCTGAGAGGACCCGGAAGGGTCCCAGAGGTGTTCTGAGGGGTCCGAGGAGCTCTGAAGGAGCCCAGAGGGGTCCTGAGGGAGTTCGGGGAGGGGGGATCGCAGGGGACGTCTGGGAGGTCTGGAAGTAGCATGTGATGTCCGGAGGGGGGTCCGGAGGGGGGTCATGGGCGGGTCCAGAGGGGCTTCCCGGAGAGTCCTGGGGGCTCGGGAGAGGTGTGAGGTGGCCCGGGTGGTCCCGGTGGGTGGATCCTCGGGGGTCCCGGAGGGCTGCCAGGGGCCAGGGTGCTGCTTCCTCCCTTTGGAGGGACACGGGGGTCCCAGGATGGTGTTTCCCCCGTTTCCCGGAGCCCCCCGCTCGCCTCTCCGGGACCCGGCGTGCGACCCCCCGAGTTCCCCCCCGTCCCACCGGGGGTACCCGAGGTGTCAGCGGGAGGAAGGGAGGAAGCGGGGCCGGGCCGGGACTCGGTGCCCCGGGAGGAGCCGCCGGGTGGGTGCAGCGCCCCGGGGTCCCAGCCCGGGGCAAGAGGGGGGAGCCGGAACCGGGAGCACCAACGGGGCACGGCGGGGAGGGAGCGGGGGAAAGCCCCGGCGGGGCATGGGCGGCATCGGGACGGGACCGAGACAGCACCGGGTCAGCACTGGGACGGCACCGGCCGCACCCCCCAGCCCCGCCGCCTCCAGCGGGCGCCAGCGCGGCACCGTCTCCCGCCGCCGCCCCCGCCCCGCCGCTTACCGGAGGGTCCCGCCGCGCCGGGCGGGTCTGCGCGGCCCCGCGGGGAGGAGCGGAGGCAGCGGGAGCGCGCCGGGGCGGGGCACCGGGCGGGACCGCACCTCTCCTGGTACTGGTACTGGTACTGGTACCGGTACCGGCACCGGCACCGGCACCGGCGCCGCCACCCTTTCCGCAGCCGCCCGCGGGGGAATCCCCGTCCCGGTGCCGCGAGTTGCAGGGTGAGAGGGGCGGAGACGGGGATCGAACCCGGAACCTATGGGGTGCGGGGAGGCGGGGGGGTGGTGCGGGGAGGCGGGGGCGGGGCCAGCCCCGGGGGTGTGGCGGAAGCGGGGCGGTGCGGGGCGGCGCGGGGGCTGCCGGGAGGGGTGGCGGAAGCGGCGGGGGCGGGCGGGGCCGCGGGGGCTGCTGGGAGGGGTGGCGGGACGGGGCGGGGGGCGGCGGGGCCGGGAACGGGACCGGGACGGGGACCGGGACCGGGATCGGGATCGGGATCGGGATCGGGATCGGGATCGGGATCGGGATCGGGATCGGGACCGGAGCGATGCAGAAATACGAGAAGCTGGAGAAGATCGGGGAAGGTGCGGGGGGGAGGTGAGGGGCAGTGTGGGGCCGTGCGGGCGGGGGGTGCCGGTGCGGGGGCGGGTCCCGGTGCCGGTACCAGTAGCGGTTCCTCGGTGACTCGGTGCGGCGGTGCCCGGTTCCCTGCAGGCACCTACGGGACCGTGTTCAAGGCCAAGAACCGGGAGACGCACGAGATCGTGGCGCTGAAGCGGGTCCGGCTGGACGATGATGACGAGGTGAGGGGGGGCTGGGGGGGACAGGGCCGGTACCGGCTCCGGTGCCGGGTCCCCGCGAGCACACCTCCCCGTGACCCCCCCTCTCCCGCAGGGGGTGCCCAGCTCGGCGCTGCGGGAGATCTGCCTGCTGAAGGAGCTGAAGCACAAGAACATCGTCAGGCAAGGGGGGGGGGCGGGGGGCTGCACCCCCTCCGGGGGTCCCCGGGGAAGCGGGGCGGGGGCTGAGGGGTCCCGGTCTCCCCCCTGCAGACTGCACGATGTCCTGCACAGCGACAAGAAGCTGACCCTGGTCTTCGAGTTCTGCGACCAGGTGAGAACCGGTACCGGGGGGCACTGCCCCCCAACCTCCGGACCCCCCCCCCCTCTCCCACCCCCTCACTGCCCCCTCCCGCTGTTCGCCCCCCCAGGACCTGAAGAAATACTTCGATAGCTGCAATGGGGACCTGGACCCCGAGATCGTCAAGGTGAAGAGGGGTTGGGTGGGGGTCCCCGGGGTTGGCCCCAGGTGTCCCCGGTGGGGCAGGGGCTGATGTGTCCCCCCCCCGCCTCCCGCAGTCGTTCATGTTCCAGCTGCTGAAGGGTCTCGCCTTCTGCCACAGCCGCAACGTCCTACACCGGGACCTCAAACCCCAGAACCTGCTCATCAACCGGGTGGGACACCGGGAGGGGGGACACCGGGAGGGGGGACACCGGGAGGGGAACACCGGGAGGGGGGGACATCGGGAGTGGTGTGGGCCAGGTGTGGGGTGACATCAGGAGTGGGGCGACACTGGGAGCAGGGTGACACCAGAACAGGGTGACACCAGAAGGGGAGTGACACTGGAAGTGGAGTGACACTGGGAACGGGGACACCAGGACTGGGCTGACTCCAGCAGCAGGGTGACACTGGAGAGTGGGGGACATTGGCAGGGGGTGAGAATGGGAGTGGAGGGACACCTGGAGGGGGGACACCAGGAATAGGGTGATGCTGGGAGTGGGTGACACTGGTATTGGGGTGACACTGGGAACAGGGAGACATTGGGATTGTGTGACATTGGGACCAGGAGTGAGGTGACACTGGGACTGGGGTGACACCAGGAGTGGGGTCACAGTGGAAGTGGGGTGACAGGGGGTGCAGTGTGACACTGGAAGTGGGGTGACACCAGGAGCAGTGTGACGCGGGGACTGGGGTGACAGGGGGAACAGGGTGAAAAGGGTGACATGGGGAGTGGGGTGACAAGGGTGACACTGGGAGCAGGAGGTCCCCATTGGTGTCTCCATCTCTTGCGGGTGCCCCCGGTGGGTGGGAGGGGAGGGCCCGGAGCACGGGGGCTGCCACTGCCGCGGGGGTGTCGGGGGCGGTGCCGCAGTGTCCCCAGTGTCCCCTGACCCCGGGTGTCCCCCAGAACGGGGAGCTGAAGCTGGCGGATTTCGGGCTGGCCCGCGCCTTCGGCATCCCCGTGCGCTGCTACTCGGCCGAGGTGAGGTGGGGGTCCCAGGGGGGCGGGGGTCCCGGGGGGGGTCCGCCTGTCACTGAGCCCCCTGATGTCCCCTGGCAGGTGGTGACACTGTGGTACCGCCCCCCCGACGTGCTGTTTGGGGCCAAACTGTACTCCACCTCCATCGACATGTGGTCAGCAGGGTGCATCTTCGCAGGTGGGGGGCGATGGGGGGCGATGGGGGGGGCGATAGGAGGTGATAGGGGGGACGGCAGGGGGGGCCATAGGGGCTGTGATGGGGCTGCGATGAGGGGGTGCAGTGGGGGGGTGGAAAGGGGCTACGATATGGGGGCTGCAAAAGGGGGGTGCTATAGAGCGGGTACAATGAGGGGGCTGCGATTGGGGGGGTGCAAGGGAAGGGCTGTGACATGGGGGGCTGTGGTGCTCGGGTGGGGGGCTTGCTGGCTGGGGGGGCTGTAGTGCCAGGGTCTCCTCCCCCCAGAGCTGGCCAATGCGGGGCGGCCGCTGTTCCCGGGGAACGACGTGGACGATCAGCTCAAGAGGATTTTCCGATATCCTTGGGGTGCTGCGGGGGGGACTCCGGGGGGACCTCTGCCCGAGGCAGGGGACACACAGGGACACGCAGGACCCTCCCGTGGTTGTCCTTGACTGCTGCTGTCCCCACGCTGCTGGGCACCCCCACAGAGGAGCAGTGGCCAGCCATGGCCAAGCTGCCCGATTACAAGGTGAGGGGGGGTCCGGGGAAGGATGGGGGGGTCCGGGGGGTCCCGTGCTGACCTCTCTGTCCCCAGCCCTACCCCATGTACCCCGCCACCACCTCCTTGGTCAACGTGGTGCCCAAGCTGAATGCCACTGGCAGGGATCTGCTGCAGGTGAGACCCAGCACTGGGACCTGTCCTTGTGTCCCCTCACCCTGTCCCCTCACCGACGGGTCCCCCCTGACAGTGTCACCCCATGTGTCCCCTGCCCCTGTGTTCCCCTGTCCCCTCTTCCTCTGTTACACCCTGTCCCTCACCCCTGTCCCTGTGTCCCCCCAGCCCCGTGTCCCCCTGTCCCCACCTCTCCCTGTCACTGTGTCACTCCTGCTCCCGTGTCCCCCCCCAGCCCATATCTCCCCCAGTCAGTGTTCCCCAGCCTGGGCACAGCCTTTTCCCTTCTGGGGGTGGGCGCCCACTCCCCGCACCACTCTTGGGGGGCTGTGGGGTGGTGTTGGAGCCCCCAGGCCCTCAGCCCCCTACCCCCCAGAACCTGCTGAAGTGCAACCCCGTGCAGCGGATCTCGGCAGAGGAAGCCCTGCAGCACCCCTACTTCACCGACTTCTGCCCCCCCTAAGCCCCCCCCCAGCTCTGGGAGGCAAGGGGCAGCCCCCCCCCAGCGCAGCCCCCCACCCCTCCTATTTATTAGGTTTTTAACCCAATGCTCTGCCCTGTCTGGGGGGGGAGGGGAGGGCTGGTGTGACCCCCCCTATGTCCCCAAACCCCCCCCTGCGGTGGGGCTGGGGCTGCCCTGGGGGGCAGTTGTGACCCCGCAGAGCCCCCCCAAGGCCACGAGGCTGGTGGAGGGGCAGAACCCTCCGGGACCAGGCAGGACCCCCCCACTCCTCTCTGTGCTCCCCCCAGCCCCTTCCCTGCCAGGGCAGGGGGGTCCGGGGGGAGGGTCCGGGGGGGCACCCCATTTCTTTTCTACTGTGCTGCTGTATGTGCGTGTTTATTACCTCCATAAAGAGCTTCCCCCCTCCCCAGCATTGCCTCCTCCTTCCTGAGGGGTACTGGGACCCCTGCCCACCCCCCCGGGCTCCCCTATCAGCACAGGAACCGGGGCCGGGGCTCATTTTTATTGGGGTGGGGGGTCTGCAGCAAGCGGGGACCACATGTACAGCTGGGGGGGGCACAAGCAGCTCATGCAGGTACAGGGGAGCAGAGTGGGGGGGGTCCTGCCACCCCCAGCCCCCCCCAAAAAAAAACCCCGAGGGGGGATGTCTCAGAGTGGGGCACCTGGGCACCCAATGCCAGCCCTGCAGGGGGTACCCGAGGACCATTGCCCCCCAGCCCCAGCCCAGCTGGGGGTCTCGGGGTGGGGGGGGGGCCCTCAGCAGAGCCCCCCGGGGGCTTCTAGAGCCGGGTGACAAGGTAACAGGTCCGGGGAGAGGCTGAGCACGTCCTGGTGGCAGCACGAGGGGTGATGGGGACTCTGGGGGGACACACAGGGTGGTCGCCGGGGAGGCCTCCTCCACTGCACCCACCATCCTTGTCCTCCCCCACCAATTTGTCCCCGTGGCCCCCAACCCAAAAACCCCCCCATATCTCCCCTCTGGGGACCCCACAGCACTCTGGGGGGAGGATGTGTGTGTGGGGTCCTGGGTCGGGGAGGGGTGAGGTATGAGGATGTGGGGGGGGGGGGCGATGATGCCAAGAAAAGTCTGAGATGGGGGGGAAAAGGGGTGCAGACCCCAGGGGACCACCCGTGGAGGAATTGGGCAGGGGAGGCCTGTCTGGGGGGGGTCGCAGTTGTGGCTGTGTCCTCACTGCAGGACCCCTGGGGGAGAGCACCCAGAGGTGTGCAAATGCTGGGGTGGGGGTTCTGGGTGCCCCCCCCCCCCCCCAAAAAAGGCCCCAGAGTCTGTACCTGGGCCCTGGAGGGATGGTGGTCCCTGCTGGGTGCTCCTGGACAGACAGACAGAGCAGCAGATGGGTGGGATGAGGAGCAAGACCCTCCCCACCCTTTGCCAGGGGAGGGGGCAGGTAGGCTGCAAACCCAGGGAGGTGGAATTTGGGGAGGGGGTGTTACCATGGTGCTGCTGTCTCTCCGGGGGGGTCTTTTCTTCTCCTTGTAGAAGCTGAGGAGTTTGTCCCGAAATACCTGGGGGGAGGGGGAGAGGGGTTAGAGACCCCCCCAGCACAAAGGGGAGGGGGCATTAGGGGGGCTATTGGGGTGGGGGTCTCACCTCATACAGGTAGTCGATGATCTCCAGGATGGTGAGGAGGCTGGCACCCATGAAGAGCCCCATCTGTCCCCCGATGTCACCTGGGTGGGAGAAAGGCAGCGGAGGCATTAGGGTGGGTGAGGGGTGCTGTGTGTGTGTCCCCCCCATCAGGACTCCCCCCAGACTCACCCAGCAGCCCCGCCACCTCATAGGCTGCTTTCTGCTCAATGGTCTCGTAATTCAGGGCCTCAAAGAAGATGTCCAGGACCAGGACATTGTCCCTGGGGAGGGGACAGGGGTTGGATGGAGGTCAGGCGGAGTGGACAGCTTGGGGACAGGGGGTCTGGGGGGACTGCGGTGGGACAGGGAAAGGGGAGGGGGTGGCACAAGGATGTTCATGAGTTCACCAAGGCCAAGTGCAAGGTTCTGCAGCTGTCTGGAGGCAATCCCATGAATGGATGGAGGTTGGGAGGAGGAAGGATTGGGGGGGCAGCCCTGAGGAGAAGGACTTGGGGGTGATGGAGCAGGAGCTCAACGTGAGCCCTGAGTGTGTGCTGGGAGCCCAGAAACCAACCAGGTCCTGGGGACATCCCTGCAGTGTGAGCAGCAGGGCCAGGGAGGGGATTGTCCCCCTCTGCTCTCCTCCCCTCTGGGGAGACCCCCCTGGGGTAAAGCTGTGTCCAGCTCTGGGGTCCCCAGCAGCAGAAGGAGACGGAGCTGTTGGAGCCAGTGCAGAGGAGGCCCTGGAGCTGCTGGGAGGGCTGGAGCAGCTCTGCTCTGGAGCCAGGCTGAGAGAGTTGGGGGTGTTGAGGCTGGAGAAGAGAAGGCTGCAATGGGGAGACCTTAGAGCACCTTCCAGTGCCTGAAGGGGCTCCAGGAAAGCTGGGGAGGGACTTGGGACAAGGGCCTGGAGGGCTGGGAGCCTGGAGGGGGAAGGGTTTCCAGCTGGGAGAGGGGAGATGGAGAGGAGAGCTTGGGCAGGGAGGGAGAAATTCTTTGGTTGGACTTGGGGAGGGTGCTGAGCCCCTGGTTGCCCAGGTTGCCCAAGGAAGCTGTGGCTGCCCCATCCCTGGCAGTGTTGAAGGTTGGATGGGGCTTGGAGCCCCCTGGGCTGGGGGAGGGGTCCCTGACCATGGCAGGGGACAGAATGAGATCATCTGAAGGTCATTCCATGAGCCCCTGCTGTGCCATGCCATGTCACCCGATGCCATGCCGTGCCATGCAGTGCCATGCAGTGCCATGCCGTGCCATGCAGTGCCATGCAGTGCCATGCCGTGCCATGCAGTGCCATGCAGTGCCGTGCAGTGCCATGCCGTGCCATGCAGTGCCATGCAGTGCCATGCCGTGCCATGCAGTGTCCCGCTGGCGGTGCCGGGTTCCTCACGCGATGTACTGCTGGGTCCGGTTGAACCTGCGGGCCAGGTGCCGGCTGGCGGCCCGGCTGGGGATGGGCAGCACCGACAGCTCCTTCCCATAGCGCACGGTGGCACAGGGAGTGCGGCAGGAGCAGAACTGACTGTCCCGCTTCACCAGGAAGTCTGCGGGGACAGCGACCACGGGGACTGCGGGGACCGCGGGGACACCATGGGACCACCACGGAGACCATGGGGACAATGGGGACAGCAAGGACCGCAGAGACCACAGGGATCACGAGGACTGTGGGGACAGTGTGTCCAGGACCCCCACCCACAATGGAGATGGGGCAGCCCCGAGGACAGAGCTGGGTGGTGGCAGGTGGTGGTGGCACAGGACACCCGTGGTGTCACCATTGCTGTTGGCAGCACCCTGGGGCTTGGCCCCACGTCTCTGAGGGCTGCAGAGGCGGTGGTCATCTGTCCCCACAGGACATGGGGACACTGGGGCTGTGCTCACAGTGAGGGAGATGGGGGGAGGAGGGGATGAGGGGTGCTGGGGACAAGTCTGGGGGTGTCCAGGAATGGTGGCCCCCCGAGTGAGCCCCTGGGCTGGGGACACCAAAGCAGTGGGGCTGCGGTAGCCAAGGTGGTGGCCACGATGGGGACTTTGATGGCCATGGCAGTAGCTGTGGCCATGGTGGGGGCCATGGTGGTGACTGCGGTGGCCGTGTGGGTGGGCATGGTGGCCAAGCTGGGGGCTGTGGTGGCCACACTGACTCCCAGTACCTACCCAGGGCAGGGTCTGCACACTCTTTGTACTGCTCCGGGGTGCAGATGTCGGCACTGCCTGGGGGGGAGGAGGGTTGGGGTCAGGAGGGTCTCCCCCTCCCCATCCTCAGAATCATAGCCCTCTGTCTAGCCCCTCCCCAGCCCCTCCTCTGCTCCCCCCGCAACTCCTGCCCCCCGCAGCCCCCCGCAGCCTCCCCCAGCCCCCCGCAACCCCCGCCCCCAGCCCCGCAGCCCCTCCCCATCCCCCCGCAGCCCCCCATGCCCTCACCCGGCATGTGCACCATGCGGCAGGCGCAGTTCTGGGTCAGGTACCGGCTCTCGCAGTCCAGGCGGCACCCGGGGATGGTGTAGGTGGGGAAGGAGCCGGCGGCCCCGGGGGAGGCCTGGCAGTCCCCCCAGGGGGGGGGCAGGTACAGCAGCTGCGGCCACCGGGGGAGGACAACGCCGTGTCCCCAACACCGACAGTGTCCCGGCCATCCCCGTCGTCCCCACCCCATGCCACCCACCCCCCGGCCCACCCTGGTGCCCGGCCCCTCGGGCAGAGTTCATTCCCAGTGCCCCCATCCCGTGCCGTCTGCCCCCCAGGGACCCTTGAGACCCCCAGAGCCCCCTCCCCAGGGCCCCCCAGAGCTGGGGATCACACCACTCCGGAGACCCCCTGCCCCTCCCCTCCGGGCACAGGGACAGGGCTGGTGTCACCTGCCCCCAGCACAGCGGCAGGAGGGACAGGGACAGCGGGGGGACAGATGGGGACAGATGTCAGCAGGGACCGCCGGGGTGGCGAGGGTCTTGTCACCCAGGGCCACCTTTCTGCCACCACCACGCTCCGTCTGCCGGTGACACACGGTGACATCCACTCGAGGCACTAAATTTAGGTGGTCCCCGCCTGCCACGAGGGTCTGTTCAGCGCAGGGGGGTCAGTTCTGGGGGGGTCACCAATCCTGGGAGCTGGGGCCACGCAGTGGGGCTGCCCCAGCCCGGGGGTCCCCACTGTACCGTGCAGGGGAGCCCCAGGGGGGATGGTCAGGGCTATGTCGGGTCCCCAGAAGGGCTGTCCCCCCCCCCGGGGGCTGGGTACCCGCTGCTGCTGGCAGGAGACGAGGGTCTGGAAGCCGGGGGCTGCCCCGAAGCCCTGCTGGTCGATGGCGGGGGGCTCATCCTGGCTGTGGATCTGCACCCGCACCCCTGCCTCCAGAGAGGTCTCGGCTGCAAGGCAGCGAGGGGCGGGGGTCAAGGGGGGTCCATGCGGGGTGTGGGGTGGGGTGTGTGGTGGGGGTCCCTCACCCGTGTCCCCCCAGACGGGCAGGTACTCATCCTGCTGCACGTCGAGCATCAGCTCCAGGCCGTGGCCCTGGCCCCCCCGGTGGGTGCTCAGCACCGGCCGGCCCGGCCCCCCCGCATTGAACGTGTAGCACTTGCCCAGGCGGGTGAAGATCTGGAGGGGGACAGAGGGCAGGACCCCCAGTGAGCACCCCGGGGCAGGGGGACACGGGGCAGGACCCCCCATGACTACTCTAAGGGGGAGGGGGACCTTTAGCATCACCCTGGGATCTGGAAGCCTGCCCTGTGCCAGGGGCCCCCAGGGACCCCCAGGGACCCCCAAGCCCTCAGAGATCCTCAGAGCCCCCAAGGACACCCAGGGACCCCAGGGGTCTTCAGAGCCCCCAGGGACTCCTGAGACCTTGGAGCCCCCAGAGACCACTGAGCCCCCAGTGACCCCGCAACCCCCAGAGCTCCCAGGGACCCCCAGGAACCCCTGAGACCTTGAACCCCCGAGGGACCCTCGGAACCCTGAGAGGCCCCCAGGGACCAGCACCCAGAGGTAGGGACCCTCCTGGGAGCCCCCACTGTAACCCTGAGCTGCATAACCCCCACTCCCCAGCCCCTCAAGCCCCTTCCCCACTGCTGTAGCTCTTCCCACCCTGTGGCCAAGACCCTCCCCAGGCCCCAGAGTGGTCGCCCCCCAGGGCAGACCCTATCCCATGTGTATCCGCCCCCCCCTGGAGGGGCTGCAGTTACAGCCCCCTCTATCCCGTCACTGCCCCATGGCTGGGGATGTTAGCGTGGGGGGGGCATAACTGCCCCATGGGGTCAGGGACTCCTGCCATGGCGTTGTCGTCCCTGCCCACCCCACCAGAGGGTTGGGGGTGGGGGTGTGAAGTGAGAGGGGGGAGCTGCCATGGCAACGGGCTGTTCCCAAAAATGGGGACCCATTGCCATGGCAACGTGCTGCCCAAGGAGGAAGGGGGGGCGGCTTCCATGGCAACGGCTGCCCGGCACAGGGATGGTGGGGGGGGACAGACAAGGATGGGGACAAGGACAGGGACACAGCCCCAGTATTGCCAGGACCCCTGGATCCCACACTCAGGGTGACCCCCCCCCAGGCCCTCATACCAGGACACCCCCCAGCCCCTCACCCTGGGGTCCCTCGGCCCTGCCAGCCCCAGGAGGGGACATCTGGGGGACACAGCCCCAGCCCAGGCTGTCCCTAACTTTGGGCACCCCCAGAAACCCCCGGGATGGGGCTGGGATGAGGCTTGGGGTCCCGGCCCTACCACTGCCACTGGGGCATGGCGCTGGGAGGCCCAGGGCAGAGGCTCCTAATCTGGGGCTAAATCCGGATTATTCTCATCATCATTATTAGCTCCAGACTTTCAAAGTCACAGCGGACACAGCTGGAGGCAGAGCTGGGGCAGGGCAGGGTGGTCCCAGGGGCCTGGGGCAGGGTGGTCCCTGGGGACTGAGCAAGGGGGTCCCTGGGGTCTGGGGCAGGGAGGGACTGGAGCAGGGGGGGTCTTAAGGGACTGGGACACACGTGGCAGAACTCAACACTCCTGGTGGCTTCCCGAGCATGGTGGCACACGTGTGTCCCCCAAGGCCCTCTGGGACCCTCATCAAGGGGACAAAGATGGGCACCCATGTGCAGCAGAGGGGTGACAGCCTTCAGGTGGCTTCCAGCTGAGCCTTCCCCGCAAAAATCAATCTCAGGCACTAATTAAGCTCGCAGTGATTGCTGTGTCCGTGGGGAGGCTGAGCCCATGGGGACAGCAACGGGGACAGAGTGGGGCCACAAGTGGTGGGCATTGGCCATTCCCTGGGCCCCAGGAGTATGGGGGGATGCTGGGGGGATGCTGGGGGGGGACCCCCGCCCGTGCCGTGGGAGCCTGTGGGCAAACACAGCCCTGGGGGAGGGGGGCCCGGGGGGAGTCCTGCACCGGTACCCTGGGGCAGTGGGGCTGTGGCTGCATCCATGAGCATCCCAGGGGTCCCATACCGAGGGGCTCCGCACTCCCGGGGGTCCCGCACCCCTGAGCATGCCACACCCCGGGGGTCCCGCACCCCCGAGGATCCCCATCCCCTGGGGGTCCCGCACCCCTGTGGGCTGGGGCTGCCTCCTGGGTGCCACAGCCCCCCCTTGCACATCAGTTCCCGACCCCCGCAGCCGCTGGTGGCGGGGTGGGTGCCCCGGGCCGCCCCCTCCCCTCTCACCACGGCGAAGTCCCGGGCGGTGCAGTCGGTGCCGCGGAAGGAGCAGTACAGCAGCATCTCCGCTAGGTCGTGGCCCGTCCGGTTGTAGAACTCGGCCATGCTGAAAGGTTTGGCCTTAAAGTCCCTGAAGTTGGCTTTGTCCCGCAGGGTGGCCAGGACGCGGGGCTCGGCCAGGGGGGGGTGGGTTTCCCGGACCCCCGCCCGCCCGTCCAGCAGGGCCAGCAGCTCCCCGGCGTGGAACAAATCGTTACGGGTCAGTTTGGAGAAGCGAAACTCGTTGAGGTTGCAGATGGTGATGGCCGGGAAGGTCAGGTTGGTGGCCGCCACCTCGTCCAGTTTGGTGACGTGGGGGTAGGTGAGGAAGTGGGCGACGCGCTGCGCGCAGACCCCCAACAGCAGCCCCAGAGAGCCCAAGAAGAAGCCCCCCCAGAGCCCCCGCCGCAGCCAGGCCCCCCCCTGGGTGAAGATGTGCCCGATGCCGTGCAGCGAGGAGCGGTGGGCGAAGCTCCGAAGCCGGGACCCCTCCGACGAGACCTCCCCCCCGACGCCCCCCCAGCTCGACCTCATCCTGAAGCCCCCCGCGCTCAGCCCCCCCGACCCCCCGCCTGAATCCCGCCCATGGCCCCGGGGGGCTCAGAGGGGACTGCGAGAAGGGGGATAGGCAGGGAAGAGGGGGCAAGGGGCAGGCAGGGCAGAACCGGAACCCCCCCGCGCTGCTGCCGCTGCGGAGACCCAAAACCCGACCCCCGACCCCCGCCCCGCTCCCGGTTCCGCTCCCGCCGCTCGGCGCAGCCGCTGCTGCTCTGCGGCCGCACCCCCCCCCCCCCCGCCCCCCCCTCTTCCCCCCGGTACCCGCCCCCCCCGGCTCCACCCTCCCCCGGAGAACGCGGAGTTCGCCGGGCTGGGGGGGGGGGGGGTTTCACCCCCGCGACCCCCGGGCAAGGACCCCCCCGCTGAGCCCGGGACTGAGCTGAGGGATATCACCCCCCCGAGCTGAAGAGCCGTGTCTGGCCGGAGCCCCCCCGGGAGCGTTGTGTACGGGGGGGGGCAGCTCCCTGCCGCAGGGTGGGCCCTGGGACCTCCCTCCCGCCCGGAGATTCAGCGCCAGCCCCGGTGGGGGCACGGAGCGGACTCCCCATCCCGGGAGGAGTCACACGGGGGTCCCCCCCCACCCCGGGGGTGATGCAGGGGACCCTGACCCCAGTTTCAGGGTGACATAAGGGATGTCCCACCCTGGGGAGCAATGCAGGGCTCTCCCACCCTGGGGGGGGGGGGAATACAGGGGTCCCCCATCTTGGAGGGTCACACGAGGGTCCCCCACCCTGAGGTGGGGGGGCGTAACACGGGGCTCTGTGTGCCCCCCCCCAGCAGAGCCCCACAGCCACCTTCCATCCCTGATTTATTGGGGAGCAGCCAGGGGTTGCCCCCACCCCCCTGGAGGTGCTCAGCTCCCATCTTGCTGCTGCCGTCGGATGAGCTCGGCGTAGAGACCCCCCCGCCGCACCAGCTCCTCGTGGGTCCCTGCCTGCGGGGACAGCGGTGTCACACAGGATGGGGACACCCACACTGGTGACACCCCCTGCCCACGTCCCCCTCCCAGCCAGCCCCCCCCACACCAGCTCTTCATGGGTCCCTGCCTGCAGGGACAATGGTGTCACCTCAGGGACACCCATATTTGGGGACATCCATGTTGGTAACACCCAGTTCTCACCAACACGGATGTCCCCTCCTGTCCTTCCACCCACCCTGGAAGGACACCAGCTCCTGCTGGGGCCCTGCCTGCAGACACAGCAGCGTCACCCCCCTGGGGACACCCCGGTGGTGACCCCCCCCGCTGACCTCGGCCACCCGTCCCCGTGCCAGCACCACGATGCAGTGGGCGCCCCGCACGGTGCTGAGGCGGTGGGCGATGACCAGGACGGTGCGGCCACGGCTGGCCCGGTCCAGAGCCTCCTGCACCACCCGCTCCGACTCCGCGTCCAGGGCGCTGGTGGCCTCGTCCAGGATGAGGATCTGGGGGTCCTTCAGCAGGGCCCGGGCGATGGCCACCCGCTGCTTCTGGCCCCCTGACAGTGCCACGCCACGCTCGCCTGCAGGGACAGCACGGGGGACGCTGGGGACACCAGGACCACCACCATGGTGACACCAGCACCACCATCAAGGTAATACCAGGACCACCACTGGGTGACACCAGGGCCACTGCCCAGGTGACAGGCACCAGGACCACCATCAGGGTGACACTGGAACCACAGCTGTGTGACACCAATCCCACCATCAGTGTGACACCAGGGTCACCACCTGGATGATAGATGCCATGACCACCGTCAGGGTGACACTGGAGCCACCATGAAGTGATGCCAGGGTGACAGTGGGACCACCACCAGGTGACACCAGGGTGACACTGGAACCATAGCTGGGTGACACTGGGACCACCACCAGGGTGACACTGGGGCTGCCACCAGGGTGATGCTGGAACCACCACGGGGTGACACCAGAGCCACCGCCTGGGGGACACTGGGGTCACCATGGGGTGACACAGGGACCACCATCGGATGACGTTGGGACCACTGTGGGGTGACACTGGGGCCGCTGCAGCTCCACCACACCCAGGTCCAGCACGAAGCCGGCACACACCCACCAGGATCTGGTAGCCCCCCACAGGGTGTGGTAGCCCCCCGGTGGCACCTACCCACCAGGGTGTGGTAGCCCTCAGGGAAGGCTCTGATGAAGCCGTCGGCGTTGGCCATCCGGGCCGCGCTCTCCACTTCGGCGTCGGAGGCCCCCGGGCACCCGAATCGGATGTTCTCCAGGATGGAGGTGCCGAACAGCACTGGTTCCTGCACACCCACCCGTGTGGGGGGGGGCCCGCAGTGACCCCTGGCAGCCCCCCCCCCCCCAGCCCCTCCCCAGCCCCCCAGCCCCCCGTCTCCCCTAGGCTGTTGAGGTCCCAGCAACCAGGAGGGGTCCAGACCCCCCACGCCCCCCCAGCAGCCCCCCAGGAGCCCCACACCCCCCCCCAGCAGCATCCCAGACCCCCAGCAGCCCCCCCCCAACCTCTCTCCCCACCTGGCTGATGAATCCCAGGACCCTGCCCCGCAGCCAGGAGGGGTCCAGCCCCGCGATGTCCCTCCCGTCCAGGGTGATGGTGCCACGGGTGGGCTCATAGAACCGCTCCAGCAGTGCCGCCACTGTCGACTTCCCTGGGGGGGCAGAACAGCCCTCAGACCACCGGGACCCCAACCCAACCCTGAACCCCAGCCCCTTATCTCTGGGACCCCCAACCCAACCCTGCCCACCGGCTCCCAGCTCCCTTGCCCACCCCCTGCCTCCCAGGACCTCCACCCAAGCCCTGACCTCCAACTCCCAAGCCCCTTGCCCACCCCCTGCCCCTCGGGACCCCTGCCCACTCTTTCCCCAGGTCTCCCAGCTCCCTGCCCCCCAGGACCCCTCCCCACCCCTTCCCCCAGCTCCTAGCCCCCAGGGACCAGCAAGGGGCTGAGTCAGTGCCCCCAGGGCTGGGACACCCCGGGCAGGGGGACCCCCACCCAAAGGGTGTGTGGGGTGGGCTGGGGGGTCTCCGGGTGTGGGGGAGTACCTTCCCCAGAGGGTCCCACGATGGCCACGGTCTTGCCGGGGGGCAGGGTGAGGCTGAAGTCCTGCAGGACGGGGTGCCCGGGCCGGGTGGGGTAGCTGTGGGGAGAGGGGAGGGGGCTGCATGAGGAGGGGGCCAGCACTGGGGGAGATGGGATCAGGGCCAAGGGGGGTGCCCAGGATGGGGGGGGAAGAGCTGTGGGGAGAGGGGCAGGGGGCTGGGAGAAGCAGAGAACATCCCCCAGCCGTCGAGAGTTCCTGGGGGGGTCTCACCTGAAGGAGACGTGGTTGAAGGAGACGTGGCCGAGCAGGGAGTGGGGGGGGATGGAGCCCCCTCCCCGCAGCCCCACGCTGGGCTCCAGACGCAGCAGCTCCAGGACGCGGGCGCCGGCGCTCAGACCCCGCACCACCTGCGGGGGGGAGGGAGACCCCAGCCCCTGGGACCCCCACAGCCTGCCCCCAGTACCTGATTCCCCAGGACCTGCCCCCCAGCTCAAAGACCCACAGCCCCTGCCCCCAGGGCTCCCATTCCCTGCTCCCCACAACCTGCATCCCCATCCCCTGGGACCCCAAGCTCCTGCTCCCCCACTCCCAGCCCCCCAGATACAGGACCCCCCAGCCGCCCCAGGACCCCCGCTCCCTGCCCCTCAGCTATAGGACCCCCAAGCCCCTGCCCCCCCAGCTATAGGACCCCCCATCCCATGCCCCCTGGATGCAGACCCCCCTCTACCTGCCCCATCAGGACGGAGATGCTGGCCATGGACCTGGGGGTGCAGAGGGGGGCTCAGAGCTGGGGCACACAGGAGGGGGGCGTGGGGGAAGGATGGGTGGGCTGGAGAGGTCTTGGGGGTATCTCGGGTGGGTTCTGACCTTTGGACTGTCTGTGAGGCCACCAAGAAGGACATGAGGTCCCCTGGCGAGAGCTGATCCCCGGCCATCAGGGACCCCCCCACGAAGATGGTCCCCAGGACGATGGCTGTGGGGAGGGGGCAGCTGTGAGACCCCCAGGGGGGTCTAACCCACAGAATCCCCTTGTTCTTGACCCACAGAAACCCCCTAGTCCTGCCCCAGGGATCCCCCTTGGTTCTGCCCCACAAAAAGCCCAGATCCCACCCCCCTGGGTCCTGCCCCAATGGCACTCTCTGGGTCTGCCCCATGGCACTGCCAAGTCCTGTACCACGGCCCCTCAGGTCACACCCCCTGACCCCCCATGTCCTGTCCCCCAGTCCCCCACTCCCTGTCCCCCAACCCCTGTATCCTGCCCCTCAGCCCATATCCTACCCCCTGCCCCCCCGTTCTCTGCCTTCCAGCCCCTGTTCCCTGCTCCCCACACCCTGATGTACTCTGCCATCCCATGTCCCCCCACCTTGTGTCCCCCCACCCCATGTCCCCCCACCCCGTGTCCCCCACCATTGAGGGCCAGGCTGGAGAGCCCCTGGAAGGCAGCGATGCCGAGCCCCAGACGCTCGCTCAGCAGCCCAGCTCGATCCACCTCGGTGCAGTACAGCCTGGGGGGCAGAGACCCTGACCCTGCAATGCAGCTCCCACCACCCCCAGACCCCCACCAACACCCCCAGTCCTCCTCTGCCATGTCCCGCCACCCCCGGGCCCCTCCACTGCTCCCAACCATCCCCCCCCCCCAATCACCCATCCCCCTGTTTCCCTGCCCCCATTGCTGTCCCCCAGACACCCCCCATCTCCCCCCAAAACCGCCAGCTCCCCACTGCCACCCCCCACTGCCTTCCCCCAGAAACAATCCCAGCACCCTCAGCCCCACATTGCTGTGCCCCAGACACCCCTCATCTGCCCCCCAGAGCCCCCATTGCCCCTCACCCCGCCTGCTGCTCCTCCATGGCGAAGGCTCTCACGGTCCGGACATTCCCCAGTGCCTCGTCAGCCACCCCGGTGGCCTTGGCCACCTGTGGGGACACGGGACATGCAGGGACACCCCCCACTCCACCCCCGGGGGGGTCCCTGAGGGGTTTTGGGGGGATTACCTTCTCCTGGGCCCTCTGGCAGACCCAGGAGGGTCTCGACGCCCACCAAGGTGGGGACAGGGGACGTGGATGGGGACCCCGCTGGGACACCACCCCTGGAGGATGCCTTGGGGGGGTCCCTGTGGGGTTTGGGGTGGGGGGTTACCTGTTCCTGTGCCTGCCGGGAGAGCCCACGCAGCCCGGAGCCCAGGAGGGTCCCGATGCCCACCAGGGTGGGCAGTGCCAGCACCAGCAGCCCCGTCAGCTTGGGGGACAGCAGGTACAGGGACACGAAGCCACCCAGCGTCTGGGTGCCACTGCGCAGGCCCTGGGGGAAGGGCAGGGTGGGTGGGGGTCCCGGGGGGTGTGTGGGGTGGTCCTGGTGCCGCCCACCCCGGCTCACCTGGGAGATGACAAGCTTGAAGGAGGACTTGAACTCCTGGACATCGGCCGTCAGCCGTGCCACCAGCTGCCCTGTCCGGGTGCCATCGAAGAAAGCCACGTCCTGCCTTCCAGGGGGGTGTGGGACCCTCAGCCCAGACACCCCCCCCTCCTGTCCCCAGCCTCATCACCCACCTCCCCCCAGCCCCCCCTCTTGCTGTCCCCCAGACCTCTCTGCATCCCCGTGCTCTGTCCCTGTCCCCCTGTGCCTCTCCCCCTGCCGTGCTCCTGTCACCCTTCCTCTCCTCCTGCCCTCTCTCCCTCTCCCCGTCCCCGTCCCTGTCCCCCTGTCCTCTCCCCGTGTCCCCCTACCTTCTCCCCGTCTGTCCCTTCTCTCTCACTCCTCCTCTTCCCCTGTCCCCATCCCTGTACCTCCATCTCCCTGCCCTCTCCCCCTGTCCCTCTAACCCTCTCCTCCTTCCCCCATCCCCTCTCTTCCTCTTCCCTTGTCCTTCTCCCCTCTCGCCCCATCCCCCTGCCCTCTCCCCATTGTCCCTTTCCCCCTGTCCCCATCACCTTGTCCTTCTTCCTCTGTCCCTCTCCCCCTGTCCTCCTCTCCCCCTCTCCCTGTACCCCTGTCACCCTGTCCCTCTCCCCGTCCCTGTACCCCTGTCACCCTGTCCCTCTCCTCCCATCCCCCTGTCCCTGTCCCTCTCCTCCCATCCTCCTGTCCCCCCGTCCCCCTGTCCCCCTGTTGTCCCCATGTTACCGCAGCAGGGACGCAAAGAGCTCCTTGCGCATGTTCCCCGCCAGCCGCTCTCCGGCCCGGGCCAGCAGCGCGATGTACCCGAAGGTCAGCAGCCCCTGGGGGAATGGTGGGGATGGAGGGGGCGGGAGGCAGCCCCGGGACCCCCCCGGCCCCGTCCCACCCCGGGGTGGGGGGCACTCACCTGCAGGCAGTGGAGCCCCAGCAGGCGCAGCGCCGGGAGGCGGACGGCGGCCACGTAGCGGGGAAAGAGACCCCCAGCACAGCCCGAGACCGCGTCCACCAACTGCCCCAGCACCACCGGAACACGGACCGAGACCAGAGCCGAGCACAGCGCCAGCTGCCCGTGGGGACACCCCTCAGGCACTGGGGACAGGGCAGGGGGACGGGGACAGGGCATGGGACTCGGGGGGCAAAGACAGGGGGACCGGGGACAGGGTGTGGTGACTGGGGAAGGGGAACAGGGGGACATGGACCATCACCAGGGTCATGGCCGGTACCGGCTGGGGACAGGGAACACGGGGTCACTGCACGGGGACAGGGGGTCAGGGGTTAGGGCCCAGGGACACGCAGGTGGTGACCAGGGCCATGGTCAGTGCCGGCTGGGGACAGAGATCAGGGCATGGGGACAGGGGGGTCATGGCTTGGGGATGGCAGGTGTGGGGACTGGAGGTGACACTCATGGGGACAGTGAGTGCCAGGGCATGGGGACACGGGGTGTCACAGGGGTGGGGACAAGGGTGCCACACCATGGGCACAAGGGGTGTCATGGCAGAGGGAGAGGCGGTGTCACAGGGGTGGTGGGTATCACATAGGGCACAGGGATGGGGTCGGTGTCATGGCATGAGGGTGGCACAGGGACAGCAGGGGGTGGCAGGGGGTGGCAGGGGGGTGACAGTGCCCCCCACTCACCAGCACAGCAGCCGAGAGTGCCAGGAGCTGTGGGCGCAGGAAGGTCCAGAAGAGCGGCCAGTCAAAGGGGGGCTCTGGGGAGGGCTGGGGGGGCTCAGAGGTCTCGGGGACCGGGACGGGGGACAGGGTGGCCTCCTGGCAGCGGGCGGCCAAGCCCACCCCCCCTATCAGGGCACAGCCGGCCAGGGGTCCGGCCAGGAGCAGGCAGAGCCGGGTTGGGGTGGGGGGACACGGGGGGCATCGGGGGGGGACGGCCAGCCTCGGGCGGATCCCCCCATACCTGAAACTGGGGAGAGGGTGAGCGGCGTGGGGTGCCCCAAGGGGACCCCGCGCCCACCCAGGGGACAGAGGTCACCCAGAGGGGGCTGTGTCGTGTATGTGTCCCCAGGCACAGTCCTGTCACCCGGGGACAGCCCCCCACCCCTCCCGGTGCTCCCGGAATCCCCCCCCAGCCGAACACCAGCACCCTCCCACCAATGGGGGTCCCACCACCCCCTCACCGATGCCAGCTCCCCCACCACAAGGTGCCCCGGTACCCCTCGGAACCCCCCGGAACCCCCCGGAACCGCCCACCGCACCCCTGGCCCCGGAGACCCCAGACCCCGGGCTCCCCAGGAGTTCAGGTCTCCTCCCCCCCAGAGCCCCCTCCTGCCTCCCCCGGTGGCACCCCCGGCCCGGTTCTCCCCGGTACCTGCACCCCGGGCCGGGGGAGCCCCGCAGAGCGAGAGGGACCGCACGGAACCGAGCCCCAAGGCCGAGCAACCGGAGCAGCGGTAGCGGCATGGCGGGAGGGGAGGGGAGGAACCGGGGCGGGACGGGGAGGAACCGGGGCGGGAGGAGGCGGGGACGATCGCGGATAGGCAGGGACAGGGGACAGGCAGGGACAGGCACGGGGCGGGAAGGGACAGAGGGGGGCGGGTAGGGGACAGGCAGAGGGCGGGGAGGATCGGGGAGGATCGGGGACAGGCAGGGACAGGGACAAGCAGAGACACGGGGCGGGCACGGACAGGGGGCGGGCAGGGACAGGGGGCGGGCAGGGACAGGAGGAGGGCAGGGACAGGAGGAGGGCAGGGACAGGAGGAGGGCAGGGACAGGGGGCGGGCAGGGACAGGAGGAGGGCAGGGACAGGAGGAGGGCAGGGACAGGGGGCGGGCAGGGTCTCCGCACTGGGCTCTGCGCCCGCCACGCACCGGCCCCTCGCCCCGGGACCCGCAACCTGATCCCCCCTCATCCCGCACCCCGACACCCCCCGGAGCATCCTCCGGGACCCCCCGAGGCCCTCGCTCCTGGCCCTGCACCGTCCCACGCCCTCCTTCCCGCGACCCCCGCCATGCCCCGTGGTGCGGGGGCACCTGGGGGGGTGCGGGGACGGGTGCGACCCCGCAGAGGGGACACCGGGGACACGGACGCAAGGGGTCCTGGGGGGCTGCTCCAGAGAAAGGACCCCTCCTGACCACCCCCTCCCGTCTCCCAGGGTCTGCGCAGACCCCGCTCTGGGAGATGCCGCTGGGCGGCTGGGCCGAGGAGGAGGAAGAGGAAGAAGAGGAAGAGGGAGAGGGAGAGGAAGAGGAAGAGCAGTCCACGGTCTAAGGAGCCTCTGCTCCGGTGGGTGACGGCGGCACAGCCTGGGACCCCCGGCCTGGGACCCGCGGGGCTGGGAGTGGCTGATGGAGGGGGCTATGCCGGGGTCTCACCTCCAGGGTCCCACCACCAGGGTCCCCCCCGCGGGGGTCCCGCTGAGAGACCCCTTCCCTCCCCGCTGAATGCGCTGGGAGCTGCCGGTGCCGGTTACGCAGGAGCTGCCGGGAGGTGCTGACCGGAACCGGGCACAGCGCGGGGGGGTTTCTGCTGCCCGAGGGGGCCGGGTGGTCGGGACGATTGTGCCTCTGCAGCCCCCCAGGCAATAAAGGTTTGCAGAGGGGCTGTGCCAGCGGTGACTGAGGCGAGGGAGGGGGGGCTGCCGGGGGGGACCACCGGGGGGGGCTGGGAGTGACACTGTGGGGTAGTGGGTGAGATGCTGTGGGGGTGCAGGGTCGAGGGGGTGGGCACTGGGATTATCCTCCCCTCGACTGGGATGCTGCCCCCTCCCTGACTGGGATACTGGGATGCCACCTCCTGCCCCGCCCCGCCCATGTCCGGGTGCCCCCAGCACAGTGTGGCCCGGCCCCCCCGTGCCCCCCACCCTATTCCCCAGCCCCGGGGCAGGAAAAGCTCCAGGCCGGGAGTATCAAAACTAAAACCTTTACTGGGGCCACAGTGGGGAGTGAGCGGCTGTGGGGCCCCCCGTGTCCCTGTCCCTATGGTCAGGGTGGGGGTCCCGGCCGCCCCCGCTCCTGCAGGGAGAAGGATTGGCTGCGGATGCGGAATGCCACCTCCTGCGTGCGGAATGTCAGCCCAAAAATGTCCTCGTGGTAACGGTTCTTGTCCTGGGGGAGGGAGCTGGCATCAGGGAGGGGGGGGACAGGGATGGGATGGGGATGGAGCCAGGGATGAGGACAGGATAAGATGGAGAGAGAGCTGGGAGGGGATAGAATGAGGATGGGATGGGGAACGGGATAAGGACAGGGGTGGGGACACTATGGGGATGGGGACCAGGATAAGATAGGGCCAAGGATGGGGACAGCAGAGAAAGAAACTGGGACAAGGTTGGAGCTGGGGACCAGCATGTGGTGGAGACCAGTGCAAGGACAGGACGGGGAGAGAACTGGGATGAGACCAGGATGGGGCCAAGAATGGAGGCACTGGGACAAGGCTGGAGCTGGGGACTGGGATGTGAAGGGAAGAAGCCATGGGCCTGTCCCCGTGTGTCCCCACGTGTGTCACCGTACCCGCAGCTCGCTGATGAAGTCCCCTGCCTGCCCCAGTGTCATGCCACCCTGCTGGGCCAGGATCTGCTGCACGGTCTGCAGCACCTCGGTGGCCATGGTGACGTCCCCGCAGACGTACATGTGTCCCCCGCTCTGGCACAGCACCTGGTGCACCTCTGCTGCCAGCTGTGTCCGCAGCACGTCCTGCACGTAGGTCTGGGGACACCACGGCAGGGACGCTGGCACACGGCTATCCCCACCCTGCCACCCTGACCCTTCTGACCCCACCCTTGGGAAGTGTCCCCACCATCCCTGCCTTTTTGTGCCCACCCAGTCCCCATCACACCCCAGTCCCCAGCTCCACCCTTGTCCCAGTCTGCCCCATCCCACCCTGGTCCCCACCTCCATCCCATCCAAGCCCCCATCCCTGTCCCCTTCCCTTCCCTCTCCTGATCCCATTCCTGTCCCCACCCACTTCCTGTCCTTCTCCCCATCAGATACCACTCCCTATCCCAGTCTCCATCCCAGTTCCTATCCCATCCCTGTCCCCTCCGGTGTCACCTTGGGGGTCCCGGGCTCTCGGGAGAAGGCAGTCAGGACCAGGCTGAGGGCCCCCCCCCTCCCGTGCCTCTTCCATCTCCTGCCGGTAGATGTGGTCCAGCGTGGGGGAGCGGCACCCGAACACCAGCACCATGGGGCCCAGGGGGCCACCTGTGGGGACAGTGCCACCTGGGACCCCTGCCTGGTGACAGCCTGGGCTGGGACCCCCATGTGCGGACGGTGTGGCCTGTGTCACCGTGACCCCAGGCAGTTTCCCCGCCTCCTCATGTCCCCCATGCACCATGTCCCCCCAGAGAGCTGCTGCCCCCTGCCTGTCCCCCCACCTTTGTGTACCCGTGCTACACATCCCCGTGTCCCTCCCTCCCCACACCACCCTGTTCTGGTGTCCCCATGTCCCCAGCCTTCATCCTCTTCCCCTGTCCCCATGTCCCCAGTCCCCAAACTTTTGTCCCCAGGTTGCCACGTCCCTGCATCCCTTTTTTTCCTATCCTGAAGCCACTATGTCCCCCTCTTCTGTGTCCCCATGTCCCCTTAACCCTCTGCCCCTTTGTATCCCCCCCATCCCCATTCCTGTGCCCCTCCCCCCCCCTTGTTCTGTGTCCCCCTGTCTCCCATTCCCATGTCCCCAGCCTCTGGTCCCCGTGTCCTCCTGTCCCCCCAGCCCCTGTCCCACTCCCCCTGTCCCTTGTCCCCACTCCTGTCCCCTCCTGTCCCCACCTCCCTCCTGCAGCTGGTGCAGCCGCTGCTGCCAGAAGCTGCGGAACGGGGCGATGCCGGTGCCGGGCCCCACCAGGATGCAGGGGGTCTCGGGGGTGGGGGGCAGCCGGAACGAGGGGGCCCTGGGAGGGGGGGACAGGGGGTCAGAGGCACCGGGACCGGCACCGGGACTGTGAAGGGGATGGAGGTAAGGCCGGGACCGGGGGGCTCCGGGAAAGGGGGTCGGGAGGGGGAAGGAGTGGGGGGAGAGGGAGAGGAGGTGGGGGATGACACCGGGGCACGGGGGGACCTGTAGGCAGGGGGTGCAGGCAGGGATGGGCAGGGACAGGCAGGGTGCAGGCAGTGCAGGCAGTGTGCAGAGGGTGCAGGCAGTGCAGACAGGGTGTAGGCAGTGCAGCAGGGTGCAGGCAGTGCAGGCAGTGTGCAGAGGGTGCAGGCAGTGCAGACAGGGTGCAGGCAGTGCAGCAGGGTGCAGGCAGTGCAGCAAGGTGCAGCGGGTGCAGCGGGTGCAGCGGGTGCAGCGGGTGCAGCCCACACTCACGGGCGGATGAAGGCGGGCACGGTGTCCCCGGGCTGCAGCCCCGCCAGCCAGGTGGAGCAGACGCCGTAGTGCAGGGGGCCCTGCCCGTCTAGGGGGGCAAGGGGCTGCAGCAGGGTCTCCGGCAGGAGCCCCCCACAGCCCTCCCCATGCAGGACCCCCCCGCGGGAGACCCCAAAGAATCCCCCAACACGAACCCTCCTGGGACCCGTTTAGAGCCCCCCCCTTCAGAGTCCCCCCACAGGACCCCCGGCAGGATCACCCCGCGGGGACCCCGCTGCTCCCGGGTTGGTGTGGTGTGGGGGTCCCGGGGGTCCCTGGGGTGGGGTGGGGGTGGGCATATCCCTGGGGTCTTCACGTCCAGCAGCAGCACCCAGGCAGCAGGGAGGGGGGGATCTGGAGATGGTCTGAGGGACCTGGAGATTTTGTGGGGGACCTGGAAGTTCCCAAGGGATCTGGAGGTGACATGAGGGACCCCGGAGATGGTTTGGGGGGACTCGGAGAGTCCCTGGGAACCCTGGTGATGCCGTGGGGAGCTGGAGGGGACCCGAGGACCCTGGAGATGCCCCGTGTCCCCCTTGTCCCCTCACCCTGGCTGTGGTAGGTGACAACGGCCACGGTGAGGTGGATCTGCCCGGGGTTGGCGCTGGGGGCAGAGCTGATGGAATAATATCGGGGCTGGAGCAGGGGCAGGTGGGTGAGGAGCAGCGCGGCCGGGGGGGCCACCGAGGGGAACTCCTCCAGAACCTCCAGCAGCGTCGGGACCCCGAACCACTTCCACTCCTCGTACAGCCGCGCGTCCTGGGGGGGGGACACGGCTGGGGACAGGGGACACCGGCACCCCCACAGGGAGGGGACAGCAGCCCAGGGCCCCAGTCGGGAGGGTCCCGGTGTCCCAGTCGGGGAGGGGGCAGGATCCCAGTGTCCCAGTCAGCGGGGGTCCCAGTGTCCCAGTATCCAAGTTAGGGGCGGGGGGCAGCATCCCAGTATCCCAGTGAGGCAGGGTCCTGGGGTCCCAGTATCCCAGTCAGGGGGTTCCGGGGTTCCAGTCAGGGAGGGGACAGGATCCCAGTCGAGGGGGGGGGGGAGGAGCAATGTCACAGTAACCCAATTAGGGAGGGGGACAGCATCCCAGTGTCCCAGTGAGGAGGGGTCCTGGGGTCCCAGTATCCCAGTCGGGGGGATCCCAGTGTCCCAGTGTCCCAGTATCCCAGCCCACCTGTGCGAGCTGGTGCAGGCGCTGGCTGTGGGCAGGGTCCCGGGCGAGGGGCGCCAGGAGCTGCAGGAACTGGGGGGTGGGGGGCGCCGCCAGGTCCAGGAAGTGGGTGAGGGCCTGGGCCAGGGTGCAGGGGGGCAGGCGGGGCTGTGGCACCCAGGGCGGGGGGCTGCTCTCTGGGGGGCGGGGGACACAGCTCCAGAGCCCACCCCTCAGCCTGCACGGACCTCCCCCAGACCCACACCCCCTGTCCCTGCTGTCCCACGATGTCCCCACTGTGTTCCCACTGTCCCCCCTCTATCCCTGGTGTCCCCACTCACTGCCCCCGGGTACCCCCTCACTGTCCCCCTCACTGTCCCCCTCACTGTCCCCCTCACTGTCCCCCTCCCGTCCCCGCTGTCCCCCCTCTGCTCCCTCTCCTCACTGTGTCCCCGATGTGACCCCCCTGCCGTGTCCCCTCTGTCCCTCCTCTCCTCGCTGACCCCCCCGGTCCCCTCCCCTGTCCCCCCGTACCGCCACTGTCCCCGTCCCGGCTCTCCACGCTGAGGGGCTGCTCGGGGGGGGGCGGGTCCCGCACGCGCTCCAGGACCCCCCCGCACCAGCTCGGGGCGGTTGGCGGGGAAGACCCCCAGGTGGTCCCCGGGCTGATACCGCAGCTCCGCCTGACCCCCCCCGCTCAGCCGCACCAGCAGCGTGGCCCGGCTGGGGGGGGGGGCAAGGGGGCAGTGAGAAGGGGTCCCGGGGGTGGGGAGGGGGTCCTCGGGATAGGGGATCGCAAGGGTGTAGAGGTCCCGGCACTGGGGGTCCCGGGGGGTCCCGAGGGTGGAGGGGGTCAAGAGAGAGGGAGGGGAATCCCAGGATTGGGGGTCCCGGGGGTGCAGGGGATCCCGAGGGCATGGGGGGGTCACAAGGTTGTAGGGGGATCACGAGGGTAGGGGTGGCCGGGGGGGGTCCCGAGGGTGGGGGGGGGGGGGGCTTCCGAGGACAAGCGGATCCCTGCAGCGGGAGGGTCCCAGGAGTCCGGGGGGTGCCGAGGAGGCCCGGTGGGGGGGGAGGTCTTGGGGTGCGAAGTCTCAGAGGTGCGGGGGGGCCCAGAGATGAAGGGGTCCCGGATGTGGAGATCCCGGGGATCCCAGGAGTGAGGGGTCCCCAGGTTCAGGGCGGGGGGCAGATCAGGGATTTGAGGGGGGGGTGTCCCGCAATGGGGGGGTCCCGGGGGTCTCACCCAGAATCCTCACTCTGCAGGTTCTCCACGGAAAGCACCGAGCAGGGCAGCACCCGGCGCTTGTGGAGGTGGCACAGACCTGGGGGGCACAGGGGACATGTGGGGGCTGGGGGGGTAAGGGCTGGCAGGGAGGTTTGAGGGGGTCATGGGGGGCTGGGGGGTCCAGAGATGGTCCTGGGAGGGGATATGGGGATCTGGGGGGGCGGGGGACTAGGGGGGGTCACAGGGGATTTCATGCCAGGGGGAGGGGGGGGAGGGCAGTCATAGGGGAGCCAACGGGGGGGTGGCCATGGGGGATCTGGGGGGTGCCCCGGGGGGGCTGCAGGGGGCAGGGGGGGGTGGGTACCGGCCAGGGTCTCGGTGGGCTCGGGCTGCTCCACCAGGCGGTGCCTCTGGCGCTGCCATCCCTGGGGGGGGGCGAACAGCTCCTCGTGCCCCCCCGCCCCTTCCCCAACGCAGAAGGTCTCACAGGCGGCCTGGGGGGGGGGGAGGTTAGTTGGGGGCTGTCTGTGTGTCTCCTCGACCCCCCGCGACGAGGGGGACCCACGGAGACTGGTGTAGAAGGATATGGGGACAAGGTGGGGTGGGGGGGAGGTGTTGGGGTTGGGGGGGGGGGGGGGTGTCCTGCGACCTGGTGTACCTGGAAGACCCCCCGTGCCCAGGTGCGGAAAGTCTCCTCCTGGGCGCAGAGCTCATCCCCCTCCCCCAGGGGCAGCACCCGCTCCCCCCCCAGCTCCTCCAGCCGCGTGTCCACCGCCCGGGCGAAGGCGCAGAAGTGGGGGTACGCGCGGGACCCCAGCCCGAACACGGCGAACCTGGGGGTGTGGGGGGGGAGCTGGGACCCCCCTGGGGATGGGGAGGGGGGGGACGGGGCTGGGGACCCCCAGGGGCGACTGCTGCCACCCCCCAGCTGTGGGACAGCGGGGGATGGAGCTGCTGCTGGCACCACAGGACTCAATGCCCCCCACCCACCCCAGAGACCCCCAGGGCAGTGCCACCAGCCCTGTGTCCCCATCCCCTGTGGCCATGTCCCCATCCCTGTGGTTGTGTCCCCCACCCATCCCCATGTCCCCATCCCCGTGTCCCCATCCCGTTGGCCATGTCTCCGTCCCCATCTCCTCATCCCAGTGTCACCAACCCCATGTCCCCTTCCCTGTGCCCCTGTCCCTATCCTGTTGGCCATGTACCCATGGCCACCTCCCCATCCCCATGCCCATGTCCCCTTTCTGTTGGCCATGTCCCCACAGCCATGTCCCCATCCTTGTGCCTCTGTCCCCCTCCCCATGATCTCCATGCCAATGGCTGTGTCCCAGTGGCCGTGTCCTCATCCCTGTGCCCACGTCCCCGTGCTGTTGGCCATGTCCTCATCCCCACACCCATCTCCCCATCCCAGTGGCCATGTCTCCGTGCCGGTGGCAGTGTCCCCCCGGTACCGCAGTCCCCCCAGGGCTCCAGCACTGTCCGTGTTGCTCAGCTGCCGCCGCTTCTTCTTCCAGGAGGCCACCAGTTGGTCAGACTGCGAGAGGCTGTTGAACCTCAACTTGTAGCTCCTGGAGGGTTAGAGGGAGATGAAGGGGGTCCAGAGGGACCCTTCCCCATCCCCCATCCCCACCCCGTGCTGCTCACATGGGGGGCTCATCCTGCGAGGTGCCAGAGTAGGGGGAGGTCATCTCCATCAGCGCCTTGGAGAAGTTCTAGAGGGGGACACCACGCCTGTCACCAACTGTCCCCCCCTTCCTTTCCCCCTCCCCATCCCACCACCATCTCCATCTTCATCTCCACCCCCACCTCAGCACATTCCGGAGGATCTCCATTCCCAAAAGTACTGGTGACCACCAGCACCAAGGTCTCGTGCTCCAGGGCCACCACATCGTACTCATCCATGCACACCACCTGGGATGGGGACACGGTGGTGGGACATGGCATGGAAGGGGGGCTACAACCAGCACCTCCCCGCACCCAAACCACCCCCAACGGGGCCGACGGCCCCGTTGGGAGTGGTTTGGGTGCGGGGAGGTGCCCCCCATGCCCCACCTTGGGGTCGAAGGCGCGTCTGAAGATCTGGCAGAGGTTCCAGGCGTAGGTGCGGGACTTGCCGGTCTCGGTGGCATAGAGGATGGTGGCCTTGACCCTCCGGGCCATCACGTGTCCCATCAGCTTGGCTGAGATTTTCACGGCACTGTGGGGCCAGGGGATGTGTGGGGGTGGTGTCCAGCCCTTCCCCTGGGACCTCGGTGCGGCCCAGCCAAGGGTGGGCACCTACTTGGCCACCTCCTTGAAGGTCTTCCTCCTGGTGACGGTGGTGCCCTTGGAGACGTAGACCTTCCAGGCATCAGGCTGGGGGGGGGGGGGAAATGGGGGTCAGCTGTGGGTATGGAGCTAGGGGATCATTGGGCGGTGGGTCTGTAGGGCTGGGGCTGTGGGGCTGTGAATTATGAGGCTGGGTCAATGGGGTGGTGGGGCCACGGGGCAGTGGTGCTATGGGGCTGGAGTCCACCGGCTGGGAGTTCGTGGGGTGGTCGGGGTTTTGGGGCTGTGGGCTCGTGGCATGGGGGTCCATGGGGCTGTGGGGATGCATGGGGTGGTAGGGTCATGGGGCTGAGTCTGTGGGGTGGTGGGGCCATTGGGCAGTGGTTCTGGGACAGGAATCCATCGGGTTCAGGGGGTGGTGGGGCTGTGGGGGCTGGGGCCATGGGGCAGTGGGCCATGGGGTGGTGGGTTTATGGATCTAAGGGGCCGTGGGTCCCTGGGTTGGGGGTCCATGGATCCATGGGGAGATGGGGCTGTGGGGTGAGGGTCCCTGGGTCCATCCCCACCTGGTAGCGGAAGGTGGGGCAGAGGGTGTAGTTGACCATCTCCTGGTGGAAGACAGGGGTGAGGCTGCCCGAGATGGGGGGCACCAGCCAGGCCCAGTCCCCGGGACAGCCCCCCCGTGACTGCAGCTCTGCCTCCAGGTGCTTCACGAAGGACTCGGTGGCCGCGTGGTGGTCCACAATGGTCACCTTGGCCACCTGCGGGGACACCAGGCTGGCACCTGCCTTGGAGACCCCATGGACGGGGGTCCCATGGCAGGGTCACCATAGAAGGGTCTCCATGGTGGGATCCCTGCGTCCAGATGCCCCTCTCAGGGTCCCATGGTGGGGTCCCCGTGGCAGGGTCACCATGTTTGTGTCCCCAAGTTGGGGTCCTCATAGCAATGTCCCCACGTAGGGGTCCCCATGGCAGTGACCTCATGTTGGTGTCCCCGTGTCAGGGTCCCCAAGCTGGGTCCTCATTGTGGGGCCCCGTGTCAGGATCCCCGTGTCAGGGTCCCCAGGTTGGTGTCCCCATGTCCCTTGTGTCCCCAGGGTGTCCCCACCTGGAAGCTGTGCAGCACAGCGATGTTCACCTCCACCACAGCTTTGTCCTTCCAGAGAGTGGAGCTGCACCCCGTGTCCAGCCCCATGCGCTCCGCCACCTCCTGGGGGGGGTGGGGGGCTCAGCCGACCCTCGGGAGGCCCAGAGGGAATAGGGGGGGTCCTGAGGGGCAGCTGGGGCTGTCAGGGTCCCTGTGAGGCATTTGGGGGTCCCAGTGAGGTGGGAGGGGTCCCAGTGGGGCAGGGGGTTCCGAAGAGGCAGTTGGGGGTCCTGTTGTGGGTGCTGGTGAGGGGTGGTTAGGAGTCCCGCTATAGGGGTTTTGGGGGGGTGGGGGGCAGTTGGGGAACCCGTGGTGAAGTTCGGGTTCCTGGTGGGGTTATGGGTCAGGTGTGGACCCCACTGTAGTGGTCCTGGGGGGCAGCTGGGGGTCCCAGGGGTCAGTGTGAGTTGGCTGGGAGTCCCGGGGGTCAGGTTGGGGTAAGGTCTGGGTCAGACAGCGGGTGCTGTGGGTCAAGTTTGGATTGGTGTGGGTTGGTTGGGGGTCCCAGGGGTTCGGTGTGGGTGGGTTGGGGGTCTGGGGGTCGGTGTGGGTCTCACGGGCAGCAGGTTGTATCGGTGCCGGTCGCAGAGGTTCCGTGCCCCGATCTCGCTGCCCATGTACCACCCGTTGAAGGGGGCGGCGGGGAACTGCAGCCCCCCCACCTCCAGCAGCAGATTCGACACCGCCGGCAGCGCCGGCCAGCGCAGCCCCAGCTCCCCGAACCACTCCAGCCTGGGGGGGCACATGTGGGGCAGCTGTGGGGCGGGCTGGGACGCACCCCACACCCTGCCCCATACATAGCACCCCACGCTGCCCCACAGCACCCCACACCGGCACGGCCCCGAGCCCCGAACCGCTCCAGTCTGGGGGGCAGGGTGTGGGGCGGACTGGGACCCGCAGATCCTCGGTGTGGGTCCCGGGCCGCGCCCCCAGCCCCTCCCCAGGGCTCCGTCCACGGCCCCTCCCCAGGGGGCCCACCTCACGGCCGGAGGGGGTCCCGTGGTGGGGGTTCCAGCCCCACACACATGGGGGGTGCCGGCAGGGGGGTCCTGGCAGGGGGGTCCCATGAGGGGGGATCCCATGGGGTGTCCCGGGGGGGTCCCAGCCCCACTTGGGAGGGGGGTCCCGTGAGAGAGTGCCATGAGAGGGTCTCGGGGGTTCCATGGGGGTCTTGTAGGGATGTCCCGGGGGGTCCCAGGGGTTGCCGGAGGGGGTCCCCTCCTGACTCACGTGGGGTGCTGCAGTGGGACCTCCAGCACGAGCTCGGGGGGCAGGGGGAAGAGCTCGGGGGGCTCCTCGGGGCACTGCAGCAGCAGCGGGAGGACATCGAACCGCCCCCCCCCGGGGGTCCATCCGTGCTGGATGCAGAGCTGGGGGGGGGGGGGGGGGCACAACGTCAGGGGGCGGTCTGGGGGGAGCAGAGAGGGGGGTCGGGGGCTCGGGGGGCCAAATTGGGGCACAGGAGGGGGGCGCGAGTATGCAGGGTGGGGTCTGGGAGGTGCAGGGGGGGTCCGGAGGTGTGCAGGGGGGTCCAGGGGTGCAGGGAAGGGTCAGGGGAGTCCGTCGGGATGCAGGGGGCGAGACAGGCGGTCCGGGGGCTGCACTGGGGTACAGGAGGGGGTCCGAAGATGCAGGGAGGGGGCCAGGCGGGGTGCAGGAGGGGGACCTGGGGGTGCAGGGAGGATTCCAGGGTGCCTGGGGGGCTTCGGGGGGAACAGGGGGTGGAGGGAGTGGTTGTGGGGGCTTCGGGGAGTGTTGGGGTCCTGGGGTGCAGGGGGGGTTCCGGGAGTCCTGGGATTCAGGGGAAAGTAGGGGAGGGAGCAGGAGGTTCCGTGTGGGTTCCGGGGGGAATCCCGGGGGTTCTGGGGGTGTCGGGAGATGGGGGTGCAGGGGATGTTCCGGAGGGGGTGTCCCCACCTCTGTGATCTCCACGTTAGCGGGGTCCCCCCGCACGGAGCCGTCGGGCTGCCGGTACCCCGCGTACCGGATCAGCTGCGGGTTCCAGATCCGGAAATCGCCGCGGCCGGGGGTGCGGGGGGGGGAAGATGGTGATGGCCGAGCTGGGGGGGGGCACAGGGGAGGGCGTCATCCACCCACCCCCACCTAGGGGGGGCTAGGAGGGACACGGGGGACTTTCCGGAGGTTCCAGAGGGTCTGGGGAGGTCCTGGGGGTCCGGAAGATGCGGGAGTAGCAAGGGAGGGGGTCCTGGGCGATCCCGGGGGAGGGGGCGTGGAGTATCTGCGGGGTCCTGGGGGCTCAGAGGGGGTCTAGTCTTAGGGGGTCCGCGAGAGGGGGAGAGGTCCTGGGTGATCTTGGGAAGCTCTAGGGGGTCCTGTGGGGTCCCGGAGGTTCTGGGAGAGTCCTGGGAGGGGGGGTCCGAGAGGTCTGGACGGCCCTGGGGGGTGCAGATAGGTCCGGGGGCGGTCCTGGGGATTTCGGGCAGGTTTTGGGGGTGCCGGGAGGGTCTCACCGGATGTTTCCGCGGTTGGTGGCGTATTGGATGTGGGAGCAGAGGAACCCGAACATTTCCCCCACGCTGGAGCAGTCTCGGGCATCGAACACCTGGGGGGACACGGGGGGGCAGGGGTGGGACACGTCCTGTTGTCACCCCTCCACCCCAGGGAGCGCCCACCTGGGGTAAACCCCGTCTGTGGGGCGGGTGTGGGGCGGGGGCTCATGGAGGAGGGGTTGTGGGGCGGGGATCCATGGGGTGGGGGGTGATGGGTCAGGTGTGGGTCAGCCCCACCTGCAGGCGGTTCCACTGGATGCGCCCCACGCACCGGGCCGCGTTCCGCCAGGCCTGCTTGGCCCCGAACACCAGCTCGGGCGGCTCCAGCCGGTACGTGCCCGTGGTTCCGATGGACCCGGCCACCTCCCGCATCCGCTGGGCGTGTGCAGGGGACCCCTCCCTGGGGAGAGGGGGAGAAGGTCAGACCCCAGACCCACTGCTGGGGGTGAAACCCCCCTGAGGGGGCACCACTCAGACCCTAGACCCACTGCGGGGGGGGGAGGATATAGGGCAGGAACCCCTCCCTGGGGGCCGAAACCCCACATCAGACCCCCAGACCCCAGACCCACTGGGGGGGAGGAACCTTCTCAGGGGGGTACCGCTGCGGGGCCACGGGGCTGGGAACCCTCCCTTGGGGGTGGACACCCCACATTAGCACCAGGACACCACTGCTGGGGGGGCACAGAGTGGGGAGCCCCCCTGGAGGGGCACACACCCCAAAATCAGACCCCAGACCCACCGCCCGGGGGGGATCCCAACTCAGCCGGGGGTGCAGGGGGGCAGATCCCGACTTTGGGGAGCTCCCCGCCCCCCCGTTACCTCTCCATCCCTCCACCTCCCAGTGCCCCCCCGTGCCCCCCCTCACCGCCGCAGGGAGCGGTAGTAGAGCCCGATGAAGTCCCGGGCCAGCTCCAGCAGCTCGGCGGGGGGGCGCGGACCCTCGGGGGGGACGGGGGGCGACAGCGGCCGCGGCAGCACCAGGGAGCCCAGGCAGCGCTGGCCCGAGCAGGGCAGCTCCTGGGGGGGGGTCGCGGGGGTCGGGTCGGACCTGACACCCCCAGCCTCCCTCTTGCAACCCCCACCTTGCAACCCCCCCCTTCCCGCACCCCCAGACCAACGTCCCCCAGCCCCCCCCCCCCCCAGTCGTGCAGCCCCCATGCCTGCACCCCCAACCCTGCGATCCCATCCCCCCACAGCCCCACTTCCCGGACCCCAGCCCCATTCCTCAGACCCACACCCCCTACAGCCCCCCCAGTCCCCCCAGCCCTGAACCCGCAGCCTTGTGCCCCCCGGCCTCACCCCCCCCCCCCAGTCCCCACCTACATCCCCTCTCCCCGCACCCCCCAGCTCTGCACCACGCAGCCCCCAGCCCCATTCCCCCTTCGCCCCCCCTCCCCGTGGCCCCCTCCCCACCGGCAGCGCCTGTGCACAGAGGGTGTCGTAGCCAATGCTCCCCGTCTCCCAGTTCTTCAGCCGGGCGAAGCGGGGGGGCTCTGCCGGGCCGGGGGGGGCCGAGCTGGGGGCACACACACACACACACCCTCAGCCCGGGCACGGCGGGTGGGGGGTCTTCCACAGCCCCCCGGGGTGCTGGGACCTGCCTGTGGGGGCAGAGACCCCCGGAGGGGTGGGAGGGGGGCACTGGTGTGTGCTGGGAGGCGTGGAGGTGGCTGGGGGGGGCTGTTCTGGGGACAAGGGGGGCACTGGGGACACACCCCCTCCCCCGCCCCCGCGTGGCCTCGGCTCTCGGGGGCCTGAGGGTCCGTGGGGCTGGGCAGGGGGCGGCTATGGGGCTGGGGGGCCACGGGGCTGAGCTGGGGAGGCCATGGGGCTGGGCTGGGTTGGGGGGGTTAGGGAACCTGGCTGAGCTGGGGGGGTCGGGGGGAGTTAGGGGAGCTGGGGGGGCTTGGGGCTGGGCTGGGGGTCCGGGGGGACGTGAGGCAGGGTTGAGGGGGCTGGGGGCTCTGGGGGACTGGGCTGGGGGGGGGCGCTGAGGGGGCTGTGGGGCCCATGGGGCGTTGCTGGGCTGTATGGAGTGTGAACAATGGCTGTGAGTCAGAGCGGGCTCCGGGCCACCAAGGGGGTGACCCGGCCACCCCTCCTGTCCCCCCACCCTCCGGAGGGGTGTCCCCACCCTTCCCAGCCCCCCTGACATCCCTACGCCCCCTCCCCGTTCATTCATCCCTACACGTCCCCCCCCTCACCACCAGCACGGGGGGCAGCGGTGGGGACACTGTGGCGCAGGGGACACCGGCAGGATGCCACGGGGCACCCAGGGTGACACTGCGGGGGGGGACACGTCCACGGGGGGGACACGTCCACGAGGAGGACATGTTCCCCGTGGGTTCTGGCCCCACAGGCCACAGCGGGGCCCAACGCGGGGTCCCGGGGGTCCCCCTCTTTCCTCTGCCCACCCCCCCCCCCGCCCCGAGCACCCACCTGCCCCACTCGGTGGCACTGGTGGTGGCAGTGGGCACAGAGCCATCCTCGGGCGCGGCGCTGAGCTGTCGCGAGCAGAGTCCGAGCCCGCAGGAGCGGGGACCCCCGGGCAGCCCCCCCGACACGTTCCCCATCGCGACTGAGCCGCAGCGGCGGGAGCGGCCGAAGGAAACGGCGGAGCCGGGGGAGGGACCCAGGCCCCCCCGCACCGGGGGCTGTCCCGACACGACACGGACACACGGCGGGGACATGGCTGGGACAGGGATGGGACATGGATGGGACAGGGATGGGACATGGATGTGACACGGCTGGGACATGGATGGGACATGGCTGGGACAGGGATGGGACATGGATGGGACATGGATGGGACATGGATGGGACATGGATGTGACACGGCTGGGACAGGGATGGGACATGGATGGGACATGGATGGGACATGGATGGGACATGGATGTGACACGGCTGGGACAGGGATGGGACATGGATGCAACGCAGTTGTGACACGGCTGGGACACGGTTGTGGCATTGCTGTGACACAGCTGTGACATGGTTGCAACATGTCTGTGACATGTCTGTGACACATCTATGACATCGTAATGACATGGCTTCAACTCAGCTGTGACATGGCTACAGTGTGGCTATGACAGATCCGTAACATGGCTGTGACATGGCTGTGACATGGCTGGGACATGGCTGTGACATGGCTGTGACATGCTGTGGCACAGAGGGGGGCGGGGTAGGGGGCCATGAACCCCCCCAGAATGGCCACGGGACCCCCCCCATGTACCCCCAGGACTCCACTCCCCATGCCCCCACCTCCCTGTGCCCCCCCGGCCCAGTTCCTGCCCGGGACCCCCTCTCGGGTGGGGGCGGGGGGGCACCCGAGCTACTGGTGGGACTGGAGGGGGGCAGGGTGACCCCCAGACCCACACAGGGGGATCCCGGGGTCAGGGTGCGGCGTCCCCCCCGGGCCCGGACTGAGGAGGGGTTCAGAGGTGGGGGGAAGGTGGGCGGGGGGGCCCCGCAGCGACGGGAAACCGCGCCCGGTCTCGGCCCCAGCGGTTCCTTCCTGCGGGGGGGCGGCACCAGGGGGGGCATCCGGGGGGGCGGCACCGGGGGGCGGCACCGGGAGTGGGGATCGGGGGGAGGTGTCGGGGGGAGGCGGCACCGGGGGGGGCGGCACCGGAGGTGGGGAGCATCGGGGGGAGGCACCGGGGGGGTAGGGGAGGAATCCGTGGGGAGGGGCGGCAGCGGGGGGGCATCAGGGGGGAGGGACCCGGAGGGGGTGGGCAGCGGGGGGCATTCGGAGGGGGGGGGGAGGCACCGGGGGGCACTGGAGGGATGGCTCCGGGGGGGACACAGGGACCCCCGACGGGATGGAGGCAGGGGCGGATCTGGGGGGGTCCCTCCCCTGGGGGGTCTTTGGATGCCCCCGCCCCGCTCCCCAGATCGCCGCAGCCCCCCCAGAGGGGCGGGGCCAGCTGTCAATCACTGCCCAGAGCCGCTCCCATTGGCTGCAGTCTGGGGGGCGGGGTCTGGGCGGGGCCGCTGGGTCCCGGAGGGTTCGGGCCGGGTCCGGATCCAGTTTCAGGACCTAGGACAGAGCCCGGGGGGAACTGGGATGAACTGGGAGGGACTAGGGCTGGGCATGGGACTGGACCGGGCCGGACTGGAGCTGGGACTGGGCTGTAACGGGGTCAACTGGGACTGAGAGATTGAGACTGGGACCGGACTGGGATTGAGACTGGATTTAAACTGGGCCTGGGCTGGTACTGGACTGGGTCTGCAACTGGGAATGAGTTGAGATGGGAGCTGGGATTGGGACTGGATTGGGAGTTGAATTGGGATTGGACTGGGACCAGATCTTGAAATTGAACTGGGACTGGATTGGTACTGGGACTAGGCTGGAGTGGGACTGGGAATGAAGGGAGACTGGAACTGGGCCTGGGCCAAGCACTGGGATCAGGATGGGGGTTGGTACCAGAACAAGGGCATGGACTGGAACTGGTCTGGGACTCAGCACTAGGACTGGGACTGCAACTGGGACTGGGACTGCAACTGGGACTGGGAATGCAACTGGGACTGGGAATGCAACTGGTCTGGGAGCAGAGCTGGAACAGGCCTGGGGATGAACTGGGACTGGGCTGGACCAGCACTGGAACTGAGACTGGAAGTGGTTCTGAGGACTGGACTGGGACTGGGACTGGGACAGACAAGCTCCAGGGCCAGCACCAGGACTGGGACCAGCATTAGGACCAGCAGTGGGATTGGGACCAGCACTGGGACTGGAACTGGGACTGGCCAGGGCCCAGCTGCTGCTTGGAGGCTCCTCCTGTCCCTAGCAGCTGCCACCATGTCCCTCGATCCCCATGGCCCAGTGGCCCAGTGGCCCAGTGGCCCAGTGTCCCTGTGTCCCAGTATCCCAGTATCCCCATGTCCCAGTATCGCCATGTCCCGGTCTCCCCGTGTCCCAGTATCCCCATGTCCCAGTATCCCAGTATCCCCATGTCCCAGTATCCCTGTGTCCCAGTGCCCCAGTATCCCAACGTCCCTGTGTCCCAGTATCCCAGTATCCCCATGTCCCAGTGTCCCCGTGTCCCAGTATCCCAGTATCCCCATGTCCCAGTGTCCCCGTGTCCCAGTATCCCAGTATCCCCATGTCCCAGTATCCCTGTGTCCCAGTGCCCCAGTATCCCAACGTCCCTGTGTCCCAGTATCCCAGTATCCCAGTGTCCCCATGTCCCGGTGTCCCCAGGGGGGTGCTGGGGGGGACCCCAGGCTGTGGGGGGGCGGGGCGGGGCAGGGGGGGGGACGCCCACCCCTCACCTCCCCCCCCCCCCTCGCCATTGGCTGCTCCGCGCTCGCCCCGCCCCGGCCCGGCTGTCAACAGCAGCGCCCGGACAGACCCGCCAGGCCGAACCGAACCGGGCCGAACCCAGTCCCGCCGAACCCCGCCAGCACCGCCGAACCCCAGCGGCCGAGCCGAACCGGGCCGAGTCCACCGGGGCCCAACCAAGCCGAACCGGGCCGGGCCGGGCCGAACCGAACCGAACCGTGCCGAGCCGAGTCGTGTCGAGTCGAGTCGAGTCGAGACGAGTCCAGCCGAACCGAGCCGAGTGGGGCCGAACCCCGCTAACCCGGGTCCCGCCGTGCCGCTTACCAGCCGATCCGAACCCAGCCGAACCGGGCGGGGCGGGGGCTGCTTCCCCCCGGCCTCTCCCTGACTAAATAAGGCCGATGCTGCTCCCTCCCAGCGGGTAGCGCGGGGGGGGGCACCCGGTACCGGCACCGCGGCCCGGCTGGGGGGGGGAGGGCCCGGAATTAACCCCTGCGAGCCCACCCCCCACCACTCGCCGGAGCCGAACAGGGACCGGGTTTCTCCCCCCCACCCCCGGAGCCACCCCTACCCCCCCGGAGTCCCCCTGGGGGCCGCCCCCCACCCCCCCCGCAGCCGCCCCGCCGGCGCCGTCCTTGGCTGAAGGACAGGAGCGGGACCCCCCGCGGCGCGGGGCCCCCCCGGAGCGGAGCGGAGCGGCGGCAGCGCTGCCCCCCATGGGCCCGCAGGATGCCGGTGCGGAGGGGGCACGTCGCCCCCCAAAACACCTTCCTGGACACCATCATCCGCAAGTTCGAGGGACAGAGTGAGTCTGGGGGGGGGCAGAGCCGGGGGGGGGGCTGGGGACACTGGGGGTGGGGAGGAATTGGGGCAGGGATGGGGAGTGGGCAGCGGGGAGCGTGTGGCTGCGGGGGGGCTGGGGTGCAGGTGACGAGGACATTCGGGTGGTGCCACACCCTGAGTCCAAGGCTGGGGTCCCTTGGGGTACCCTCGGTTCCTGAGGGGGGGTCTCGGCCAGCCTGTGGCCCCCCCTGTGGGCAGCGGGGGTTAGGGGGCCCTAGGGGGTCCCGGTCCTTGTTCTGGGGTCAGGCCCGGGGGGTGATGTGGGGGTGATGCTACACCAGGGGCCGGGCTGGGGGTGTCACTGAGGGGGGACAGGTCACATGGTGGGGGTCGTGCGTGGGGGGTGGGGGGGAGGGGCAGCCCCGCTGAGCCTCTGGCCTCCAGCTGGGGTCCTCTTGGGGTCCCTCCCGCCATGTCCCATGGGTGGTCGTGGGGGGGTCCCCAGGGTGGTGGCAGTGATGAGGGTGCCCATGGTAACAGTGTTTGGGTCCCTGGGGTGTTGGTGGTGTTGGGAGTCCCTGTGGGGGTGTTGGGGTCCCTGGGGGTGCTGATGGTGATGGGGTTCCCGTGGTGGTGGTGTTGGGTTCCCCATGGTGGTCTTGGTGGTGATGAGGTCCCTGTGGTGATGGTGGTGATGGGGTCCCTGGAGTGGTGGGTTTCCCATGGTGGTGATGGGGTCCCTGGGATCCCCGTGGTGGTGTTGGGGTCCCCGGGATGATACTGAGGCCCCTGTGGCAATGATTGTGGTGTTGGGGTCCCTGGGGTAGTGGGTTCCCCGTGGTGGTGATGGGGTCTGTGGGTTTCCCATAGTGGTGATGGGATCCCCATGGCAGTGTTGGGATCCCCATGGCAGTGCTGGGGTCCCTGGGGTGGTGTTGGGGTTCCCCACGGTGGTGTTGGGGTTCCCCACGGTGATATTGAGGCCCCTGTAGCAATGATTGCAGTGTGGGGGTCCCTGGGGCGGTGCTGTGTTCCCCACGGTGGTACTGGGGTCCAGGTGGTGATGATGGTGGTGTTGGGTTCCCAAAGGTGGTCTTGGGGTCCCTGTGGACCACCCGCCCAAGGGGCAGCTCGGGATACCCCCTGTGGGGGGAGGTGGGTTCGCCCAGAGCCACGGGCAGCCCAGGGGTGGTGTTGGTGTTGAGCGGGGGTCCCGCCGGTGCTCACCCCCTTATCCCCCCTCTACCCAAACCCCCAAGGCCGCAAGTTCATCATCGCCAACGCGCGGGTGGCCAACTGTGCCGTCATCTACTGCAACGACGGCTTCTGCCGCCTCTGCGGGTACTCGCGGGCCGAGGTGATGCAGCAGCCCAGCACCTGTGACTTCCTCCACGGGCCCCGCACCCAGCGCCACGCCGCCGCCGCCATCGCCCAGGCCCTGCTGGGCGCCGAGGAGCGCAAGGTGGACATCTGCTTCTACCGCAAGGACGGTAGGACACGGGGACGCCACCCTGCCGGGGGGGCTGGCGCTGGCGGAGGGACGTCACCAACCCACGGGGGAGTGGGACGTGCTGGGGACATCCGTCAAGCGGCGGCATTGGTGGCCACGCTGGGCGCGGCCGTCGTGTGGTGGCGACGGTGGCCGCACCGGGAACATCTGGCGTGCCGCGGCGCCCCGCTGGGGACATCTGTCGTGTGGTGGCACTGGTGGATGTGCCGGAGACATCTGTCACGTCGTGGCACCGGTGGCTGCACCAGGAACATCTGGCGTGCCACGGCACCACGCTGGGGACAGCTGTCATGTCATGGCATCGGTGGCCCTGCTGGGGACATCTGGCATGTGGTGGCACTGCTGGCTGCACCAGGAATATCTGTCACGTGGTGGCACTGGTGGCTGTGTGAGGGACATCTCATCTGTCACACTGTGGCACTGGTGGCCACACCAGGGTCATTCATCATGTGGTGGCACTGGTGGCCGTGCCGGAGCCATCTGTCACACGGTGGCTTTATGCTGAGGAGTGGCAGTGAGGGGGGGTCCATCCTGCCCCAGAGACACTGCTGGGGGTCCCCAGCCCCCCATGGCACTGTGACGTGTGGTGACCAGTGCCAGCTGCCACATGGAGCCTCCACGGTGGCCTCAGGATGGGGGGGGGAGGGGGACGAGGGGACAGCTGTGGGGCAGGGGGAGTGCAGGGGGACCCCCCCAGTCCCTGCCTGTCACCGTGTCACCCTCGTGTCCCAGGCGGGGCTGGCACAGGTGGCACCGGTGGCCTTTGGACCACAGTGCCGTGCCGGGGGTGGCACGTGGCCCGTGTCACTCGGCAGCAATGGGGGGGTCATCAGGGGGGGTCCCGGTGCCGTGGGGGTGTCCCCCAGTGCGATGAGGTGACAGCCCTCAAGGGTGGCGATGGGGTGGGTGACCCTGGGACCCCCCTAATCCGGGGCCAGCGGGGGGGGCAGCTGGCCTGGGGCCCCCCCAGCACTAAGGTGGAGGGGTGGAGGTCCCAGGGCAGGGCTGCATCCCCCTCCCCCGACATCCCACCTACAGCAGTGTGGGGGGGGTGTCCCAGCCCCCTCTCCAGCGTTCTCCCTCCCCCCCCCCCCCCATCCTGCTCACCTGGGGGGTCCCGGTGGGGTGGGGGGGTCCTCAGCCCAGGGCATGGCAGGGCTGACCGGGGGGATGGGGGGGGGTCCGGCAGCACCCCCAGATCAGGGAAAGGCAGGGCTGACCCTGCGGGGGGGCAGCTCCGCCCCCCCTGCCCCAACTCCCAGCCAGGCCCCCCCGTAATGTACAGTGAGGAGGGGGAAGGGGGGGAGCCGTGTCTCACCCGGGGGGATGTCCCGGAGGGGTTATTTATTGTCACCAGGAGCCCCTCCAGAACCCTCCGGGGCGGGGTGTTTGGGGGGGTCTGACCCCCAGGATTTGGGGGGGGTTCCCTGTACTCACGGCTCTGCACCACACCTGGGGCGTTCGGGGGGGTGGGGGGGTCCTGCAGCAGTTGCTGTCCGTGGACGGGCACGGAGGATGGGGGGCTGCAGAGGGAGGGAGGGGAATGGATGGGGTCCCGGGGGGGGGTTCGCGCTGGGGAGTCTCTGGGTGCTGCCCCCTGGGGGGTGTATGTGGGGTGCAGGGGGTGTCAGTGGGTGCCCTTGAGAGATGGGGGGAGCAGGGGGACTCAGCCCACACAGGGGGACACAGGGGGACACTGTGGGGTGGGGGCTTAGTGCAGCTCCCTCCCCAAGGCCGCTACGAGGTGACTCCAGCATTGGGGGGTCCGGAGCCTGCTCCCCCCCAGGGTTGTCCCCCCGCGCCCCTAAACCCCGCACCCCCACATCCTATGGTGGGGCCGGGGCCGGAGTACGACCTCGTGTCATGTCGTGTCATGTCATGTCGTGTCATGTCGTGTCATGTCGTGTCAAGCCGTGCCGTGTCATGTCGTGTCATGTCGTGCCGTGTCATGTCGTGTCATGTCGTGTCATGTCATGCCGTGTCATGTCGTGTCATGCCGTGTCATGTCATGCCGTGTCATGCCGTGTCATGTCATGTCGTGTCATGTCATGCCGTGTCATGCCGTGTCATGTCATGTCGTGTCATGTCGTGCCGTGTCATGTCGTGCCGTGTCATGTCGTGCCGTCTCAAGCCGTGCCGTCTCAAGCCGTGCCGTGTCGCTCCCCGCACAGCTGCCCGCAGCCATATTTAGGCATAAAGCCGCGCGGCGGCGGCGGTGCCAAGGCCGGGGGGGGGGGGAGGGGGGCCCACCGGGGAGTCCCCTGGGCCAGTCCTGCCCCCCCCGCCCAGCCCGCCCGAGGTCCGTGTGCCATGGGGTGGGGGCACTGCCCCACGCACCGAGGTGAGCAGCGCATTCACGGGCGAGGGTCCCACCGCCCTCCCCTCAGACAGACCCCAGGGGTGGGTGGGGGTCACACTGCCCCCCCCCCCGCCCCACAACAGGACACCGTGGGGTGGGTGGGGGTCCCACCGCTGCCATCCCCCTCATGGAGGGACCCCCGGGGGTGGGCGTGTGCCGGGGGTGGGACACCAAGAGATTAGGATTTGCTGGGGGGGCCGGGAGGGGGAAGGATGAGGCAGAGGCGGGGGCGGAAAATCCCCCCTCCGGTAACACCCCCCCCACTCCCTAAGCCCCCCGTGCGGGCAGGGATTCCCCCCGCGGGGTTGGGGACAGGGTGACAGCGGCAGTGCCAGCTGGCACCCGCAGCGACAACATCGCCGGCGCGGGTGGCCGGGACCGCTGCCAGCGGGGGGGGACATGTCTGGGGGGGATGTGTCGGGGGGGCTGCGGGGGGGATAATCCGGCATCATCTCGCGTGTGTTTCCCCCCCGGGGCGGTGTCCCCAGGGCTGCTGTGTGGTGGGGGGCTGCAGACCCCCCCCGCAGGGGGATGGAGACCCCCAGGAGCAGCTGGAGGGGGGGGAATGCTGCCCCCTCCCCTCGCAGCAGAGGTTACCCCGGACTGCCCCCCCCCTGAAGCCCCCCCACCGCTGTGCCGCGGGATTAACACTCCAGCTGTTAACGAGGCCTGAGCTGCTTAAGCCCCCCCGGCACCTCGCCTGACCCCCACCCCCCACCCCCAGGCACTGCTTCCCCCCCCCCCCCGGCACTCCTTCCCCCCTTACAGCCTCCCCCCAAGTGCAGTCTCCAGGGCTTTTTCGGGGGGTGGGCTTGGTGAAACGATGCTCCTTGTGCCTCAGTTTCCCCCGGCGATGGGACTGGGGCAGCAATTCCTGCCCCCAGCGAGGGGGGGTGGTGGCTACGGGGTGGGGGGGGACTGGGGGTACCCGGTTAGGGGATGGGAAGCAGAAGGGGTCGAGGGGAACAAGAGGAGTGTCCAGAATGGGGCGGGGGACAGGAGGGGGGTGGCTGGGGTCGGTGGGCGAGGGTCTGGCACTGACCCCCCCCCCCTGCAGGCAGCTGCTTCCCGTGCCTGGTGGACGTGGTGCCGGTGAAGAACGAGGAGGGGGCGGTCATCATGTTCATCCTCAACTTCGAGGCCGTGACGGAGAGGGGGGAGCGGCCAGGACCCCCCCCCACCCCTGACACAAACCACTGGGTCACCCCCCCCACCTGGGGACCCCCAGGTACGGACAGAGCTGCTGGGGGGGGAGTGGCGGTCACGGAGGCACCGGCAGGGTTTGTGCCACCACCCTGGGGCTTGGCCACCCCCGGACCCCCCGGAGCCTGCCGGGAGTGGGTTTGGGGGTCAGACCCCCCCCCCAGTCCTGTCCCTTTCACCCCCCAGGACGCAGCCGATCCCTGCGGCTGAAGCTGCCGGCCCTGCTGGCGCTGGCGGGGACCAAAGCCCCGGGGACAGCGGTGACAGCAGGGCCACCCGACGCTGTCGTCGTGGATTTCTCCAAGCGGAACCACGGGCCCGGCCCGGAAGGGGAGCAGGAGGAGGAGGAGGAGGAGGTGGGGGATGAAGCCACCTCCTCACTGGAGCCGGGGGATGCTGCCGAGGTGGCACTGATGGGGACAGAGCCCCCCGTCACCCACTCCTCACCGCGTGCCGGCCGCCTGGCACCCTGTGTCACCGCCGTCCCCAAGCGGGGCCTGGCCCCCTGTGCCACCACCAGTGTCCCCGGCGTCCCCAGTGTCCCCGAGCGGGGCCTGGCCCGCAGCCGGGAGAGCCTCCGCAGCCTGCGCCGCGCCTCTTCCGTCGACGACATCGATGCCATCAAGAGTGAAGGTGACAAGTGGTGTCACAGTGGCCACCACCACCACGGCAGTGCCAGCACCGGCATCCACCACGGCTCCGGCACCGGTACGAACCGTGGCATTGCCACCAGGACACTGCCCCCCCCACCGGGACACTGCCCCCCTCACCGGGACACTGCCCCCCCCACTGGGACACTGCCCCCCCCACTGGGACACTGCCCCCCCCACTGGGACACTGCCACCCCCACTGGGACACTGCCCCCCCCGCTGGGACACTGCCACCCCCACTGGGACACTGCCCCCCCCCCCGGGACACTGCCCCCCTCACCGGGACACTGCCCCCCCCACTGGGACACTGCCCCCCCCACTGGGACACTGCCCCCCCCCGCTGGGACACTGCCCCCCCCGCTGGGACACTGCCCCCATGTGCTGGCACAGGTGGCCGGGGGGGGACACTGGTTGCACTGGCAGCTCCTCAGGCTCCTGGCTCGGTGTGGTGGCAGCACGTGGCTGCAGTGACACCGGTGGCTCCAGTGTCTGGACCCCTGAGTCTCCTGGCCTGTCCCGGGGCGGCCTCACCCCCGTCATCACAACCTATATGGGGCCTCCCCCCCCTTCCCCAGGCCTGTCACAGAGGGGGGGCTTCACTCTCATCCCACCCCAGAGGGGTAGCACACCCCAAAGAGGGACCTCCACTGCCCCCCAGCCTTCAGCCTGTCCCCAAACCCCGGGGCCCCCCATTCCCCCCACCCCAGAGCTCCCTCTCATGAAATGGGACCCCCCCCTCGGAGCTTCCCATTCCCCACCCCCACCATGGAACCTCCCCCAGCACCACCATGGGACCCCCCTCCCCCACACACCCCAGAGCCCCCCCTCTCCTTGCCATGAGGGTCCCCCGGCCCCTGGGCTCCCCATTACTCCCCCACCATGGGGTCCCTCCCTTACCACCCTCTCCTACCGTGGCCCCCCGGTGGTGACAGTGCCCCCCCAGGGCCCGTGGCCACCCTCCGGAGCGCGCTGCTGCACTGGAGGTCGGAGCCGGAGCTGGGGCCGTGCGGGGCCATCGGGCGCATCCCGCACATCACCCTCAGCTTCGTCGACTTCAAGGCAGACCCCTTCCTGGGGGCCCCCCCCGGCGAGGGGGAGATCATCGCCCCCACCAAGCTGAAGGAGCGAACGCACAATGTCACCGAGAAGGTCACCCAGGTAGGGACCGCCCCGGGGGGACAGGGGGGGCGGTGTGGCCACTGTGACACCACTTGTCACCTTCACTCTTGATGGGGCTGGGGGGGCAGTGGTGAGGGGGGGTGATGCTGGAGCTGGGGGGCGATGCCGGAGCTGGGGGGTGATGATGCTGGAGCTGGGGGGCGATGATGCTGGAGCTGGGGGGTGATGATGCCGGAGCTGGGGGGTGATGCCGGAGCTGGGGGGTGATGCCGGAGCTGGGGGGTGATGCCCCCCAGGGGGTCCCCATGCTGGTGAGCACCTTGTCTGGGTGAAGTCACCAGCAGGAGTTAGGGGGTGGTATCCCCAGGGCGGTTGGGGGGTGTGGGCCCGGGGGGCCTCAGGGGGGGCTGATTCCCCCCCCGTTGTGTAACCACCATATGGCCCCGCGAGTCGGCAGCGGCTTTAATGACCCCCGGAGTGCGGCTGCTGCTCCTCAGCCGCGGGGCTGCCGGGCCACGGACCCCCCGAGACCCCCCCAGTGTGGGTTCGGACCCTCTGCCCACCCCTCTGCTGTGTCCCCACCTCCCAGCGCAGCCCCCCCGCCCTCGCTGCTCCTTGGGCGACCCCGGCAGCTGGCGGCCCCCCCCTCCATCTGCTCTCACACGTCAGAGGGGGCCCATTGGGACCCCCCCACCGCCACCTCCGGGATGGGCACCCAGCTCCGCGCCCCTCGCTCGGTACCGGAGCACCTGCGGTACCCTCGGTGGGATGGGGGCCTCTCTGCGCCCACCCCCTCCACCCCCGGCTGGGCGCAGCCTGCCCCCCCATGCCGCCCCCTCGTTAATGAGCCCGGCGCCCTTGATTGCCTTCGCCTGGAAATTAATTAATCTCGGGGTTGTGCGTGCAGCTGCCGGAAGCCCCACCCCGACCTCCCCCTGCCCGCACCCCCTGGGGCGGGGGCACGCGGCTGCCCTGGGGTGGGTGCTCGGCCATGTCGGCTGCCCCGGGGGGGTTGGGGGTCCCCACGGAGACCCCAGGGCTGTAGTACGGGGCAGGGGGTCGTGCGGTGCCAGATGTTGGTCCCATTGCTGGTTCGGGGGTCCCATTGTCAGTGGGGAGGTCCCGGTGGTGCCCCCCGCCCCGTGGTGCCGGTGCCAGTGAGGAGGTCCCGGTGCCGGGTGGGGGTCCCCTGCGGTGGTCCTGGTGCCGGGTGGGGGTCCCCTGCGGTGGTCCCGGTGCCACTGTGCCGCGAGGACCGGGTTACCACAGGCACCGGCCGGTGGCCCCGGGGGGCCAGCGTTAGTCACCTGTGGTGACAGTGGCCACCGGGCCACCCGTAAAGGTCACGGCGCTCGGGCCTGGTTGCCACTTGCGGCCACCCCCGTGGTGACAGGGACTCCCCCCCAGCTCCGGCAGGGCGGGTTCTGCTGCCCCCCCCATGTTGGCAGAGGGGGGAGAAGGGACACAGGACCTCAGTGGGGACACCGTGGGGACATTGTGTCCCTCCCTCCGCCGGGGTCGGGGGGGTTCGAGGGGGTGGGCGGGGGCGCAGCGGAGCCGGGGGCCAGCACTGGCCACTCGCCAGGGACACCGTGAACCGGCGGTGGCCACGGGCCAGCTCCGTCCTGTCCCCCTCCCGCGTCCCTGTCCCCGCGGCTGATTCACCCCCTCCTCAGGGGGGTGTCCCGCGGCGGGCCGGGAGTGGGCAGGGGCTGCAGGGACCCCCGGGAGCGGCAGGGCTGCTCCACTCCCCCCCGTGCCTCAGTTTCCCTTGTGGGTGCTCCCGGTCCCGCCCCGCGGGGAGTGGCGGAGGCCGGAGGAGGCGTGGAGCGGCGGGGGGGAGTGGGGGGGGGTGGGCTCCATCTGCAGCCCCCCCCCCCCCCCCCCTCCGCTCCATCTGCCGCCGGCTCCGGGGCTCGGCGGGGCCGTGCAGGGATGGGGGGCGGCGGCGGGGGGGAGTCGGGGGGCTCCTCCCGCTGATCGCGACCATGGTCCCGGCCCGTCGCGACAGCGGCGACCGCCCCGACGGCGACCGCAAGAGCGGACGGGTCCGTCGGGCTGTCCGCATCTCCAGCCTGGTGGCCCAGGAGGTACGGGGGGGGGGGGGACGAGGGACTGGGGGGATCCCTCCCACCCTGCCCGCCCCGACAGCAACCCCTCCCCCGGGGCTGCCGAGACCCCGGCCCCCGGAGCGCCCCCCCCGACCTCCAGAACCTCCTCCGGAGCCCCCCAACAGCCCCGAACCCCCCCTGACCCCCGCAATTCTCCCCTGAGCCTGGAGCCCCCCGCATCCTCCACTCCCTGAACCCCACAGCCCCTCTGGCCCCTGGACCCCCCCCCCCGACTCTCGGACACCCCCCCGCGAGCCTCGGGATCTTCCCTGGAGCCCCCCCGATTCACGGAGCCCCCCCGGAGCCCCACTCAACTCCAGAGGGGGCCGTGGGAGGAGGCGGCCAACTGTGCCCCCCCGACGGGCACACGCGTGGGTCTGGGGTCCCGGGGCCGGAGATGGGTACCGGGGGGGAGGGGGCTGGGGGGGCTGCGCATCTCCGTGCTCGCTGAGCCCCCAGACCCCCGCAGGGAGTGCCATGGCGTGGGGGGGCTGGTGGTCACCCCCCCCAGGGGCACCCTAAGCCCCCACCCAGCCTGGGAACTTTGGGGCCGGGGGTGAGCAGGGCGGGGGTGACCCCGGGAGGTGACGGGGCTGTCGCCTTGTCCCCTGGGGGTCCCTGGGACGGCGATTTGGGGTGCCGTGGGGCAGTGTGGGGTGCTGCGGATCAGTGTGGTGGGTGCAGGGTGCCGTGGTTCCGTTTGGGGCTCTGTGGGTCGGTGTGGGTCAGCACCGTGTCCCTTCAGCGCCCGCGTCACGGGTGGGGGTCGGGCGGTGGGGCGGTCCCTGGGGCCGTCCCCCTGTCACCGCCGTGTCCCCTGTCCCCAACTCATCCCCCGCTGGTGCTGCCGCCGCGGGGTCCCGTCCCCGTCCCCATGTCGGGGGACGCCGATGACGTGAGTACCGGGGGGACAGCGGGGTGTCCCCAAGTGTCCCCAAGTGTCCCCGTGCCGCTGGACAGCCGTGGTGACAGCGGGGACACGGCTGGTCCTGGCCGGGTGTCCCCAAGGGGGTCTGGGGCTCGGTGCCGGTGGCAGCGGGGGTCGGCGTTGGGTGCTGGGGTCCCTGGGGGGTGTTGGGGACCCCCCGGGGCCGGTGGGTGCAGTTGGTGCTGCTTTTGGGGTGCTGGGGTGGGGTTTTGGGGTGATGGTGTTGGGTGGCGGTGGCTGCTTGGGATCTGCCCGTGTTGGGTGCCGGAGCTGCAGTGGGTTTGGGGTGTCCGGGTGGGTTTGGGGTGTCCGGGTGGGTTTGGGGTGCCATTATGTGGTTCTTAGGTGGATTTTTGGATATCCATGTGGTTTTTGGGTGTCATGTGGAGTTTGGGTGCTGGCATGTGGTTCCTGGGTGAGTTTTGGGTGCTGGTACCGGTGTTGGGTGCTGGTGCCAGGGCTGACGGCGTGGGTTTGGGTGTCTCTGTGGGGTTTGGGTGCCAGTATGTGGTACCTCGGTGGATTTTGGGTGCCAGTTCATAGTTCTTGGGTGGGTGTTGGGTGCCGGTGCTGGGATGGGTTTTGGGTGCCAGGGTGGGTGTTGGGTGCCGATGCTGGGTGCCTGGTCTGGGGTGTCTGTGCAGCTCTTGGGGGTCCCTTCTTGGGGTGCGGGGGTCCCGGTGTGTCACTGCCCCTGGTCCGGGTGCTGGGTGGCTTTGCCGTGGGCACGCAGTGTCACCGTGGGAAAGGGACACGGGGGTGGCCAAGGCGTGGCCGGGTGTCCCCGGGCAGGGGTCGGTGGCAGCAGGGGGAGGGGGCTGTGCCCTGGGTGGGTGGCCAGGGGGTGGCGGGTGCCGGTGTCACAAGAGGTGTCGGTGAAGGTGTCACTGCCGTATGTGTCACCGCCAGGTGCCGCGTGTGTCCCCGGGTGCCAGATCTGTGTCGCGGTGACTGGCAGGTGTTGTGTCACCCCCGGTGGCCCTGTCACCGCCACAGCGGTGGCATCGCGTCCTGACGGGGGCCGGGGTGTCACCACGTGCCGGCACCGGCACGGGCACATGGTCTGGTGGCTGTCCCCAAGGAGGGATGACACGGGGGGGCTGCCCCAGGGCTGCAGGGGACAGCGGAGGGCTGTCCCTGAGGCTGAGTGACACGGGGGGGGCTTTCCCCAAGGCCGTGGGGGTGTCCTGGGTGCTGCCCCTCTCCCCCCATCCGTGTGACAGCTAGGGACAGGGCCGGGGGCCACAGCCCTGGGGGGGACACTGTTCCTCAGGCTGGGGAGGGGGTGCTGGCACTGGGAGGTGGGAGCAGGGGCTGTTCCAACCCAGGAGCTTCTGGGGGGGGGGTATCCGGTGTCTCTGGGGGTGTCAGGGGGGGGAGCGCTCCCCCCCAGCCCTGCAGCCAGGGTTTGTCCCAGTTTGGGAGCCGCTTGACTGGAGCCGCCCCCCCCCAACCCTGCTCCTCCCCCTCCCCGACCCGCAGAACCGCATCTTAAAGGAGCAGTGGGGGGGTGGGGGCACAGGTGGGACCCCCACAGGACCCCCACCCTCCGTGGGTGGGGGCTGGAGCCGGGGGGAGCTTTGCGGTGCCTCTGTCCCCGCCGTGTCCCCAGGGGACCCCCACATCCCCTCTGTGTCACGCAGCACCCTCAACTGCTGTCTTCCCCCGGCCCCCCAGCATCCCGGACCCCCCCCGTGTCCCCCTGTTTCCTATGACCACACATGACCCCGTGTCCCCTGTCACCCTCCCCCCCCCAAAAGGTGACACATTCGGGGCACGCGGGGGGTCTTTGGAGCACCGAATTCTCCCCCACCCTCCCCGTGCTGCCACCACCGGGACATCCCCGCCCCCGGTGGCTTTGTCCCCTCCCTGTCACGCGTGGGGACGCGGGGACCGGCGGGAAAATCCCAGCGCGGGGGTGGCAGCGAGTGACTCAGCCTGGGACGTGTCCCCGTTACTGTCACCGCCTCTCCCCGGGATGTCCCCGTTACTGTCACCACCTGTCCCCGCAACCCCCAGCCGCCTGCCCGCCCCACTGAGGGGGACAAGGGGTGACAGGGTCACGCGGGTGTCCCCCTGGGGTGTCCCCCGCCACGTGTCCCCGGGGCAGGGAGAGAGGGGGGGCGGCAGGGGGGCGGCCGTGGACCCCGGGCCCCCAGCACCGCTGAGGCGGGGGGGGTGGTGAGAGCTGGTGGTGGCATGTTCCTGGCATGTTCCTGGCGTGTTCCTGGCATGTTCCTGGCGTGTTCCTGGCATGTTCCTGGCATGTTCCTGGCATGTTCCTGGCATGTTCCTGGCATGTTCCTGGCGTGTTCCTGGCATGTTCCTGGCATGTTCCTGGCGTGTTCCTGGCATGTTCCTGGCGTGTTCCTGGCATGTTCCTGGCGTGTTCCTGGCGTGTTTCTGGCGTGTTCCTGGCATGTTCCTGGCATGTTCCTGGCATGTTCCTGGCATGTTCCTGCGTGTTC